>CATKUP010000041.1:3000000-3512629 GCA_949786385.1 Onychomys leucogaster | reverse complement strand
CTAACATCCAATGCTTGTCAGTTAAGATGAGAAACGTGTGTGCTTCGTGAAAGATGTAGTTCGTTTGAGCAGAAAAGTGACTGTCCTTACCTGAAACGAAGTCTTGCTTGTAGGGAGCCTCAGAGCCAGGGATATAACTCCTTTTCTGAAGTGAAACACACAGCATAGTATTCATCCATGCATCACACTCTGCTTTAGAACAAGAAGCACACTCTTGCTTTCTAGAGTCTCTAAGACAGCAGGAAACGTGATTTTGCTGAGAACAAAAGAACGGTGTTTCCTACACATACAGACATTATATAGTCCAACTCTGCTTCTGAAACTGATACAAAGGACTGGTCCTCTAATATCCAATGCTTGTCTGTTAAGGTGAGAAACTTGTGAGCTTCGTGAACGATGTAGTTCGTTTGAGCTGAAAAGTAACTGCCTTTACCTGAAACGAAGTCTTGCTTGTAGGAAGACTCAGAGCCTGGGATTTAACTCCATTTCTGAAGGCAAACACACAGCATAGTTCTCATCCATGGATCACACTCTGCTTTAGAGCGAGAAGCACGCTCTTGCTTTCTAGAGTCTCTAAGAAAGCAGGAAACGTGATTTTGCTGAGAACAAAAGAACAGAGTTTCCTACACATACGGACCATATCTAGTCCAACTCTGCTTCTTAAACTGATACAAAGCACAGGTCCTCTAATATCCAATGCTTGTCTGTTAATATGAGAAACGTGTGAGCTTCATGAACGATGTAGTTCGTTTGAGCTGAAAAGTGACTGCCCTTACCTGAAACGAAGTCTTGCTTGTAGGAAGACACAGAGCCTGGGAATTAACTCCATTTCTGAAGGGAAACACACAGCATAGTTCTCATCCATTCAACACACTCTGCTTTAGAGCGAGAAGCACGCTCTTGCTTTCTAAAGTCTCTAAGACAGCAGGAAACGTGAGTGTGCTGAGAACAAAAGAACCGTGGTTCCTACACATAGGGACCATATCTAGTCCAACTCATCTTCTGAAACTGATACGAAGCACTGGTCCTCTTACATCCAATGTTTGTCAGTTAAGATGAGAAACGTGTGAGCTTTGTGAATGATGTAGTTTCTTTGAGCTGAAAAGTGACTGCCCTTACCTTAAACGAAGTCTTGCTTGTAGGAAGACACAGAGCCTGGGATTTAACTCCATTTCTGAAAGGAAACACACATCATAGTATTCATCCATGGATCACACTCTGGTTAGAGCGAGAAGCACACTATTGCTTTCTAGAGTCTCTAAGACAGCAGGAAATCTGAGTATGCCCAGAACAATAGAACGGTGTTTCCTACACATATGGACCATATCCCGTCCTAATCTGCTTCTGAAACTCATACAAAGCACTGGTCCTCTAACATCCAATGCTTGTCAGTTAAGATGAGAAACGTGTGAGCTTCATGAACGATGTAGTTCGTTTGAGGAGAAAAGTGACTGCCCTTACCTTAAATGAAGTCTTGCTTGTAGGAAGACTCAGAGATTGGGATTTAACTCCATTTCTGAAAGGAAGCACACAGCATAGTTCTCATCCATGGATCACAATCTGCATTAGAGCGAGAAGCACGCTCTTGCTTTCTAGAGTCTCTAACACAGCAGGAAACGTGAGTGTGCTGAGAAAAAAAGAACGGTGTTTCCTACACATACGGACCATATCTAGTCCAACTCATCTTCTGAAACTGATACAAAGCACTGGTCCTCTAACATCCAATGCTTGTCAGTTAAGATGGGAAACCTGTGAGCTTCGTGAACAATGATGTTCGTTTGAGCTGAAAAGTGACTGCCCTTACCTGAAATGAAGTCTTGCTTGTAGGAAGACACAGAGCCTGGGATTTAACTCCATTTCTGAAGGGAAACACACAGCATAGTATTCATCCATGGATCACACTGTGGTTAGAGCGAGAAGCACACTCTTGCTTTCTAGAGTCTCTAAGACAGCAGGAAATTTGAGTGTGCCCAGAACAATAGAACGCTGTTTCCTACACATATGGACCATATCCAGTCCAAATCTGCTTCTGAAACTGATATAAAGCATTGACCCTCTAACATCCAATGCTTGTCAGTTAAGATGAGAAACGTGTGAGCTCTGTGAATGATGTAGGTCATTTGAGCAGAAAAGTGACTGTCCTTACCTGAAACGAAGTCTTGCTTGGAGGAAGACTCAGAGCCTGGGATTTAACTCCATTTCTGAAGGCAAACACACAGCATAGTTCTCATCCATGGATCACACTCTGCTTTAGAGCGAGAAGCACGCTCTTGCTTTCTAGAGTCTCTAAGACAGCAGGAAACATGAGTGTGCTGAGAACAAAAGAACAGTGTTTCCTACACATACGGACCATATCTAGTCCAACTCATCTTCTGAAACTGATACAAAGCACTGGTCCTCTAACATCCAATGCTTCTCAGTTAAGATGGGAAACGTGTGAGCTTCATGAACGATGTAGTTCGTTTGAGCAAAAAAGTGACTGCCCTTAACTTAAACGAAGTCTTGCTTGTACGAAGACTCTGAGCCTGGGATTTAACTCCATTTCTGAATTGAAACACACAGCAGTGTTCTCATCCATTGAACACACTCTGCTTTAGAATAAGAAGCACGCTCTTGCTTTTTAGAGTCTCTAAGACAGGAGGAAACGTGATTTTGCTGAGAACAAAAGAACGGAGTTTCCTACACATACGGACCATATCTAGTCCAAATCTGCTTCTGAAACTGATACAAAGCACTGACCCTCTAATATCCAATGCTTGTCTGTTAATATGAGAAACGTGTGAGCTTCGTGAACGATGTAGTTCGTTTGAGCTGAAAAGTGACTGCCCTTACCTGAAACGAATTCTTGCTTGTAGGAAGACACAGAGCCTGGGATTTAACTCCATTACTGAAGAGAAACAGACAGCATAGTTCTCATCCATGGATCACACTCTGCTTTAGAGGGAGAAGCACGCTCTTGCTTTCTAGAGTCTCTAAGACAGCAGGAAACGTGAGTGTGCTGAGAACAAAAGAAAGGTGTTTCCTACACATACGGACCATATCTAGTCCAACTCTGCTTCTTAAACTGATACAAAGCACAGGTCCTCTAACCTCCAATGCTTGTCTGTTAATATGAGAAACGTGTGAGCTTCATGAACGATGTAGTTCGTTTGAGCTGAAAAGTGACTGCCCTTACCTGAAACGAAGTCTTGCTTGTAGGAAGACACAGAGCCTGGGATTTAACTCCATTTCTGAAGTGAAACACACAGCATAGTTCTCATCCATTCAACACACTGTGCTTTAGAACAAGAAGCAGGCTCTTCTTTCTAGAGTCTCTAAGACAGCAGGAAACGTGAGGTTGCTGAGAACAAAGAATGGTGTTTCCTACACATACAGACCATATCTAGTCCAACTCTGCTTCTGAAACTGATACAAAGCACTGGTCCTCTAACATCCATGTTTGTCAGTTAAGATGAGAAACGTGTGAGCTTTTTGAATGATGTAGTTCGTTGGAGCTGAAAAGTGACTGCCCTTACCTGAAACGAAGTCTTGCTTGTAGGAAGACACAAAGCCTGGGATTTAACTCCATTTCTAAAGGGAAACACACAGCATAGTATTCATCCATGGATCACACTCTGGTTAGAGCGAGAAGCACACTCTTGCTTTCTAGAGTCTCTAAGACAGCAGGAAATCTGAGTGTGCCCAGAACAATAGAACGGTGTTTCCTACACATAAGGACCATATCCAGTCCAAATCTGCTTCTGAAACTGATACAAAGCACTGGTCCTCTAACATCCAATGTTTGTCAGATAAAATGAGAAACGTGTGAGCTCAGTGAACGATGTAGGTCATTTGAACTGAAAAGTGAATGCCCTTACCTGAAACGAAGTCTTGCTAGTAGGAAGACACAGAGATTGGGATTTAACTCCATTTCTGAAGGGAAACACACAGCATAGTTCTCATCCATAGATCACAATCTGCTTTAGAGTGAGAAGCACGCTCTTGCTTTCTAGAGTCTCTAAGACAGCAGGAAACGTGAGTGTGCTGACAACAAAAGAACGGTGTTTCCTACACATACGGACCATATCTAGTCCAACTCTGCTTCTGAAACTGATACAAAGCACTGACCCTCTAACATCCAATGCTTGTCATTTAAGATGAGAAACGTGTGAACTTCGTGAACGATGTAATTCGTTTGACCAGAAAAGTGACTGCCCTTACCTGAATCGAAGTCTTGCTTGTAGGAAGACTCAGAGCCTGGGATTTAACTCCATATCTGAATTGAAACACACAGCAGTGTTCTCATCCATTGATCACACTCTGCTTTAGAACAAGAAGCACGTTCTTGCTTTCCAGAGTCTCTAAGACAGCAGGAAACGTGAGTGTGCTTAGAACAAAAGAACGGTGTTTCCTACACATAAGGACCATATCTAGTCCAACTCTGCTTCTGAAACTGATACAAAGCACTGGTCCTCTAACATCCAATGTTTGTCAGTTAAGATGAGAAACGTGGGAGCTTTGTGAATGATGTAGTTCGTTTGAGCTGAAAAGTGACTGCCCTTACCTGAAACGAATCTTGCTTGTAGGAAGACACAGAGCCTGGGATTTAACTCCATTTCTGAAGGGAAACACACAGCATAGTATTCATCCATGGATCACACTCTGGTTAGAGCCAGAGGCACACTCTTGCTTTCTAGAGTCTCTAAGACAGCAGGAAATCTGAGTGTGCCCAGAACAAAAGAACGGTGTTTCCTATATATACAGACCATAAGTAGTCCAAATCTGCTTCTGAAACTGATACAAAGCACTGGTCCTCTAACAACAAATGCTTGTCTGTTAAGATGAGAAACGTGTGAGCTTCGTGAACGATGTAGTTCGTTTGAGCTGAAAAGTGACTGCCCTTACCTGAAACGAAGTCTTGCCTTTAGGAAGACACAGAGTAAGGGATTTAACTCCATTTTTGAAGTGAAACACACAGCATAGTTCTCATCCATGGATCACACTCTGCTTTAGAGCGAGAAGCACGCTCTTGCTTTCTAGAGTCTCTAAGACAGCAGGAAATCTGAGTGTGCCCAGAACAAAAGAACGGTGTTTCCTACACATACAGACTATATGTAGTCCAAAACTTCTTCTGAAACATATACAATGCACTGGTCCTCTAACATCCAATGCTAGTCAGTTAAGATGATAATCGTGTGATCTTCATTAATGATGTAGTTCGTTTGAGCAGAAAAGTGACTGCCCTTACCTGAAATGAAGTCTTGCTTGTAGGAAGACACAGAGATTGGGATTTAACTCCATTTCTGAAAGGAAGCACACAGCATAGGTCTCATCCATGGATCACAATCTGCATTAGAGCGAGAAGCACGCTCTTGCTTTCTAGAGTCTCTAACACAGCAGGAAACGTGAGTGTGCTGAGAAAAAAAGAACGGTGTTTCCTACACATACGGACCATATCTAGTCCAACTCTGCTTCTGAAACTGATACAAAGCACTGGTCTTCTAACATGCAATGTTTGTCAGTTAAGATGAGAAACGTGTGAGCTTTGTGAATGATGTAGTTCCTTTGAACTGAAAAGTGACTACCTTTACCTGAAACGAAGTCTTGCTTGTAGGAAGACACAGAGCCTGGGATTTAACTCCATTGCTGAATTGAAACACACAGCATAGTTCTCATCCATGGATCACACTCTGCTTTAGAGCGAGAAGCACGCTCTTGCTTTCTAGAGTCTCTAAGACAGCAGGAAACGTGAGTGTGCTGAGAACAAAAGAAGGGTGTTTCCTACACATACGGACCATATCTAGTCCAACTCATCTTCTGAAACTGATACAAAGCACTGGTCCTCTAACATCCAATGCTTGTCAGTTAAGATGGGAAACGTGTGAGCTTCATGAATGATGTAGTTCGTTTGAGCAAAAAAGTGACTGCCCTTACCTTAAACGAAGTCTTGCTTGTACGAAGACTCAGAGCCAGGGATTTAACTCCATTTCTGAATTGAAACACACAGCAGGGTTCTCATCCATTGATGACACTCTGCTTTAGAATAAGAAGCACGCTCTTGCTATTTAGAGTCTCTAAGACAGGAGGAAACGTGATTTTGCTGAGAACAAAAGAACGGAGTTTCCTACACATATGGACCATATCTAGTCCAAATCTGCTTCTGAAACTGATACAAAGCACTGACCCTCTAATATCCAATGCTTGTCTGTTAATATGAGAAACGTGTGAGATCCGTGAACGATGTAGTTCGTTTGAGCTAAAAAGTGACTGCCCTTACCTGAAACGAAGTCTTGCTTGTAGGAAGACACAGAGCCTGGGATTTAACTCCATTACTGAAGAGAAACACACAGCATAGTTCTCATCCATGGATCACACTCTGCTTTAGAGCGAGAAGCACACTCTTGCTTTCTAGAGTCTCTAAGACAGCAGGAAACGTGAGTGTGCTGAGAACAAAAGAACGGTGTTTCCTACACATACGGACCATATCTAGTCCAACTCTGCTTCTGAAACTGATACAAAGCACTGGTCCTCTAACATCCAATGCTTGTCAGTTAAGATGAGAAACGTGTGAGCTTCGTGAACGATGTAGTTCGTTTGAGCAGAAAAGTGACTGCCTTACCTGAATTGAAGTCTTGCTTGTAGGAAGACTCAGAGCCTGGGATTTAACTCCATTTCTGAAGGCAAACAAACAGTATAGTTCTCATCCATGGATCACACTCTGCTTTAGAGCGAGAAGCACGACTTGCTTTCTAGAGTCTCTAACACAGCAGGAAACGTGAGTGTGCTGAGAAAAAAAGATCGGTGTTTCCTACACATATGGACCATATCTAGTCCAACTCTGCTTCTGAAACTGATACAAAGCACTGGTCCTCTAACATCCAATGTTTGTCAGTTAAGATGAGAAACGTGTGAGCTTTGTGAATGATGTAGTTCCTTTGAACTGAAAAGTGACTACCTTTACCTGAAACGAAGTCTTGCTTGTAGGAAGACACAGAGCCTGGGATTTAACTCCATTTCTGAATTGAAACACACAGCATAGTTCTCATCCATGGATCACACTCTGCTTTAGAGCGAGAAGCACGCTCTTGCTTTCTAGAGTCTCTAAGACAGCAGGAAACGTGAGTGTGCTGAGAACAAAAGAAGGGTGTTTCCTACACATACGGACCATATCTAGTCCAACTCTGCATCTTAAACTGATACAAAGCACTGCTCCTCTAACATCCAATGCTTGTCTGTTAAGATGAGAAATGTGTGAGCTCAGTGAACGATGTAGTTCGTTTGAGCTGAAAAGTGACTTCCCTTACCTGAATTGAAGTCTTGCTTGTAGGAAGACACAGAGATTGGGATTTAACTCCATTTCTGAAGGGAAACACACAGCATAGTTCTCATCCATGGATCACAATCTGCTTTAGAGCGAGAAGCACGCTCTTGCTTTCTAGAGTCTCTAACACAGCAGGAAACGTGAGTGTGCTGAGAAAAAAAGAACGGTGTTTCATACACAAACGGACCATATCTAGTCCAACTCTGCGACTGAATCTCATAAAAGCACTGGTCCTCTAACATCCAATGCTTGTCAGTTAAGATGGGAAAGGTGTGAGCTTCATGAACGATGTAGTTCGTTTGAGCAGAAAAGTGACTGCCCTTAACTTAAACGAAGTCTTGCTTGTAGGAAGACTCAGAGCCTGGGATTTAACTCCATTTCTGAAGTGAAACACACAGCAGTGTTCTCATCCATTGATGACACTCTGCTTTAGAACAAGATGCATGCTCTTGCTTTCTAGGGTCTCTAAGACAGCAGAAACATGAGTGTGCTGAGAACAAAAGAACGGTGTTTCCTACATATACGGACCATATATAGTCCACCTCTGCTTCTGAAACTGATACAAAGCACTGACAAACTAACATCCAAAGATTGTCAGTTAAGATGGGAAACGTGTGAGCTTCATGAATGATGTAGTTCGTTTGAGCAGAAAAGTGACTGCCCTTACCTGAATAATGTCTTGCTTGTAGGAAGACTCAGAGCCTGGGATTTAACTCCATTTCTGAAGTGAAACACACAGCGTAGTTCTCATCCATGGATCACACTCTGCTTTAGAGCAAGAAGCACACTCTTGCTTTCTAGAGTCTCTAAGACAGCAGGAAATCTGAGTGTGCCCAGAACAAAAGAACGGTGTTTCCTACACATACGGACTATATGTAGTCCAAAACTTCTTGTGAAACTGATAGAATGCACTGGTCTTCTAACATCCAATGCTTGTCAGTTAAGAGGAGAAACGTGTGAGCTTCGTGAAAGTTGTAGTTCGTTTGAGCAGAAAAGTGACTGCCCTTACCTGAAACGAAGTCTTGCTTGTAGGGAGACTCAGAGTCTGGGATTTAACTCCTTTTCTGAAGAAAAAAACACACAGCATAGTTTTCATCCATGGATCACACTCTGCTTTAGAACAAGAAGCACGCTCTTGCTTTCTAGAGTCTCTAAGACAGCAGGAAACGTGAGTGTGCTTAGAACAAAAGAACGGTGTTTCCTACACATACGGACCATATCTAGACCAAATCTGCTTCTTAAACTGAAACAAAGCACTGGTCCTCTAACATCCAATGCTTGTCTGTTAAGATGAGAAACGTGTGAGCTTTGTGAATGATATAGTTCCTTTGAACTGAAAAGTGACTGCCCTTACCCGAAAAGAAGTCTTGCTTGTAGGAAGACACAGAGCCTGGGATTTAAGTCCATTTCTGAAGGGAAACACACAGCATAGTTCTCATCCATGGATCACGCTCTGCTTTAGAGCGAGAAGCACACTCTTGCTTTCTAGAGTCTCTAATACAGCAGGAAATCTGAGTGTGCCCAGAACAAAGAACGGTGTTTCCTACACAAACGGACCATATGTAGTCCAAATCTGCTTCTGAAACTGATACAAAGCACTGACCTTCTAACTTCCAATGCTTGTCAGTTAAGATGGGAAACGTGTGAGCTTCATGAACGATGTAGTTCGTTTGAGCAGAAAAGTGACTGCCTTACCTGAATTGAAGTCTTGCTTGTAGGAAGACTCAGAGCCTGGGATTTAACTCCATTTCTGAAGGCAAACAAACAGCATAGTTCTCATCCATGGATCACACTCTGCTTTAGAGCGAGAAGCACGACTTGCTTTCTAGAGTCTCTAAGACAACAGGAAACGTGATTTTGCTGAGAACAAAAGAACGGTGTTTCCTACACATACGGACATTATATAGTCCAACTCTGATTCTTAAACTGATACAAAGCACTGGTCCTCTAACATCCAATTCTTGTCTGTTAAGATGAGAAACGTATGAGCTTCTTGAACGATGTAGTTCGTTTGAGCTGAAAAGTGACTGCCCTTAACTGAAACTAAGTCTTGCCTGTAGGAAGACACAGAGCAAGGCATTCAACTCCATTTTTGAAGGGAAACACACAGCATAGTTCTCATCCATGGATCACACTCTGCTTTAGAGCGAGAAGTATGCTCTTGCTTTCTAAAGTCTCTAAGACAGCAGGAAATCTGAGTGTGCCCAGAACAAAAGAACGGTGTTTCCTACACATACGGACTATATGTAGTCCAAAACTTCTTCTGAAACTGATACAATGCACTGGTCCTCTAACATCCAATGTTTGTCAGTTAAGATGATAATCGTGTGATCTTCATTAACGATGTAGTTCGTTTGAGCAGAAAAGTGACTGCCCTTGCCTGAAATGAAGTCTTGCTTGTAGGAAGACTCAGAGCCTGGGATTTAACTCCATTTCTGAAGTGAAACACACAGCAGTGTTCTCATCCATTGATGACCCTCTGCTTTAGAACAAGAAGCACGCTCTTGCTTTCTAGAGTCTCTAAGACAGCAGGAAACGTGAGTGTGCTGAGAACAAAAGAACGGTGTTTCGTACAAATAAGGACCATATCTAGTCCAACTTTGCTTCTTAAACTGATACAAAGCACTGGTCCTCTAACTTCCAATGCTTGTCTGTTAAGATGAGAAATGTGTGAGCTCAGTGAACGATGTAGTTCGATTGAGCTGAAAAGTGACTGCCCTTACCTGAAATGAAGTCTTGCTTGTAGGAAGACACAGATATTGGGATTTAACTCCATTTCTGAAGGGAAACACACAGCATAGTTCTCATCCATGGATCACAATCTGCTTTAGAGCGAGAAGCACGCTCTTGCTTTCTAGAGTCTCTAAGACAGCAGGAAACGTGATTTTGCTGAGAACAAAAGAACGGAGTTTCCTACACATACGGACCATAAGTAGTCCAACTTTGCTTCTTAAACTGATACAAAGCACTGGTCCTCTAATATCCAATGCTTGTCTGTTAATATGAGAAACGTGTGAGCTCCGTGAATGATGTAGTTCGTTTGAGCTGAAAAGAGACTGCCCTTACCTGAAACGAAGTCTTGCTTGTAGGAAGACACAGAGCCTGGGATTTAACTCCATTTCTGAAGGGAAACACACAGCATAGTTCTCACCCATTCAACACACTCTGCTTTAGAGCGAGAAGCACGCTCTTGCTTTCTAAAGACTCTAAGACAGCAGGAAACGTGAGTGTGCTGAGAACAAAAGAACCGTGGTTCCTACACATACGGAGCATATCTAGTCCAACTCTGCTTCTGAAACTCATAAAAAGCACTGGTCCTCTAACATCCATTTCTTGTCAGTTAAGATGGGAAACGTGTGACCTTCATGAACGATGTAGTTCGTTTGAGGAGAAAAGTGACTGCCCTTACCTTAAATGAAGTCTTGCTTGTAGGAAGACTCAGAGCCTGGGATTTAACACCATTTCTGAATTGAAACACACAGCAGTGTTCTCATCCATTGATCACACTCTGCTTTAGAACAAGAAGCAGGCTCTTCTTTCTAGAGACTCTAAGACAGCAGGAAACGTGAGTGTGCTGAGAACAAAGAATGGTGTTTCCTACACATACAGACCATATCTAGTCCAACTCTGCTTCTGAAACTGATACAAAGCACTGGTCCTCTAACATCCATGTTTGTCAGTTAAGATGAGAAACGTGTGAGCTTTTTGAATGATGTAGTTCGTTTGAGCTGAAAAGTGACTGCCCTTACCTGAAACGAAGTCTTGCTTGTAGGAAGACAAAGAGCCTGGGATTTAACTCCATTTCTAAAGGGAAACACACAGCATAGTATTCATCCATGGATCACACTCTGGTTAGAGCGAGAAGCACACTCTTGCTTTCTAGAGTCTCTAAGACAGCAGGAAATCTGAGTGTGCCCAGAACAATAGAATGGTGTTTCCTACACATAAGGACCATATCCAGTCCAAATCTGCTTCTGAAACTGATACAAAGCACTGGTCCTCTAACATCCAATGTTTGTCAGTTAAGATGAGAAACGTGTGAGCTCAGTGAATGATGTAGGTCATTTGAGCTGAAAAGTGATTGCCCTTACCTGAAACTAAGTCTTGCTTGTAGGAAGACACAGAGATTGGGATTTAACTCCATTTCTGAAGGGAAATACACAGCATAGTTCTCATCCATAGATCACAATCTGCTTTAGAGTGAGAAGCACGCTCTTGCTTTCTAGAGTCTCTAAGACAGCAGGAAACGTGAGTGTGCTGAGAACAAAAGAAGGGTGTTTCCTACACATACGGACCATATCTAGTCCAACTCATCTTCTGAAACTGATACAAAGCAATGGTCCTCTAACATCCAATGCTTGTCAGTTAAGATGGGAAACGTGTGAGCTTCATGAAGGATGTAGTTCTTTTGAGCAAAAAAGTGACTGCCCTTACCTTAAACGAAGTCTTGCTTGTACGAAGACTCAGAGCCAGGGATTTAACTCCATTTCTGAATTGAAACACACAGCAGGGTTCTCATCCATTGATGACACTCTGCTTTAGAATAAGAAGCACGCTCTTGCTTTTAGAGTCTCTAATATAGCAGGAAATCTGAGTGTGCCCAGAACAAAAGAACGGTGTTTCCTACATATACGGACCATATGTAGTCCAAATCTGCCTCTGAAACTGATACAATGCACTGGTCCTCTAACATCCAATGCTTGTCAGTTAAGATGAGAATCGTGTGATCTTCGTTAACGATGTAGTTCGTTTGAGCAGGAAAGTGACTGCCCTTACCTGAAATGAAGTCTTGCTTGTAGAAAGACTCAGAGCCTGGGATTTAACTCCATTTCTGAAGTGAAACACACAGCAGTGTTCTCATCCATTGATGACACTCTGCTTTAGAACAAGAAGCATGATCTTGCTTTCTAGAGTCTCTAAGACAGCAGGAAACGTGAGTCTGCTGAGAACAAAAGAACGGTGTTTCCTACACATACGGACCATATCTAGTCCAACTCTGCTTCTGAAACTGATACAAAGCACTGGTCCTCTAACATCCAATGTTTGTCAGTTAAGATGAGAAACGTGTGAGCTTCGTGAACGATGTAGTTCGTTTGAGCAGAAAAGTGACTGCCCTTACCTGAATCGAAGTCTTGCTTGTAGGAAGACTCAGAGCCTGGGATTTAACTCCATATCTGAATTGAAACACACAGCAGTGTTCTCATCCATTGATCACACTCTGCTTTAGAACAAGAAGCATGTTCTTGCTTTCCAGAGTCTCTAAGACAGCAGGAAACGTGAGTGTGCTGAGAACAAAAGAACGGTGTTTCCTACACATAAGGACCATATCTAGTCCAACTCTGCTTCTGAAACTGATACAAAGCACTGGTCTTCTAACATCCAATGTTTGTCAATTAAGATGAGAAACGTGTGAGCTTTGTGAATGATGTAGTTCATTTGAGCAGAAAAGTGACTGCCCTTACCTGAAACGAAGTCTTGCTTGTAGTAAGACACAGAGTCTGGGATTTAAGTCCATTTCTGAAGGGAAACACACAGCATAGTTCTCATCCATGGATCTCACTCTGCTTTAGAACAAGAAGCACGCTCTTGATTTCTAGAGACTCTAAGACAGCAGGAAACGTGAGTGTGCTGAGAACAAAAGAACGGTGTTTCCTACACATACGGACCATATCTAGTCCAAATCTGCTTCTGAAACTGATACACAGCACTGGTCCTCTAACATCCAATTCTTGTCAATTAAGATGAGAAACGTGTGAGCTTCGTGAATGATGTAGTTCCTTTGAGCAGAAAAGTGACTGCCCTTACCTGAAACGAAGTCTTGCTTGTAGTAAGACACAAAGCCTGGGATTTCAGTCCATTTCTGAAGGGAAACACACAGCATAGTTCTCATCCATGGATCACACTCTGCTTTAGAGCGAGAAGCACACTCTTGCTTTGTAGAGTCTCTAATACAGCAGGAAATCTGAGTGTGCCCGGAACAAAAGAACGGTGTTTCCTACACATATGGACCATATGTAGTCCAAATCTGATTCTGAAACTGATACAAAGCACTGACCATCTAACATCCAATGCTTGTCAGTTATATGAGAAACGTGTGAGCTTCATGAACGATGTAGTTCGTTTGAGCAGAAAAGTGACTGCCCTTACCTGAAACGAAGTCTTGCCCTTTAGGAAGACTAAGAGCCTCGGATTTAACTCCATTTCTGAAGTCAAGCACACAGCATAGTTCTCATCCATGGATCACACTCTTCTTTAGAACAAGAAGCACGCTCTTGCTTTCTAGAGTCTCTAAGACAGCAGGAAACGTGAGTGTGCTGAGAACAAAAGAACGGTGTTTCCTACACATACAGACTATATGTAGTCCAAATCTTCTTCTGAAACTGATACAATGCCCTGGTCCTCTAACATCCAATGCTTGTCAGTTAAGATGAGAAACGTGTGAGCTTCGTGAACGATGTAGTTCCTTTGAGCAGAAAAGTGACTGCCCTTACCTGAAACGAAGTCTTGCTTGTAGGGAGACTCAGAGCCTGGGATTTAACTCCATTTCTGAAGTGAAACACACAGCATTGTCTCATCCATTGATGACACTCTGCTTTAGAACAAAAAGCACGCTCTTGCTTTCTAGAGTCTCTAACATAGCAGGAAATCTGAGTGTGCCCAGAACAAAAGAACGGTGTTTCCTACACATACGGACTATATGTAGTACAAATCTTCTTCTGAAACTGATAGAATGCACTGGTCCTCTAACATCCAATGCTTGTCAGTTAAGATGAGAAACGTGTGAGCTTTGTGAATGATGTAGTTCATTTGAGCAGAAACGTGACTGCCCTTATCTGAAACGAAGTCTTGCTTGTAGTAAGACATAGAGTCTGGGATTTAACTCCATTTCTGAAGGGAAACACACAGCATAGTTCTCATCCATGGATCACACTCTGCTTTAGAGCGAGAAGCACACTCTTGCTTTGTAGAGTCTCTAATACAGCAGGAAATCTGAGTGTGCTCGGAACAAAAGAACGGTGTTTCCTACACATATGGACCATATGTAGTCCAAATCTGCTTTTGGAACTGATACAAAGCACTGACCATCGAACATGCAATGCTTGTCAGTTAAGATGAGAAACGTGTGAGCTTCGTGAATGATGTAGTTCGTTTGAGCAGAAAAGTGACTGCCCTTACCTGAAACGAAGTCTTGCTTGTAGGTAGACTCAGAGCCCGGGATTTAAATCCATTTATGAAGTGAAGCACACAGCATAGTTCTCATCCATGGATCACACTCTGCTTTAGAGCAAGAAGCACACGCTTGCTTTCTAGAGTCTCTAAGATAGCAGGAAATCTGAGTGTGCCCAGAACAAAAGAATGGTGTTTCCTACACATACGGACTATATGTAGTCCAAATCTTCTTCTGAAACTGATAGAATGCACTGGTCCTCTAACATCCAATGCTTGTCAGTTAAGATGAGAAACGTGTGACCTTTGTGAATGATGTAGTTCATTTGAGCAGAAAAGTGACTGCCCTTACCTGAAACGAAGTCTTTATTGTAGTAAGACTCAGTGTCTGGGATTTAAGTCCATTTCTGAAGGGAAACACACATCATAGTTCTCATCCATGGATCACACTCTGCTTTAGAACAAGAAGCACGCTCTTGCTTTCTAGAGTCTCTAAGACAGCAGGAAACGTGAGTGTGCTGAGAACAAAAGAACGGTGTTTCCTACACATACGGACTATATGTAGTCCAAATCTTCTTCTGAAACTGATACAATGCCCTGGTCCTCTAACATCCAATGCTTGTCAGTTAAGATGAGAAACGTGTGAGCTTCGTGAACGATGTAGTTCGTTTGAGCAGAAAAGTGACTGCCCTTACCTGAAAGGAAGTCTTGCTTGTAGAAAGACTCAGAGCCTGGGATTTAACTCCATTTCTGAAGTGAAACACACAGCAGTGTTCTCATCCATTGAAGACACTCTGCTTTAGAACAAGAAGCACGCTCTTGCTTTCTAGAGTCTCTAAGACAGCAGGAAACGTGAGTGTGCTGAGAACAAAAGAACGGTGTTTCCTACACATACGGACCATATCAAGTCCAACTCTGATTCTGAAACTGATACAAAGCACTGACAAACTAACATCCAAAGATTGTCAGTTAAGATGGGAAACGTGTGAGCTTCATGAACGATGTAGTTCGTTTGAGCAGAAAAGTGACTGCCCTTACCTTAAACGAAGTCTTGCTTGTAGGGAGACTCAGAGCCTGGGATTTCACTCCTTTTCTGAAGTGAAACACACAGCATAGTATTCATCCATGGATCACACTCTGCTTTAGAACGAGAAGCACGCTCTTGCTTTCTAGAGTCTCTAAGACAGCAGGAAACGTGAGTGTGCTGAGAACAAAAGAACGGTGTTTCCTACACATACGGACCATATCTAGTCCAAATCTGCTTCTTAAACTGAAACAAAGCACTGGTCCTCTAACATCCAATGCTTGTCTGTTAAGATGAGAAACGTGTGAGCTTTCTGAATGATATAGTTCCTTTGAACTGAAAAGTGACTGCCCTTACCCGAAAAGAAGTCTTGCTTGTAGGAAGACACAGAGCCTGGGATTTAAGTCCATTTCTGAAGGGAAACACACAGCATAGTTCTCATCCATGGATCACGCTCTGCTTTAGAGCGAGAATCACACTCTTGCTTTCTAGAGTCTCTAATACAGCAGAAAATCTGAGTGTGCCTAGAACAAAAGAATGGTGTTTCCTACACATACGGACCATATGTAGTCCAAATCTGCTTCTGAAACTGATACAAAGCACTGAGCTTCTAACATCAAATGCTTGTCAGTTAAGATGGGAAACGTGTGAGCTTCATGAACGATGTAGTTCGTTTGAGCAGAAAAGTGACTGCCCTTACCTTAAACGAAGTCTTGCTTGTAGGGAGACTCAGAGCCTGGGATTTCACTCCTTTTCTGAAGTGAAACACACAGCATAGTATTCATCCATGGATCACACTCTGCTTTAGAACGATAAGCACGCTCTTGCTTTCTAGAGTCTCTAAGACAGCAGGAAACGTGAGTGTGCTGAGAACAAAAGAACGGTGTTTCCTACACATACGGACCATATCTAGTCCAAATCTGCTTCTTAAACTGAAACAAAGCACTGGTCCTCTAACATCCAATGCTTGTCTGTTAAGATGAGAAACGTGTGAGCTTTGTGAATGATATAGTTCCTTTGAACTGAAAAGTGACTGCCCTTACCCGAAAAGAAGTCTTGCTTGTAGGAAGACTCAGAGCCTGGGATTTAACTCCATTTCTGAAGGCAAACACACAGCATAGTTCTCATCCATGGATCACACTCTGCTTTAGAGCGAGAAGCACGCTATTGCTTTCTAGAGTCTCTAAGACAGCAGGAAACGTGAGTGTGCTGAGAACAAAAGAACGGTGTTTCCTAAACATACAGACCATATCTAGTCCAACTCTGCTTCTGAATCTGATACAAAGCACTGGTCCTCTAACATCCAATGCTTGTCAGTTAAGATGAGAAACGTGTGAGCTTCTGGAACGATGTAGTTCGTTTGAGCAGAAAAGGGACTGCCCTTACCTGAAACGAAGTCTTGCTTGTAGGGAGACTCAGAGCCTGGGATTTAACTCCTTTTCTGAAGAAAAAAACACACAGCATAGTTTTCATCCATGGATCACACTCTGCTTTAGAACGAGAAGCACGCTCTTGCTTTCTAGAGTGTCTAAGACAGCAGGAAACGTGAGTGTGCTTAGAACAAAAGAACGGTGTTTCCTACACATACGGACCATATCTAGACCAAATCTGCTTCTTAAACTGAAAAAAAGCACTGGTCCTCTAACATCCAATGCTTGTCAGTTAAGATGAGAAACGTGTGAGCTTTGTGAATGATATAGTTCCTTTGAACTGAAAAGTGCCTGCCCTTACCCGAAAAGAAGTCTTGCTTGTAGGAAGACACAGAGCCTGGGATTTAAGTCCATTTCTGAAGGGAAACACACAGCATAGTTCTCATCCATGGATAACACTCTGCTTTAGAGCAAGAAGCACGCTCTTGCTTTTAGAGTCTCTAATATAGCAGGAAATCTGAGTGTGCCCAGAACAAAAGAACGGTGTTTCCTACATATACGGACCATATGTAGTCCAAATCTGCCTCTGAAACTGATACAATGCACTGGTCCTCTAACATCCAATGCTTGTCTGTTAAGATGAGAAATGTGTGAGCTCAGTGAACGATGTAGTTCGTTTGAGCTGAAAAGTGACTGCCCTTACCTGAATTGAAGTCTTGCTTGTAGGAAGACACAGAGATTGGGATTTAACTCCATTTCTGAAGGGAAACACACAGCATAGTTCTCATCCATGGATCACAATCTGCTTTAGAGCGAGAAGCACGCTCTTGCTTTCTAGAGTCTCTAACAAAGTAGGAAACGTGAGTGTGCTGAGAACAAAAGAACGGTGTTTCCTACACATACGGACCATATCAAGTCCAACTCTGATTCTGAAACTGATACAAAGCACTGACAAACTAACATCCAAAGATTGTCAGTTAAGATGGGAAACGTGTGAGCTTCATGAACGATGTAGTTCGTTTGAGCAGAAAAGTGACTGCCCTTACCTTAAACGAAGTCTTGCTTGTAGGGAGACTCAGAGCCTGGGATTTCACTCCTTTTCTGAAGTGAAACACACAGCATAGTATTCATCCATGGATCACACTCTGCTTTAGAACGAGAAGCACGCTCTTGCTTTCTAGAGTCTCTAAGACAGCAGGAAACGTGAGTGTGCTGAGAACAAAAGAACGGTGTTTCCTACACATACGGACCATATCTAGTCCAAATCTGCTTCTTAAACTGAAACAAAGCACTGGTCCTCTAACATCCAATGCTTGTCTGTTAAGATGAGAAACGTGTGAGCTTTCTGAATGATATAGTTCCTTTGAACTGAAAATTGACTGTCCTTACCCGAAAAGAAGTCTTGCTTGTAGGAAGACACAGAGCCTGGGATTTAAGTCCATTTCTGAAGGGAAACACACAGCATAGTTCTCATCCATGGATCACGCTCTGCTTTAGAGCGAGAATCACACTCTTGCTTTCTAGAGTCTCTAATACAGCAGGAAATCTGAGTGTGCCCAGAACAAAAGAATGGTGTTTCCTACACATACGGACCATATGTAGTCCAAATCTGCTTCTGAAACTGATACAAAGCACTGAGCTTCTAACATCAAATGCTTGTCAGTTAAGATGGGAAACGTTTGAGCTTCATGAACGATGTAGTTCGTTTGAGCAGAAAAGTGATTGCCCTTACCTGAATTGAAGTCTTGCTTGTAGGAAGACTCAGAGCCTGGGATTTAACTCCATTTCTGAAGTAAAACACATAGCAGTGTAATCATCCGTTGATCACACTCTGCTTTAGAACAAGAAGCACGCTCTTGCTTTCTAGAATCTCTAAGACAACAGGAAACGTGATTTTGCTGAGAACAAAAGAACGGTGTTTCCTACACATACGGACATTATATAGTCCAACTCTGCTTCTTAAACTGATACAAAGCACTCGTCCTCTAACATCCAATGCTTGTCAGTTAAGATGAGAAACGTGTGAGCTTCGTGAAAGATGTAGTTTGTTTGAGCTGAAAAGTGACTGCCCTTACCTGAAACGAAATCTTGCTTGTAGGAAGACACAGAGCCTGGGATTTAACTCCATTTCTGAAAGGAAAAACACAGCATAGTTCTCATCCATGGATCACAATCTGTTTTAGAGCGAGAAGCACGCTCTTGCTTTCTAGAGTCTCTAACAAAGCAGGAAACGTGAGGGTGCTGAGAACAAAAGAACGGTGTTTCCTACACATACGGACCATATCAAGTCCAACTCTGATTCTGAAACTGATACAAAGCACTGACAAACTAACATCCAAAGATTGTCAGTTAAGATGGGAAACGTGTGAGCTTCATGAACGATGTAGTTCGTTGGAGCAGAAAAGTGACTGCCCTTACCTTAAACGAAGTCTTGCTTGTAGGGAGACTCAGAGCCTGGGATTTCACTCCTTTTCTGAAGGGAACCACACAGCATAGTATTCATCCATGGATCACACTCTGCTTTAGAAGGAGAAGCACGCTCTTGCTTTCTAGAGTCTCTAAGACAGCAGGAAACGTGAGTGTGCTGAGAACAAAAGAACGGTGTTTCCTACACATACAGACCATATCTAGTCCAAATCTGCTTCTTAAACTGAAACAAAGCACTGGTCCTTTAACATCCAATGCTTGTCTGTTAAGATGAGAAACGTGTGAGCTTTCTGAATGATATAGTTCCTTTGAACTGAAATGTGACTGCCCTTACCCGAAAAGAAGTCTTGCTTGTAGGAAGACACAGAGCCTGGGATTTAAGTCCATTTCTGAAGGGAAACACACAGCATTGTTCTCATCCATGGATCATGCTCTGCTTTAGAGCGAGAATCACACTCTTGCTTTCTAGAGTCTCTAATACAGCAGGAAATCTGAGTGTTCCCAGAACAAAAGAATGGTGTTTCCTACACATACGGACCATATGTAGTCCAAATCTGCTTCTGAAACTGATACAAAGCACTGAGCTTCTAACATCAAATGCTTGTCAGTTAAGATGGGAAACGTGTGAGCTTCATGAACGATGTAGTTCGTTTGAGCAGAATAGTGATTGCCCTTACCTGAATTGAAGTCTTACTTATAGGAAGACTCAGAGCCTAGGATTTAACTCCATTTCTGAAGTAAAACACATAGCAGTGTAATCATCCGTTGATCACACTCTGCTTTAGAACAAGAAGCACGCTCTTGCTTTCTAGAGTCTCTAAGACAACAGGAAAGGTGATTTTGCTGAGAACAAAAGAACGGTGTTTCCTACACATACGGACATTATATAGTCCAACTCTGCTTCTTAAACTGATACAAAGCACTCGTCCTCTAACATCCAATGCTTGTCAGTTAAGATGAGAAACGTGTGAGCTTCGTGAAAGATGTAGTTCGTTTGAGCAGAAAAGTGACTGTCCTTACCTGAAACGAAGTCTTGCATGTAGGAAGACACAGAGCCTGGGATTTAACTCCATTTCTGAAGGGAACCACACAGCATAGTATTCATCCATGGATCACACTGTGGTTAGAGCGAGAAGCACACTCTTGCTTTCTAGAGTCTCTAAGGCAGCAGGAAATTTGAGTGTGCCCAGAACAATAGAACGGTGTTTCCTACACATATGGACCATATCCAGTCAAAATCTGCTTCTGAAACTGATATAAAGCATTGACCCTCTAACATCCAATGCTTGTCAGTTAAGATGAGAAACGTGTGAGCTCTGTGAACGATGTAGTTCGTTTGAGCATAAAAGTGACTGTCCTTACCTGAAACGAAGTCTTGCTTGTAGGAAGACTCAGCGCCTGGGATTTAACTGCATTTCTAAAGGCAAACACACAGCATAGTTCTCATCCATGGATCACACTCTGCTTTAGAGCGAGAAGCACGCTCTTGCTTTCTAGAGTCTCTAAGACAGCAGGAAACGTGAGTGTGCTGAGAACAAAAGAACGGAGTTTCCTACACATACGGACTATATCTAGTCCAAATCTGCTTCTGAAACTGTTACAAAGCACTGACCCTCTAACGTCCAATGATTGTTAGTTAAGATGGGAAACGTGTGAGCTTCATGAACGATGTAGTTGTTTGAGCAGAAAAGTGACTGTCTTACCTGAATTGAAGTCTTGCTTGTAGGAAGACTCACAGCCTGGGATTTAACTCCATTTCTGAAGGCAAACACACAGCATAGTTCTCATCCATGGATCACACTCTGCTTTAGAGCGAGAAGCACGCTATTGCTTTCTAGAGTCTCTAAGACAGCAGGAAACGTGAGAGTGTTGAGAACAAAAGAACGGTGTTTCCTACACATACGGACATTATATAGTCCAACTCTGCTTCTGAAACTGATATAAAGCAATGGTCCTCTAACATCCAATGCTGGTCTGTTAAGGTGAGAAACGTGTGAGCTTCTGGAACGATGTAGTTCGTTTGAGCTGAAAAGTGACTGCCCTTACCTGAAACGAAGTCTTGCTTGGAGGAAGACTCAGAGCCTGGGATTTAACTCCATTTCTGAAGTGAAACACACAGCGTAGTTCTCATCCATGGATCACACTCTGCTTTAGAGCAAGAAGCACACTCTTGCTTTCTAGAGTCTCTAAGACAGCAGCAAATCTGAGTGTGCCCAGAACAAAAGAACGGTGTTTCCTACACATACGGACTATATGTAGTCCAAAACTTCTTCTGAAACTGATAGAATGCACTGGTCTTCTAACATCCAATGCTTGTCAGTTAAGAGGAGAAACGTGTGAGCTTCGTGAAAGTTGTAGTTCGTTTGAGCAGAAGAGTGACTGCCCTTACCTGAAACGAAGTCTTGCTTGTAGAGAGACTCAGAGCCTGGGATTTAACTCCTTTTCTGAAGAAAAAAACACACAGCATAGTTTTCATCCATGGATCACACTCTGCTTTAGAATGAGAAGCACGCTCTTGATTTCTAGAGTGTCTAAGACAGCAGGAAACGTGAGTGTGCTTAGAACAAAAGAACGGTGTTTCCTACACATACGGACCATATCTAGACCAAATCTGCTTCTTAAACTGAAACAAAGCACTGGTCCTCTAACATCCAATGATTGTCTGTTAAGATGAGAAACGTGTGAGCTTTGTGAATGATATAGTTCCTTAGAACTGAAAAGTGACTGCCCTTACCCGAAAAGAAGTCTTGCTTGTAGGAAGACACAGAGCCTGGGATTTAAGTCCATTTCTGAAGGGAAACACACAGCATAGTTCTCATCCATGGATAACACTCTGCTTTAGAGCAAGAAGCACGCTCTTGCTTTTAGAGTCTCTAATATAGCAGGAAATCTGAGTGTGCCCAGAACAAAAGAATGGTGTTTCCTACATATACGGACCATATGTAGTCCAAATCTGCCTCTGAAACTGATACAATGCACTGGTCTTCTAACATCCAATGCTTGTCAGTTAAGATGAGAATCGTGTGATCTTCGTGAAGGATGTAGTTCGTTTGAGCAGAAAAGTGACTGCCCTTACCTGAAATGAAGTCTTGCTTGTAGAAAGACTCAGAGCCTGGGATTTAACTCCATTTCTGAAGTGAAACACACAGCAGTGTTCTCATCCATTGAAGACACTCTGCTTTAGAACAAGAAGCACACTCTTGCTTTCTAGAGTCTCTAAGACAGCAGGAAACGTGAGTGTGCTGAGAACAAAAGAACGGTGTTTCCTACACATACGGACCATATCTAGTCCAACTCTGATTCTGAAACTCATACAAAGCACTGGTCCTCTAACATCCAATGCTTGTCTGTTAAGATGAGAAATGTGTGAGCTCAGTGAACGATGTAGTTCGTTTGAGCTGAAAAGTGACTGCCCTTACCTGAATTGAAGTCTTGCTTGTAGGAAGACACAGAGATTGGGATTTAACTCCATTTCTGAAAGGAAACACACAGCATAGTTCTCATCCATGGATCACAATCTGCTTTAGAGCGAGAAGCACGCTCTTGCTTTCTAGAGTCTCTAACAAAGCAGGAAACGTGAGTGTGCTGAGAACAAAAGAACGGTGTTTCCTACACATACAGACCATATCAAGTCCAACTCTGATTCTGAAACTGATACAAAGCACTGACAAACTAACATCCAAAGATTGTCAGTTAAGATGGGAAACGTGTGAGCTTCATGAACGATGTAGTTCGTTTGAGCAGAAAAGTGACTGCCCTTACCTTAAACGAAGTCTTGCTTGTAGGGAGACTCAGAGCCTGGGATTTCACTCCTTTTCTGAAGTGAAACACACAGCATAGTATTCATCCATGGATCACACTCTGCTTTAGAACGAGAAGCACGCTCTTGCTTTTTAGAGTCTCTAAGACAGCAGGAAACATGAGTGTGCTGAGAACAAAAGAACGGTGTTTCCTACACATACGGACCATATCTAGTCCAAATCTGCTTCTTAAACTGAAACAAAGCACTGGTCCTTTAACATCCAATGCTTGTCTGTTAAGATGAGAAACGTGTGAGCTTTCTGAATGATATAGTTCCTTTGAACTGAAAAGTGACTGCCCTTACCCGAAAAGAAGTCTTGCTTGTAGGAAGACACAGAGCCTGGGATTTAAGTCCATTTCTGAAGGGAAACACACAGCATAGTTCTCATCCATGGATCACGCTCTGCTTTAGAGCGAGAATCACACTCTTGCTTTCTAGAGTCTCTAATACAGCAGGAAATCTGAGTGTGCCCAGAACAAAAGAATGGTGTTTCCTACACATACGGACCGTATGTAGTCCAAATCTGCTTCTGAAACTGATACAAAGCACTGAGCTTCTAACATCAAATGCTTGTCAGTTAAGATGGGAAACGTGTGAGCTTCATGAACGATGTAGTTCGTTTGAGCAGAATAGTGATTGCCCTTACCTGAATTGAAGTCTTGCTTGTAGGAAGACTCAGAGCCTGGGATTTAACTCCATTTCTGAAGTAAAACACATAGCAGTGTAATCATCCGTTGATCACACTCTGCTTTAGAACAAGAAGCACGCTCTTGCTTTCTAGAGTCTCTAAGACAACAGGAAAGGTGATTTTGCTGAGAACAAAAGAACGGTGTTTCCTACACATACGGACATTATATAGTCCAACTCTGCTTCTTAAACTGATACAAAGCACTCGTCCTCTAACATCCAATGCTTGTCAGTTAAGATGAGAAACGTGTGAGCTTCGTGAAAGATGTAGTTCGTTTGAGAAGAAAAGTGACTGTCCTTACCTGAAACGAAGTCTTGCTTGTAGGAAGACACAGAGCCTGGGATTTAACTCCATTTCTTAAAGGAAACACACAGCATAGTTCTCATCCATGGATCACAATCTGCTTTAGAGCGAGAAGCACGCTCTTGCTTTCTAGAGTCTCTAACAAAGCAGGAAACGTGAGTGTGCTGAGAACAAAAGAACGGTGTTTCCTACACATACGGACCATATCAAGTCCAACTCTGATTCTGAAACTGATACAAAGCACTGACAAACTAACATCCAAAGATTGTTAGTTAAGAATGGAAACGTGTGAGCTTCATGAACGATGTAGTTCGTTTGAGCAGAAAAGTGACTGCCCTTACCTTAAACGAAGTCTTGCTTGTAGGGAGACTCAAAGCCTGGGATTTCACTCCTTTTCTGAAGTGAAACACACAGCATAGTATTCATCCATGGATCACATTCTGCTTTAGAATGAGAAGCACGCTCTTGCTTTTTAGAGTCTCTAAGACAGCAGGAAACATGAGTGTGCTGAGAACAAAAGAACGGTGTTTCCTACACATACGGACCATATCTAGTCCAAATCTGCTTCTTAAACTGAAACAAAGCACTGGTCCTTTAACATCCAATGCTTGTCTGTTAAGATGAGAAACGTGTGAGCTTTCTGAATGATATAGTTCCTTTGAACTGAAAAGTGACTGCCCTTACCCGAAAAGAAGTCTTGCTTGTAGGAAGACACAGAGCCTGGGATTTAAGTCCATTTCTGAAGGGAAACACACAGCATAGTTCTCATCCATGGATCACGCTCTGCTTTAGAGCGAGAATCACACTCTTGCTTTCTAGAGTCTCTAATACAGCAGGAAATCTGAGTGTGCCCAGAACAAAAGAATGGTGTTTCCTACACATACGGACCATATGTAGTCCAAATCTGCTTCTGAAACTGATACAAAGCACTCGTCCTCTAACATCCAATGCTTGTCAGTTAAGATGAGAAACGTGTGAGCTTAGTGAAAGATGTAGTTCGTTTGAGCAGAAAAGTGACTGTCCTTACCTGAAACGAAGTCTTGCTTGTAGGAAGACACAGAGCCTGGGATTTAACTCCATTTCTGAAGGGAACCACACAGCATAGTATTCATCCATGGATCACACTGTGGTTAGAGCGAGAAGCACACTCTTGCTTTCTAGAGTCTCTAAGGCAGCAGGAAATTTGAGTGTGCCCAGAACAATAGAACGGTGTTTCCTACACATATGGACCATATCCAGTCCAAATCTGCTTCTGAAACTGATATAAAGCATTGACCCTCTAACATCCAATGCTTGTCAGTTAAGATGAGAAACGTGTGAGCTCTGTGAACGATGTAGTTCGTTTGAGCATAAAAGTGACTGTCCTTACCTGAAACGAAGTCTTGCTTGTAGGAAGACTCAGCGCCTGGGATTTAACTGCATTTCTAAAGGCAAACACACAGCATAGTTCTCATCCATGGATCACACTCTGCTTTAGAGCGAGAAGCACGCTCTTGCTTTCTAGAGTCTCTAAGACAGCAGGAAACGTGAGTGTGCTGAGAACAAAAGAACGGTGTTTCCTACACATACGGACATTATATAGTCCAACTCTGCTTCTGAAACTGATATAAAGCAATGGTCCTCTAACATCCAATGCTGGTCTGTTAAGGTGAGAAACGTGTGAGCTTCTGGAACGATGTAGTTCGTTTGAGCTGAAAAGTGACTGCCCTTACCTGAAACGAAGTCTTGCTTGGAGGAAGACTCAGAGCCTGGGATTTAACTCCATTTCTGAAGTGAAACACACAGCGTAGTTCTCATCCATGGATCACACTCTGCTTTAGAGCAAGAAGCACACTCTTGCTTTCTAGAGTCTCTAAGACAGCAGGAAATCTGAGTGTGCCCAGAACAAAAGAACGGTGTTTCCTACACATACGGACTATATGTAGTCCAAAACTTCTTCTGAAACTGATAGAATGCACTGGTCTTCTAACATCCAATGCTTGTCAGTTAAGAGGAGAAACGTGTGAGCTTCGTGAAAGTTGTAGTTCGTTTGAGCAGAAGAGTGACTGCCCTTACCTGAAACGAAGTCTTGCTTGTAGGGAGACTCAGAGCCTGGGATTTAACTCCTTTTCTGAAGAAAAAAACACACAGCATAGTTTTCATCCATGGATCACACTCTGCTTTAGAACGAGAAGCACGCTCTTGATTTCTAGAGTGTCTAAGACAGCAGGAAAGGTGAGTGTGCTTAGAACAAAAGAGCGGTGTTTCCTACACATACGGACCATATCTAGACCAAATCTGCTTCTTAAACTGAAACAAAGCACTGGTCCTCTAACATCCAATGATTGTCTGTTATGATGAGAAACGTGTGAGCTTTGTGAATGATATAGTTCCTTAGAACTGAGAAGTGACTGCCCTTACCCGAAAAGAAGTCTTGCTTGTAGGAAGACACAGAGCCTGGGATTTAAGTCCATTTCTGAAGGGAAACACACAGCATAGTTCTCATCCATGGATAACACTCTGCTTTAGAGCAAGAAGCACGCTCTTGCTTTTAGAGTCTCTAATATAGCAGGAAATCTGAGTGTGCCCAGAACAAAAGAACGGTGTTTCCTACATATACGGACCATATGTAGTCCAAATCTGCCTCTGAAACTGATACAATGCACTGGTCTTCTAACATCCAATGCTTGTCAGTTAAGATGAGAATCGTGTGATCTTCGTTAACGATGTAGTTCGTTTGAGCAGAAAAGTGACTGCCCTTACCTGAAATGAAGTCTTGCTTGTAGAAAGACTCAGAGCCTGGGATTTAACTCCATTTCTGAAGTGAAACACACAGCAGTGTTCTCATCCATTGAAGACACTCTGCTTTAGAACAAGAAGCACGCTCTTGCTTTCTAGAGTCTCTAAGACAGCAGGAAACGTGAGTGTGCTGAGAACAAAAGAACGGTGTTTCCTACACATACGGACCATATCTAGTCCAACTCTGATTCTGAAACTCATACAAAGCACTGGTCCTCTAACATCCAATGCTTGTCTGTTAAGATGAGAAATGTGTGAGCTCAGTGAACGATGTAGTTCGTTTGAGCTGAAAAGTGACTGCCCTTACCTGAATTGAAGTCTTGCTTGTAGGAAGACACAGAGATTGGGATTTAACTCCATTTCTGAAAGGAAACACACAGCATAGTTCTCATCCATGGATCACAATCTGCTTTAGAGCGAGAAGCACGCTCTTGCTTTCTAGAGTCTCTAACAAAGCAGGAAACGTGAGTGTGCTGAGAACAAAAGAACGGTGTTTCCTACACATACGGACCATATCAAGTCCAACTCTGATTCTGAAACTGATACAAAGCACTGACAAACTAACATCCAAAGATTGTCAGTTAAGATGGGAAACGTGTGAGCTTCATGAACGATGTAGTTCGTTTGAGCAGAAAAGTGACTGCCCTTACCTTAAACGAAGTCTTGCTTGTAGGGAGACTCAGAGCCTGGGATTTCACTCCTTTTCTGAAGTGAAACACACAGCATAGTATTCATCCATGGATCACACTCTGCTTTAGAACGAGAAGCACGCTCTTGCTTTTTAGAGTCTCTAAGACAGCAGGAAACGTGAGTGTGCTGAGAACAAAAGAACGGTGTTTCCTACACATACGGACCATATCTAGTCCAAATCTGCTTCTTAAACTGAAACAAAGCACTGGTCCTTTAACATCCAATGCTTGTCTGTTAAGATGAGAAACGTGTGAGCTTTCTGAATGATATAGTTCCTTTGAACTGAAAAGTGACTGCCCTTACCCGAAAAGAAGTCTTGCTTGTAGGAAGACACAGAGCCTGGGATTTAAGTCCATTTCTGAAGGGAAACACACAGCATAGTTCTCATCCATGGATCACGCTCTGCTTTAGAGCGAGAATCACACTCTTGCTTTCTAGAGTCTCTAATACAGCAGGAAATCTGAGTGTGCCCAGAACAAAAGAATGGTGTTTCCTACACATACGGACCATATGTAGTCCAAATCTGCTTCTGAAACTGATACAAAGCACTGAGCTTCTAACATCAAATGCTTGTCAGTTAAGATGGGAAACGTGTGAGCTTCATGAACGATGTAGTTCGTTTGAGCAGAATAGTGATTGCCCTTACCTGAATTGAAGTCTTGCTTGTAGGAAGACTCAGAGCCTGGGATTTAACTCCATTTCTGAAGTAAAACACATAGCAGTGTAATCATCCGTTGATCACACTCTGCTTTAGAACAAGAAGCACGCTCTTGCTTTCTAGAGTCTCTAAGACAACAGGAAAGGTGATTTTGCTGAGAACAAAAGAACGGTGTTTCCTACACATACGGACATTATATAGTCCAACTCTGCTTCTTAAACTGATACAAAGCACTCGTCCTCTAACATCCAATGCTTGTCAGTTAAGATGAGAAACGTGTGAGCTTCGTGAAAGATGTAGTTCGTTTTAGCAGAAAAGTGACTGTCCTTACCTGAAACGAAGTCTTGCTTGTAGGAAGCACACAGAGCCTGGGATTTAACTCCATTTCTGAAAGGAAACACACAGCATAGTTCTCATCCATGGATCACAATCTGCTTTAGAGCGAGAAGCACGCTCTTGCTTTCTAGAGTCTCTAACAAAGCAGGAAACGTGAGTGTGCTGAGAACAAAAGAACGGTGTTTCCTACACATACGGACCATATCAAGTCCAACTCTGATTCTGAAACTGATACAAAGCACTGACAAACTAACATCCAAAGATTGTCAGTTAAGATGGGAAACGTGTGAGCTTCATGAACGATGTAGTTCGTTTGAGCAGAAAAGTGACTGCCCTTACCTTAAACGAAGTCTTGCTTGTAGGGAGACTCAGAGCCTGGGATTTCACTCCTTTTCTGAAGTGAAACACACAGCATAGTATTCATCCATGGATCACACTCTGCTTTAGAACGAGAAGCACGCTCTTGCTTTTTAGAGTCTCTAAGACAGCAGGAAACGTGAGTGTGCTGAGAACAAAAGAACGGTGTTTCCTACACATACGGACCATATCTAGTCCAAATCTGCTTCTTAAACTGAAACAAAGCACTGGTCCTTTAACATCCAATGCTTGTCTGTTAAGATGAGAAACGTGTGAGCTTTCTGAATGATATAGTTCCTTTGAACTGAAAAGTGACTGCCCTTACCCGAAAAGAAGTCTTGCTTGTAGGAAGACACAGAGCCTGGGATTTAAGTCCATTTCTGAAGGGAAACACACAGCATAGTTCTCATCCATGGATAACACTCTGCTTTAGAGCAAGAAGCACGCTCTTGCTTTTAGAGTCTCTAATATAGCAGGAAATCTGAGTGTGCCCAGAACAAAAGAATGGTGTTTCCTACATATACGGACCATATGTAGTCCAAATCTGCCTCTGAAACTGATACAATGCACTGGTCTTCTAACATCCAATGCTTGTCAGTTAAGATGAGAATCGTGTGATCTTCGTGAACGATGTAGTTCGTTTGAGCAGAAAAGTGACTGCCCTTACCTGAAATGAAGTCTTGCTTGTAGAAAGACTCAGAGCCTGGGATTTAACTCCATTTCTGAAGTGAAACACACAGCAGTGTTCTCATCCATTGAAGACACTCTGCTTTAGAACAAGAAGCACACTCTTGCTTTCTAGAGTCTCTAAGACAGCAGGAAACGTGAGTGTGCTGAGAACAAAAGAACGGTGTTTCCTACACATACGGACCATATCTAGTCCAACTCTGATTCTGAAACTCATACAAAGCACTGGTCCTCTAACATCCAATGCTTGTCTGTTAAGATGAGAAATGTGTGAGCTCAGTGAACGATGTAGTTCGTTTGAGCTGAAAAGTGACTGCCCTTACCTGAATTGAAGTCTTGCTTGTAGGAAGACACAGAGATTGGGATTTAACTCCATTTCTGAAAGGAAACACACAGCATAGTTCTCATCCATGGATCACAATCTGCTTTAGAGCGAGAAGCACGCTCTTGCTTTCTAGAATCTCTAACAAAGCAGGAAACGTGAGTGTGCTGAGAACAAAAGAACGGTGTTTCCTACACATACAGACCATATCAAGTCCAACTCTGATTCTGAAACTGATACAAAGCACTGACAAACTAACATCCAAAGATTGTCAGTTAAGATGGGAAACGTGTGAGCTTCATGAACGATGTAGTTCGTTTGAGCAGAAAAGTGACTGCCCTTACCTTAAACGAAGTCTTGCTTGTAGGGAGACTCAGAGCCTGGGATTTCACTCCTTTTCTGAAGTGAAACACACAGCATAGTATTCATCCATGGATCACACTCTGCTTTAGAACGAGAAGCACGCTCTTGCTTTTTAGAGTCTCTAAGACAGCAGGAAACATGAGTGTGCTGAGAACAAAAGAACGGTGTTTCCTACACATACGGACCATATCTAGTCCAAATCTGCTTCTTAAACTGAAACAAAGCACTGGTCCTTTAACATCCAATGCTTGTCTGTTAAGATGAGAAACGTGTGAGCTTTCTGAATGATATAGTTCCTTTGAACTGAAAAGTGACTGCCCTTACCCGAAAAGAAGTCTTGCTTGTAGGAAGACACAGAGCCTGGGATTTAAGTCCATTTCTGAAGGGAAACACACAGCATAGTTCTCATCCATGGATCACGCTCTGCTTTAGAGCGAGAATCACACTCTTGCTTTCTAGAGTCTCTAATACAGCAGGAAATCTGAGTGTGCCCAGAACAAAAGAATGGTGTTTCCTACACATACGGACCATATGTAGTCCAAATCTGCTTCTGAAACTGATACAAAGCACTGAGCTTCTAACATCAAATGCTTGTCAGTTAAGATGGGAAACGTGTGAGCTTCATGAACGATGTAGTTCGTTTGAGCAGAATAGTGATTGCCCTTACCTGAATTGAAGTCTTGCTTGTAGGAAGACTCAGAGCCTGGGATTTAACTCCATTTCTGAAGTAAAACACATAGCAGTGTAATCATCCGTTGATCACACTCTGCTTTAGAACAAGAAGCACGCTCTTGCTTTCTAGAGTCTCTAAGACAACAGGAAAGGTGATTTTGCTGAGAACAAAAGAACGGTGTTTCCTACACATACGGACATTATATAGTCCAACTCTGCTTCTTAAACTGATACAAAGCACTCGTCCTCTAACATCCAATGCTTGTCAGTTAAGATGAGAAACGTGTGAGCTTCGTGAAAGATGTAGTTCGTTTGAGAAGAAAAGTGACTGTCATTACCTGAAACGAAGTCTTGCTTGTAGGAAGACACAGAGCCTGGGATTTAACTCCATTTCTTAAAGGAAACACACAGCATAGTTCTCATCCATGGATCACAATCTGCTTTAGAGCGAGAAGCACGCTCTTGCTTTCTAGAGTCTCTAACAAAGCAGGAAACGTGAGTGTGCTGAGAACAAAAGAACGGTGTTTCCTACACATACGGACCATATCAAGTCCAACTCTGATTCTGAAACTGATACAAAGCACTGACAAACTAACATCCAAAGATTGTCAGTTAAGATGGGAAACGTGTGAGCTTCATGAACGATGTAGTTCGTTTGAGCAGAAAAGTGACTGCCCTTACCTTAAACGAAGTCTTGCTTGTAGGGAGACTCAGAGCCTGGGATTTCACTCCTTTTCTGAAGTGAAACACACAGCATAGTATTCATCCATGGATCACACTCTGCTTTAGAACGAGAAGCACGCTCTTGCTTTTTAGAGTCTCTAAGACAGCAGGAAACGTGAGTGTGCTGAGAACAAAAGAACGGTGTTTCCTACACATACGGACCATATCTAGTCCAAATCTGCTTCTTAAACTGAAACAAAGCACTGGTCCTTTAACATCCAATGCTTGTCTGTTAAGATGAGAAACGTGTGAGCTTTCTGAATGATATAGTTCCTTTGAACTGAAAAGTGACTGCCCTTACCCGAAAAGAAGTCTTGCTTGTAGGAAGACACAGAGCCTGGGATTTAAGTCCATTTCTGAAGGGAAACACACAGCATAGTTCTCATCCATGGATCACGCTCTGCTTTAGAGCGAGAATCACACTCTTGCTTTCTAGAGTCTCTAATACAGCAGGAAATCTGAGTGTGCCCAGAACAAAAGAATGGTGTTTCCTACACATACGGACCATATGTAGTCCAAATCTGCTTCTGAAACTGATACAAAGCACTGAGCTTCTAACATCAAATGCTTGTCAGTTAAGATGGGAAACGTGTGAGCTTCATGAACGATGTAGTTCGTTTGAGCAGAATAGTGATTGCCCTTACCTGAATTGAAGTCTTGCTTGTAGGAAGACTCAGAGCCTGGGATTTAACTCCATTTCTGAAGTAAAACACATAGCAGTGTAATCATCCGTTGATCACACTCTGCTTTAGAACAAGAAGCACGCTCTTGCTTTCTAGAGTCTCTAAGACAACAGGAAAGGTGATTTTGCTGAGAACAAAAGAACGGTGTTTCCTACACATACGGACATTATATAGTCCAACTCTGCTTCTTAAACTGATACAAAGCACTCGTCCTCTAACATCCAATGCTTGTCAGTTAAGATGAGAAACGTGTGAGCTTCGTGAAAGATGTAGTTCGTTTGAGCAGAAAAGTGACTGTCCTTACCTGAAACGAAGTCTTGCATGTAGGAAGACACAGAGCCTGGGATTTAAGTCCATTTCTGAAGGGAAACACACAGCGTAGTTCTCATCTATGGATCATACTCTGCTTTAGAGCAAGAAGCATACTCTTGCTTTCTAGAGTCTCTAAGACAGCAGGAAATCTGAGTGTGCCCAGAACAATAGAACGGTGTTTCCTACACATATGGACCATATCCAGTCCAAATCTGCTTCTGAAACTGATATAAAGCATTGACCCTCTAACATCCAATGCTTGTCAGGTAAGATGAGAAACGTATGAGCTCTGTGAACGATGTAGTTCGTTTGAGCATAAAAGTGACTGTCCTTACCTGAAACGAAGTCTTGCTTGTAGGAAGACTCAGAGCCTGGGATTTAACTGCATTTCTAAAGGCAAACACACAGCATAGTTCTCATCCATGGATAACAATCTGCTTTAGAGCGAGAATCACCATCTTGCTTTCTAGAGTCTCTAAGACAGCAGGAAACGTGAGTGTGCTGAGAACAAAAGAACGGAGTTTCCTACACATACAGACTATATCTAGTCCAAACCTGCTTCTGAAACTGTTACAAAGCACTGACCCTCTAACATCCAATGCTTGTCAGTTAAGATGAGAAACGTGTGAGCTTCTGGAACAATGTAGTTCGTTTGAGCAGAAAAGTGACTGCCCTTACCTGAAACGAAGTCTTGCTTGGAGGCAGACTCAGAGCCTGGGATTTAACTCCATTTCTGAAGTGAAACACACAGCATAGTTCTCATCTATGGATCATACTCTGCTTTAGAGCAAGAAGCATACTCTTGCTTTCTAGAGTCTCAAAGACAGCAGGAAATCTGAGTGTGCCCAGAACAAAAGAACGGTGTTTCCTACACATACGGACATTATATAGTCCAACTCTGCTTCTGAAACTGATACAAAGGACTGGTCCTCTAATATCCAATGCTTGTCTGTTAAGGTGAGAAACTTGTGAGCTTCGTGAACGATGTATTTCATTTCAGCTGAAAAGTAACTGCCCTTACCTGAAACGAAGTCTTGCTTGTAGGAAGACTCAGAGCCTGGGATTTAACTCCATTTCTGAAGGCAAACACACAGCATAGTTCTCATCCATGGATCACACTCTGCTTTAGAGCGAGAAGCACGCTCTTGCTTTCTAGAGTCTCTAAGATAGCAGGAAATCTGAGTGTGCCCAGAACAAAAGAACGGTGTTTCCTACACATACGGACTATATGTAGTCCAAATCGTCTTCTGAAACTGATAGAATGCACTGGTCCTCTAACATCCTGTGCTTGTCAGTTAAGATGAGAAACGTGTGAGCTTTGTGAATGATGTAGTTCCTTTGAACTGAAAAGTGACTGCCCTTACCAGAAACGAAGTCTTACTTGTAGTAAGACACAGAGCCTGGGATTTAAGTCCATTTCTGAAGGGAAACACACAGCATAGTTCTCATCCATGGATCACACTCTGCTCTAGAGCGAGAAGCACACTCTAGCTTTCTAGACTCTCTAATACAGCAGGAAATCTGAGTGTGCCCAGAACAAAAGAACGGTGTTTCCTACACATATGGACCATATGTAGTCCAAATCTGCTTGTGAAACTGATACAAAGCACTGACCCTCTAACATCCAATGCTTGTCAGTTAAGATGAGAAATATGTGAGCTTCGTGAACGATGTAGTTAGTTTGAGCAGAAAAGTGACTGTCCTTACCTGAATTTAAGTCTTGCTTGTAGGAAGACTCAGAGCCTGGGATTTAACTCCATTTCTGAAGTAAAACACACAGCAGTGTAATCATCCATGGATCACACTCTGCTTTAGAACAAGAAGCACGCTCTTGCTTTCTAGAGTCTCTAAGACAGCAGGAAACGTGAGTGTGCTGAGAACAAAAGAACGGTGTTTCCTACACATACGGACTATATGTAGTCCAAATCTTCTTCTGAAACTGATACAATGCACTGGTCCTTAACATCCAATGCTTGTCAGTTAAGATGAGAAACGTGTGAGCTTCGTGAAAGATGTAGTTCCTTTGAGCAGAAAAGTGACTGCCCTTACCTGAAACGAAGTCTTGCTTGTAGGGAGACTCAGAGCCTGGGATTTAACTCCATTTCTGAAGTGAAACACACAGCATTGTCTCATCCATTGATGACACTCTGCTTTAGAACAAGAAGCACGCTCTTGCTTTCTAGAGTCTCTAAGACAGCAGGAAATCTGAGTGTGCCCGGAACAAAAGAACGGTGTTTCCTACACATATGGACCATATGTAGTCCAAATCTGCTTCTGAAACTGATACAAAGCACTGGTCCTCTAACATCCAATGCTTGTCAATTAAGATGAGAAACGTGTGAGCTTCGTGAATGATGTAGTTCCTTTGAGCAGAAAAGTGACTGCCCTTACCTGAAACGAAGTCTTGCTTGTAGTAAGACACAAAGCCTGGGATTTAAGTCCATTTCTGAAGGGAAACACACAGCATAGTTCTCATCCATGGATCACACTCTGCTTTAGAGCGAGAAGCACACTCGTGCTTTGTAGAGTCTCTAATAGAGCAGGAAATCTGAGTGTGCCCGGAACAAAAGAACGGTGTTTCCTACACATATGGACCATATGTAGTCCAAATCTGCTTCTGAAACTGATACAAAGCACTGACCATCTAACATCCAATGCTTGTCAGTTAAGATGAGAAACGTGTGAGCTTCGTGAACGATGTAGTTCGTTTGAGCAGAAAAGTGACTGCCCTTACCTGAAACGAAGTCTTGCTTGTAGGTAGACTCAGAGCATGGGATTTAACTCCATTTCTGAAGTGAAGCACACAGCATAGTTCTCATCCATGGATCACACTCTTCTTTAGAGCAAGAAGCACACTCTTGCTTTCTAGAGTCTCTAAGATAGCAGGAAATCTGAGTGTGCCCGGAACAAAAGAACGGTGTTTCCTACACATACAGACTATATGTAGTCCAAATCTTCTTCTGAAACTGATAGAATGCACTGGTCCTCTAACATCCAATGCTTGTCAGTTAAGATGAGAAACGTGTGAGCTTTGTGAATGATGTAGTTCATTTGAGCAGAAAAGTGACTGCCCTTACCTGAAACGAAGTTGTGATTGTAGTAAGACACAGAGTCTGGGATTTAAGTCCAATTCTGAGGGGAAACACACAGCATAGTTCTCATCCATGGATCACACTCTGCTTTAGAACAAGAAGCACGCTCTAGATTTCTAGAGTCTCTAAGACAGCAGGAAACGTGAGTGTGCTGAGAACAAAAGAATGGTGTTTCCTACACATACGGACCATATCTAGTCCAACTCTGCTTCTGAAACTGATACAAAGCACTGGTTTTCTAACATCCAATGCTTGTCTGTTAAGATGAGAAATGTGTGAGCTCAGTGAACGATGTAGTTCGTTTGAGCTGAAAAGTGACTACCCTTACCTGAAACGAAGTCTTGCTTGTAGGAAGACACAGAGCCTGGGATTTAACTCCATTTCTGAAGGGAAACTCACAGCATAGTTCTAATCCATGGATCACACTCTGCTTTAGAGCAAGAAGCACGCTCTTGCTTTCTAGAATTTCTAATACAGCAGGAAATCTGAGTGTGCCCAGAACAAAAGAATGATGTTTCCTACACATATGGATCATATCTAGTCCAACTCTTCTTCTGAAACTGATACAAAGCAATGGTCCTCTAACATCCAATGCTTGTCAATTAAGATGAGAAACGTGTGAGCTTCGTGAATGATGTAGTTCATTTGAGCAGAAAAGTGACTGCCCTTACCTGAAACGAAGTCTTGCTTGTAGTAAGACAAAGAGCCTGGGATTTAAGTCCATTTCTGAAGGGAAACACACAGCATAGTTCTCATCCATGGATCACACTCTGCTTTAGAACAAGAAGCACGCTCTTGCTTTCTAGAGTCTCTAAGACAGCAGGAAACGTGAGTGTGCTGAGAACAAAAGAACGGTGTATCCTACACATACGGACTATATGTAGTCCAAATCTTCTTCTGAAACTGATACAATGCCCTGGTCCTCTAACATCCAATGCTTGTCAGTTAAGATGAGAAACGTGTGAGCTTCGTGAACGATGTAGTTCCTTTGAGCAGAAAAGTGACTGCCCTTACCTGAAACGAAGTCTTGCTTGTAGGGAGACTCAGAGCCTGGGATTTAACTCCATTTCTGAAGTGAAACACACAGCATTGTCTCATCCATTGATGACACTCTGCTTTAGAACAAAAAGCACGCTCTTGCTTTCTAGAGTCTCTAAGACAGCAGGAAATCTGAGTGTGCCCGGAACAAAAGAACGGTGTTTCCTACACATATGGACCGTATGTAGTCCAAATCTGCTTCTGAAACTGATACAAAGCACTGACCATCTAACATCCAATGCTTGTCAGTTAAGATGAGAAACGTGTGAGCTTCATGAACGATGTAGTTCGTTTGAGCAGAAAAGTGACTGCCCTTACCTGAAACGAAGTCTTGGCTGTAGGAAGACTCAGAGCCTGGGATTTAACTCCATTTCTGACGTCAAGCACACAGCATAGTTCTCATCCATGGATCACACTCTGCTTTAGAGCAAGAAGCACACTCTTGCTTTCTAGAGTCTCTAAGACAGCAGGAAATCTGAGTGTGCCCAGAACAAAAGAACGGTGTTTCCTACACATACGGACTATATGTAGTCCAAATCTTCTTCTGAAACTGATAGAATGCACTGGTCCTCTAACATCCAGTGCTTGTCAGTTAAGATGAGAAACGTGTGAGCTTTGTGAATGATGTAGTTCCTTTGAACTGAAAAGTGACTGCCCTTACCTGAAACGAAGTCTTGCTTGTAGTAAGACACAAAGCCTGGGATTTAAGTCCATTTCTGAAGGGAAACACACAGCATAGTTCTCATCCATGGATCACACTCTGCTTTAGAACAAGAAGCACGCTCTTGCTTTCTAGAGTCTCTAAGACAGCAGGAAACGTGAGTGTGCTGAGAACAAAAGAACGGTGTTTCCTACACATACGGACTATATATAGTCCAAATCTTCTTCTGAAAGTGATACAATGCACTGGTCCTCTAACATCCAATGCTTGTCAGTTAAGATGAGAAACGTGTGAGCTTCGTGAACGATGTAGTTCCTTTGAGCAGAAAAGTGACTGCCCTTACCTGAAACGAAGTCTTGCTTGTAGGAAGACTCAGAGCCTGGGATTTAACTCCATTTCTGAAGTGAAACACACAGCATTGTCTCATCCATTGATGACACTCTGCTTTAGAACAAGAAGCACGCTCTTGCTTTCTAGAGTCTCTAAGACAGCAGGAAATCTGAGTGTGCCCGGAACAAAAGAACGGTGTTTCCTACACATACGGACCATATGTAGTCCAAATCTGCTTCTGAAACTGATACAAAGCACTGGTCCTCTAACATCCAATGCTTGTCTGTTAAGATGAGAAATGTGTGAGCTCAGTGAACGATGTAGTTCGTTTGAGCTGAAAAGTGACTGCCCTTACCTGAAACGAAGTCTTGCCTGTAGGAAGAGACAGAGTCTGGGATTTAACTCCATTTCTGAAGGGAAACATACAGCATAGTTCTCATCAATGGATCACACTCTGCTTTAGAGCAAGAAGCACACTCTTGCTTTCTAGAGTCTCTAAGATAGCAGGAAATCTGAGTGTGCCCAGAACAAAAGAATGGTGTTTCCTACACATACGGACTATATGTAGTCCAAATCGTCTTCTGAAACTGATAGAATGCACTGGTCCTCTAACATCCAGTGCTTGTCAGTTAAGATGAGAAACGTGTGAGCTTTGTGAATGATGTAGTTCCTTTGAACTGAAAAGTGACTGCCCTTACCTGAAACGAAGTCTTACTTGTAGTAAGACACATAGCCTGGGATTTAAGTCCATTTCTGAAGGGAAACACACAGCATAGTTCTCATCCATGGATCACACTCTGCTCTAGAGCGAGAAGCACACTCTAGCTTTCTAGACTCTCTAATACAGCAGGAAATCTGAGTGTGCCCAGAACAAAAGAACGGTGTTTCCTACACATATGGACTATATGTAGTCCAAATCTGCTTGTGAAACTGATACAAAGCACGGACCCTCTAACATCCAATGCTTGTCAGTTAAGATGAGAAATGTGTGAGCTTCGTGAACGATGTAGTTAGTTTGAGCAGAAAAGTGACTGTCCTTACCTGAATTTAAGTCTTGCTTGTAGGAAGACTCAGAGCCTGGGATTTAACTCCATTTCTGAAGTAAAACACACAGCAGTGTAATCATCCATGGATCACACTCTGCTTTAGAACAAGAAGCACGCTCTTGCTTTCTAGAGTCTCTAAGACAGCAGGAAACATGAGTGTGCTGAGAACAAAAGAACGGTGTTTCCTACACATACGGACTATATGTAGTCCAAATCTTCTTCTGAAACTGATACAATGCACTGGTCCTTAACATCCAATGCTTGTCAGTTAAGATGAGAAACGTGTGAGCTTCGTGAAAGATGTAGTTCCTTTGAGCAGAAAAGTGACTGCCCTTACCTGAAACGAAGTCTTGCTTGTAGGGAGACTCAGAGCCTGGGATTTAACTCCATTTCTGAAGTGAAACACACAGCATTGTCTCATCCATTGATGACACTCTGCTTTAGAACAAGAAGCACGCTCTTGCTTTCTAGAGTCTCTAAGACAGCAGGAAATCTGAGTGTGCCCGGAACAAAAGAACGGTGTTTCCTACACATATGGACCATATGTAGTCCAAATCTGCTTCTGAAACTGATACAAAGCACTGGTCCTCTAACATCCAATGCTTGTCTGTTAAGTTGAGAAATGTGTGAGCTCAGTGAACGATGTAGTTCGTTTGAGCTGAAAAGTGACTGCCCTTACCTGAAACGAAGTCTTGCCTGTAGGAAGAGACAGAGTCTGGGATTTAACTCCATTTCTGAAGGGAAACATACAGCATAGTTCTCATCAATGGATCACACTCTGCTTTAGAGCAAGAAGCACACTCTTGCTTTCTAGAGTCTCTAAGATAGCAGGAAATCTGAGTGTACCCAGAACAAAAGAACGGTGTTTCCTTCACATACGGATATTATGTAGTCCAAATCTTCTTCTGAAACTGATAGAATGCACTGGTCCTCTAACACCCAATGCTTGTCAATTAAGATGAGAAACGTGTGAGCTTTGTGAATGATGTAGTTCATTTGAGCAGAAAAGTGACTGCCCTTAGCTGAAACGAAGTCTTGCTTGTAGTAAGACACAGAGTCTGGGATTTAAGTCCATTTCTGAAGGGAAACACACAGCATAGTTCTCATCCATGGATCTCACTCTGCTTTAGAACAAGAAGCACGCTCTTGATTTCTAGAGACTCTAAGACAGCAGGAAACGTGAGTGTGCTGAGAACAAAAGAACGGTGTTTCCTACACATACGGACCATATCTAGTCCAAATCTGCTTCTGAAACTGATACACAGCACTGGTCCTCTAACATCCAATGTTTGTCAATTAAGATGAGAAACGTGTGAGATTCGTGAATGATGTAGTTCCTTTGAGCAGAAAAGTGACTGCCCTTACCTGAAACGAAGTCTTGCTTGTAGTAAGACACAAAGCCTGGGATTTCAGTCCATTTCTGAAGGGAAACACACAGCATAGTTCTCATCCATGGATCACACTCTGCTTTAGAGCGAGAAGCACACTCTTGCTTTGTAGAGTCTCTAATACAGCAGGAAATCTGAGTGTGCCCGGAACAAAAGAACGGTGTTTCCTACACATATGGACCATATGTAGTCCAAATCTGATTCTGAAACAGATACAAAGCACTGACCATCTAACATCCAATGCTTGTCAGTTATATGAGAAACGTGTGAGCTTCATGAACGATGTAGTTCGTTTGAGCAGAAAAGTGACTGCCCTTACCTGAAACGAAGTCTTGCCCTTTAGGAAGACTAAGAGCCTCGGATTTAACTCCATTTCTGAAGTCAAGCACACAGCATAGTTCTCATCCATGGATCACACTCTTCTTTAGAGCAAGAAGCACACTCTTGCTTTCTAGAGTCTCTAAGATAGCAGGAAATCTGAGTGTGCCCAGAACAAAAGAACGGTGTTTCCTACACATACAGACTATATGTAGTCCAAATCTTCTTCTGAAACTGATAGAATGCACTGGTCCTCTAACATCCAATGCTTGTCAGTTAAGATGAGAAACTTGTGAGCTTTGTGAATGATGTAGTTCATTTGAGCAGAAAAGTGACTGCCCTTACCTGAAACGAAGTTGTGATTGTAGTAAGACACAGAGTCTGGGATTTAAGTCCAATTCTGAGGGGAAACACACAGCATAGTTCTCATCCATGGATCACACTCTGCTTTAGAACAAGAAGCACGCTCTTGATTTCTAGAGTCTCTAAGACAGCAGGAAACGTGAGTGTGCTGAGAATAAAAGAATGGTGTTTCCTACACATACGGACCATATCTAGTCCAACGCTGCTTCTGAAACTGATACAAAGCACTGGTCTTCTAACATCCAATGCTTGTCTGTTAAGATGAGAAATGTGTGAGCTCAGTGAACGATGTAGTTCGTTTGAGCTGAAAAGTGACTACCCTTACCTGAAACGAAGTCTTGCTTGTAGGAAGACACAGAGCCTGGGATTTAACTCCATTTCTGAAGGGAAACACACAGCATAGTTGTAATCCATGGATCACACTCTGCTTTAGAGCAAGAAGCACGCTCTTGCTTTCTAGAATTTCTAATACAGCAGGAAATCTGAGTGTGCCCAGAACAAAAGAACGGTGTTTCCTACACATATGGAGCATATCTAGTCCAACTCTTCTTCTGAAACTGATACAAAGCAATGGTCCTCTAACATCCAATGCTTGTCAATTAAGATGAGAAACGTGTGAGCTTCGTGAATGATGTATTTCATTTGAGCAGAAAAGTGACTGCCCTTACCTGAAACGAAGTCTTGCTTGTAGTAAGACAAAGAGCCTGGGATTTAAGTCCATTTCTGAAGGGAAACACACAGCATAGTTCTCATCCATGGATCACACCCTGCTTTAGAACAAGAAGCACGCTCTTGCTTTCTAGATTCTCTAAGACAGCAGGAAACGTGAGTGTGCTGAGAACAAAAGAACGGTGTTTCCTACACTTACAGACTATATGTAGTCCAAATCTTCTTCTGAAACTGATACAATGCCCTGGTCCTCTAACATCCAATGCTTGTCAGTTAAGATGAGAAACGTGTGAGCTTCGTGAACGATGTAGTTCCTTTGAGCAGAAAAGTGACTGCCCTTACCTGAAACGAAGTCTTGCTTGTAGGGAGACTCAGAGCCTGGGATTTAACTCCATTTCTGAAGTGAAACACACAGCATTGTCTCATCCATTGATGACACTCTGCTTTAGAACAAAAAGCACGCTCTTGCTTTCTAGAGTCTCTAACATAGCAGGAAATCTGAGTGTGCCCAGAACAAAAGAACGTTGTTTCCTACACATACGGACTATATGTAGTCCAAATCTTCTTCTGAAACTGATAGAATGCACTGGTCCTCTAACATCCAATGCTTGTCAGTTAAGATGAGAAACGTGTGAGCTTTGTGAATGATGTAGTTCATTTGAGCAGAAACGTGACTGCCCTTACCTGAAACGAAGTCTTGCTTGTAGTAAGACATAGAGTCTGGGATTTAACTCCATTTCTGAAGGGAAACACACAGCATAGTTCTCATCCATGGATCACACTCTGCTTTAGAACAAGAAGCACGCTCTTGCTTTCTAGAGTCTCTAAGACAGCAGGAAACGTGAGTGTGCTGAGAACAAAAGAACGGTGTTTCCTACACATACGGACTATATATAGTCCAAATCTTCTTCTGAAAGTGATACAATGCACTGGTCCTCTAACATCCAATGCTTGTCAGTTAAGATGAGAAACGTGTGAGCTTCGTGAACGATGTAGTTCCTTTGAGCAGAAAAGTGACTGCCCTTACCTGAAACGAAGTCTTGCTTGTAGGAAGACTCAGAGCCTGGGATTTAACTCCATTTCTGAATTGAAACACACAGCATTGTCTCATCCATTGATGACACTCTGCTTTAGAACAAGAAGCACGCTCTTGCTTTCTAGAGTCTCTAAGACAGCAGGAAATCTGAGTGTGCCCGGAACAAAAGAACGGTGTTTCCTACACATATGGACCATATGTAGTCCAAATCTGCTTCTGAAACTGATACAAAGCACTGGTCCTCTAACATCCAATGCTTGTCTGTTAAGATGATAAATGTGTGAGCTCAGTGAACGATGTAGTTCGTTTGAGCTGAAAAGTGACTGCCCTTACCTGAAACGAAGTCTTGCCTGTAGGAAGAGACAGAGTCTGGGATTTAACTCCATTTCTGAAGGGAAACATACAGCGTAGTTCTCATCAATGGATCACACTCTGCTTTAGAGCAAGAAGCACACTCTTGCTTTCTAGAGTCTCTAAGATAGCAGGAAATCTGAGTGTGCCCAGAACAAAAGAATGGTGTTTCCTACACATACGGACTATATGTAGTCCAAATCGTCTTCTGAAACTGATAGAATGCACTGGTCCTCTAACATCCAGTGCTTGTCAGTTAAGATGAGAAACGTGTGAGATTTGTGAATGATGTAGTTCCTTTGAACTGAAAAGTGACTGCCCTTACCTGAAACGAAGTCTTACTTGTAGTAAGACACAGAGCCTGGGATTTAAGTCCATTTCTGAAGGGAAACACACAGCATAGTTCTCATCCATGGATCACACTCTGCTCTAGAGCGAGAAGCACACTCTAGCTTTCTAGACTCTCTAATACAGCAGGAAATCTGAGTGTGCCCAGAACAAAAGAACGGTGTTTCCTACACATATGGACCATATGTAGTCCAAATCTGCTTGTGAAACTGATACAAAGCACGGACCCTCTAACATCCAATGCTTGTCAGTTAAGATGAGAAATGTGTGAGCTTCGTGAACGATGTAGTTCGTTTGAGCAGAAAAGTGACTGCCCTTACCTGAAACGAAGTCTTGCTTGTAGGGAGACTCAGAGCCTGGGATTTAACTCCATTTCTGAAGTGAAACACACAGCATAGTTCTCATCCATGGATCACACTCTGCTTTAGAACAAGAAGCACGCTCTTGCTTTCTAGAGTCTCTAAGACAGCAGGAAACGTGAGTGTGCTGAGAACAAAAGAACGGTGTTTCCTACACATACGGACTATATATAGTCCAAATCTTCTTCTGAAAGTGATACAATGCACTGGTCCTCTAACATCCAATGCTTGTCAGTTAAGATGAGAAACGTGTGAGCTTCGTGAACGATGTAGTTCCTTTGAGCAGAAAAGTGACTGCCCTTACCTGAAACGAAGTCTTGCTTGTAGGAAGACTCAGAGCCTGGGATTTAACTCCATTTCTGAAAGGAAACACACAGCATAGTTCTCATCCATGGATCACACTAAGGATTAGAGCGAGAAGCACACTCTTGCTTTCTAGAGTCTCTAATACAGCAGGAAATCTGAGTGTGCCCAGAACAAAAGAACGGTGTTTCCTACATTTATGGACCATATGTAGTCCAAATCTGCTTCTGAAACTGATACAAAGCACTGACCATCTAACATCCAATGCTTGTCAGTGAAGATGAGAAACGTGTAAGCTTTGTGAACAATGTAGTACCTTTGAGCAGAAAAGTGACTGCCCTTACCTGAAACGAAGTCTTGCTTGTAGGGAGACTCAGAGCATGGGATTTAACTCCATTTCTGAAGTGAAACACACAGCACTGTTCTCATCCATTGATCACACTCTGCTTTAGAACAAGAAGTACGCTCTTGCTTCCTAAAGTCTCTAAGACAGCAGGAAACGTGAGTGTGCTGAGAACAAAAGAACGGTGTTTCCTACACATATGGACCATATGTAGTCCAAATATGCTTCTGAAACTGATACAAAGCACTGACCATCTAACATCCAATGCTTGTCAGTTAAGATGAGAAACGTGTGAGCTTCGTGAACGATGTAGTTCGTTTCAGCAGAAAAGTGACTGCCCTTACCTGAATTGAAGTCTTGATGGTAGGAAGACTCAGAGCCTGGGATTTAACTCCATTTCTGAAGTAAAACACACAGCAGTGTAATCATCCATTGATCACACTCTGCTTTAGAACAAGAAGCACGCTCTAGCGTTCTAGAGTCTCTAAGACAGCAGGAAACGTGAGTGTGCTGAGAACAAAAGAACGGTGTTTCCTACACATACGGACCATATCTAGTCCAACTCTGCTTCTTAAACTGATACAAAGCACTGGTCCTCTAACATCCAATGCTTGTCAGTTAAGATGAGAAACGTGTGAGCTTTGTGAATGATGTAGTTCCTTTGAACTGAAAAGTGACTGCCCTTACCTGAAACGAAGTCTTGCTTGTAGGAAGACACAGAGCCTGGGATTTAAGTCCATTTCTGAAGGGAAACACAAAGCATAGTTCTCATCCATGGATCACACTCTGCTTTAGAGCGAGAAGCACACTCTTGCTTTCTAGAGTCTCTAATACAGCAGGAATTCTTAGTGTGCCCAGAACAAAAGAACGGTGTTTCCTACACATATGGACCATATGTAGTCCAAATCTGCTTCTGAAACTGATACAAAGCACTGACCATCTAACATCCAATGCTTGTCAGTTAAGAGGAGAAACGTGTGAGCTTTGTGAACGATGTAATTCGTTTCAGCAGAAAAGTGACTGCCCTTACCTGAATTGAAGTCTTGCTTGTAGGAAGACTCAGAGCCTGGGATTTAACTCCATTTCTGAAGTAAAACACACAGCAGTGTAATCATCCATTGATCACACTCTGCTTTAGAACAAGAAGCACGCTCTAGCTTTCTAGATTCTCTAAGAGAGCAGGAAACGTGAGTGTGCTGGGAACAAAAGAACGGTGTTTCCTACACATACGGACATTATATAGTCCAACTCTGCTTCTGAAACTGATACAAAGCACTGGTCCTCTAAAATCCAATGCTTGTCTGTTAAGAAGAGAAACGTGTGAGCTTCGTGAACGATGTAGTTCGTTTGAGCTGAAAAGTGACTGCCCTTACCTGAAACGAAGTCTTGCCTGTAGGAAGACACACAGTCTGGGATTTAACTCCATTTCTGAAGGGAAACATACAGCATAGTTCTCATCCATGGATCACACTCTGCTTTAGAACAAGAAGCACGCTCTTGCTTTCTAGGGTCTCTAATACAGCAGAAATTCTGAGTGTTCACAGAACAAAAGAACGGTGTTTCCTACACATACTGACTACATGTAGTCCAAATCTTCTTCTGAAACTGATACAATGCACTGGTCCTCTAACTTCCAATGCTTGTCATTTAAGATGAGAAACGTGTGAGCTTCGTGAACGATGTAGTTCCTTTGAGCAGAAAAGTGACTGCCCTTACCTTAAATGAAGTCTTGCTTGTAGGGAGACTCAGAGCATGGGATTTAACTCCTTTTCTGAAGGGAAACACACAGCATAGTTCTCCTCCATGGATCACACTCTGCTTTAGAGCGAGAAGCACGCTCTTGCTTTCTAAAGTCTCTAAGACAGCAAGAAACGTGAGTGTGCTGAGAACAAAAGAACTGAGTTTCAGACACATACGGACCATATCTAGTCCAACTCTGCTTCTGAAACTGATAAAAAGCACTGGTCCTCTAACATCCAATGCTTGTCAGTTAAGATGAGAAACATGTGAACTTTGTGAATGATGTAGTGCCTTTGAACTGAATAGTGACTGCCCTTACCTGAAACGAAGTCTTGCTTGTAGTAAGACACAGAGCCTGGGATTTAAGTCCATTTCTGAAGGGAAACACACAGCATAATTCCAATCCATGGATCACACTATGCTTTAGAGCGAGAAGCACACTCTTGCTTTCTAGAGTCTCTAATACAGCAGGAAATCTGAATGTGCCCAGAAGAAAAGAACGGTGTTTCCTACACATGCGGACTATATGTAGTCCAAATCTTCTTGTGAAACTGACACAATGCACTGGTCCTCTAACATCCAATGCTTGTCAGTTAAGATGAGAAACGTGTGAGCTTCGTGAACAATGTAGTTCCTTTGAGCAGAAAAGTGACTGCCCTTACCTGAAACGAAGTCTTGCTTGTAGGGAGACTCAGAGCATGGGATTTAACTCCATTTCTGAAGTGAAACACACAGCATTGTCTCATCCATTGATCACACTCTGCTTTACAGCAAGAAGCACGCTCTAGCTTTCTACAGTCTCTAAGACAGCAGGAAATCTGAGTCTGCCAAGAACAAAAGAACGGTGTTTCCTACACATACGGACCATATCTAGTCCAACTCTGTTTCTGAAACTGACACAAAACACTGGTCCTCTAACATCCAATGCTTGTCAGTTAAGATGAGAAACGTGTGAGCTTCTTGAACTATGTAGTTCCTTTGAGCAAAAAAGTGAGTGCCCTTACCTTAAATGAAGTCTTGCTTGTAGGGAGACTCAGAGCATGGGATTTAACTCCTTTTGTGAAGGGAAACACACAGCATAGTTCTCATCCATGGATCACACTCTGCTTTAGAGCGAGAAGCACGCTCTTGCTTTCTAAAGTCTCTAAGACAGCAGGAAACGTGAGTGTGCTGAGAACAAAAGAACTGTGTTTCGTACACATACGGACCATATCTAGTCCAACTCTGCTTCTGAAACTGATACAAAGCACTGTTCCTCTAACATCCAATGCTTGTCAGTTAAGATGAGAAACGTGTGAGCTTTGTGAATGATGTAGTTCCTTTGAACTGAAAAGTGACTGCCCTTACCTGAAACGAAGTCTTGATGTAGTAAGACACAGAGCCTGGGATTTAAGTCCATTTCTGAAAGGAAACACACAGCATAGTTCTCATCCATAGATCACACTCTGCTTTAGAGCGAGAAGCACGCTCTTGCTTTCTAGAGTCTCTAATACAGCAGGAAATCTGAGTGTTCCCCGAACAAAAGAACGGTGTTTCCTACATTTATGGACCATATGTAGTCCAAATCTGCTTCTGAAACTGATACAAAGCACTGCTCCTCTAACATCCAATGCTTGTCAGTTAAGATGAGAAACGTGTGAGCTTCTTGAACGATGTAGTTCCTTGGAGCAGAAAAGTGACTGCACTTACCTAAACTGAATTCTTGCTTGTAGGAAGACTCAGAGCCTGGGATTTAACTCCATTTCTGAAGTAAAACACACAGCAGTGTAATAATCCATTGATCACACACTGCTTTAGAACAAGAAGCATGCTCTTGTTTTCTAGACTCTCTAAGACAGCAGGAAACGTGAGTGTGCTTAGAACAAAAGAACGGTGTTTCCTACACATACGGACATTATATAGTCCAACTCTGCTTCTGAAACTGATACAAAGCACTGGTCCTCTAAAATCTAATGCTTGTCTGTTAAGATGAGAAACGTGTGAGCTTCGTGAACAATGTAGTTCGTTTGAGCTGAAAAGTGACTGCCCTTACCTGAAACGAAGTCTTGCGGTAGGGAGATTCAGAGCATGGGATTTAACTCCATTTCGGAAGTGAAACACACAGCATTGTCTCATCCATTGTTCACACTCTGCTTTAGAACAAGAAGCACGCTCTTGCTTCCTAAAGTCTCTAAGACAGCAGGAATTCTTAGTGTGCCCAGAACAAAAGAACGGTGTTTCCTACACATATGGACCATATGTAGTCCAAATCTGCTTCTGAAACTGATACAAAGCACTGAACATCTAACATCCAATGCTTGTCAGTTAAGAGGAGAAACGTGTGAGCTTTGTGAACGATGTAGTTCGTTTCAGCAGAAAAGTGACTGCCCTTACCTGAATTGAAGTCTTGCTTCTAGGAAGACTCAGAGCCTGGGATTTAACTCCATTTCTGAAGTAAAACACACAGCAGTGTAATCATCCATTGATCACAATCTGCTTTAGAACAAGAAGCAGGCACTAGCGTTCTAGAGTCTCTAAGACAGCAGGAAACGTGAGTGTGCCCAGAACAAAAGAACGGTGTTTCCTACACATACAGACCATATCTAGTCCAAATCTGCTTCTGAAACTGATACAAAACACTGACCATCTAACATCCAATGCTTGTCAGTTAAGATGAGAAACGTGTAAGCTTCGTGAACAATGTAGTTCCTTTGAGCAGAAAAGTGACTGCCCTTACCTGAAACGAAGTCTTGCTTGTAGGGAGACTCAGAGCATGGGATTTAACTCCATTTCTGAAGTGAAACACACAGCACTGTTCTCATCCATGGATCACACTCTGCTTTAGAACAAGAAGCACGCTCTTGCTTCCTAAAGTCTCTAAGACAGCAGGAATTCTTAGTGTGCCCAGAACAAAAGAACGGTGTTTCCTACACATATGGACCATATGTAGACCAAATCTGCTTCTGAAACTGATACAAAGCACTGACCATCTAACATCCAATGCTTGTCAGTTAAGAGGAGAAACGTGTGAGCTTTGTGAACGATGTAATTCGTTTCAGCAGAAAAATGACTGCCCTTACCTGAATTGAAGTCTTGCTTGTAGGAAGACTCAGAACCTGGGATTTAACTCCATTTCTGAAGTAAAACACACAGCAGTGTAATCATCCATTGATCACACTCTTCTTTAGAACAAGAAGCACGCTCTAGCTTTCTAGATTCTCTAAGACAGCAGGAAACGTGAGTGTGCTGAGAACAAAAGAACGGTGTTTCCTACACATACGGACATTATATAGTCCAACTCTGCTTCTGAAACTGATACAAAGCACTGCTCCTCTAACATCCAATGCTTGTCATTTAAGATGAGAAACGTGTGAGCTTCGTGAACGATGTAGTTCCTTGGAGCAGAAATGTGACTGCCCTTACCTGAACTGATGTCTTGCTTGTAGGAAGACTCAGAGGCTGGGATTTAACTCCATTTCTGAAGTAAAACACACAGCAGTGTAATCATCCATTGATCACACTCTGCTTTAGAACAAGAAGCATGCTCTTGCTTTCTAGACTCTCTAAGACAGCAGGAAACGTGAGTGTGCTGAGAACAAAAGAACGGTGTTTCCTACACATACGGACATTATATAGTCCAACTCTGCTTCTGAAACTGATACAAAGCACTGGTCCTCTAAAATGTAATGCTTGTCTGTTAAGATGAGAAACGTGTGAGCTTCGTGAACGATGTAGTTCGTTTGAGCTGAAAAGTGACTGCCCTTACCTGAAACGAAGTCTTGCTTGTAGGGAGATTCAGAGCATGGGATTTAACTCCATTTCTGAAGTGAAACACACAGCATTGTCTCATCCATTGATCACACTCTGCTTTAGAACAAGAAGCACGCTCTTGCTTCCTAAAGTCGCTAAGACAGCAGGAAACGTGAGTGTGCTGAGAACAAAAGAACGGTGTTTCCTACACAGATGGACCATATGTAGTCCAAATCTGCTTCTGAAACTGATACAAAGCACTGACCATCTAACATCCAATGCTTGTCAGTTAAGATGAGAAACGTGTGAGCTTTGTGAACGATGTAGTTCGTTTCAGCAGAAAAGTGACTGCCCTTACCTGAATTGAAGTCTTGCTTCTAGGAAGACTCAGAGCCTGGGATTTAACTCCATTTCTGAAGTAAAACACACAGCAGTGTGATCATCCATTGATCACAATCTGCTTTAGAACAAGAAGCAGGCACTAGCGTTCTAGAGTCTCTAAGACAGCAGGAAACGTGAGTGTGCTGTGAACAAAAGAACGGTGTTTCCTACACATACAGACCATATCTAGTCCAAATCTGCTTCTTAAACTGATACAAAGCACTGGTCCTCTAACATCCAATGCTTGTCAGTTAAGATGAGAAACGTGTGAGCTTTGTGAATGATGTAGTTCCTTTGAACTGAAAAGTGACTGCCCTTACCTGAAACGAAGTCTTGCTTGTAGTAAGACACAGAGCCTGGGATTTAAGTCCATTTCTGAAGGGAAACACACAGCATAGTTCTCATCCATGGATCACACTAAGCTTTAGAGCGAGATGCACACTCTGGCTTTCTAGAGTCTCTAATACAGCAGGAAATCTGAGTGTGCCCAGAACAAATGAACGGTGTTTCCTACATTTATGGACCATATGTAGTCCAAATCTGCTTCTGAAACTGATACAAAACACTGACCATCTAACATCCAATGCTTGTCAGTTAAGATGAGAAACGTGTAAGCTTCGTGAACAATGTAGTTCCTTTGAGCAGAAAAGTGATTGCCCTTACCTGAAACGAAGTCTTGCTTGTAGGGAGACTCAGAGCATGGGATTTAACTCCATTTCTGAAGTGAAACACACAGCACTGTTCTCATCCATGGATCACACTCTGCTTTAGAGCGAGAAGCACACTCTTGCTTTCTAGAGTCTCTAATACAGCAGGAATTCTTAGTGTGCCCAGAACAAAAGAACGGTGTTTCCTACACATATGGACCATATGTAGTCCAAATCTGCTTCTGAAACTGATACAAAGCACTGACCATCTAACATCCAATGCTTGTCAGTTAAGATGAGAAATGTGTGAGCTTCGTGAACGATGTAGTTCGTTTCAGCAGAAAAGTGACTGCCCTTACCTGAATTGAAGTCTTGATGGTAGGAAGACTCAGAGCCTGGGATTTAACTCCATTTCTGAAGTAAAACACACAGCAGTGTAATCATCCATTGATCACACTCTGCTTTAGAACAAGATGCACGCTCTAGCGTTCTAGAGTCTCTAAGACAGCAGGAAACGTGAGTGTGCTGAGAACAAAAGAACGGTGTTTCCTACACATACAGACCATATCTAGTCCAACTCTGCTTCTTAAACTGATACAAAGCACTGGTCCTCTAACATCCAATGCTTGTCAGTTAAGATGAGAAACGTGTGAGCTTCGTGAACGATGTAGTTCGTTTGAGCTGAAAACTGACTGCCCTTACCTGAAACGAAGTCTTGCTTGTAGGGAGATTCAGAGCATGGGATTTAACTCCATTTCTGAAGTGAAACACACAGCATTGTCTCATCCATGGATCACACTCTGCTTTAGAACAAGAAGCATGCTCTTGCTTCCTAAAGTCTCTAAGACAGCAGGAATTCTTAGTGTGCCCAGAACAAAAGAACGGTGTTTCCTACACATATGGACCATATCTAGTCCAAATCTGCTTCTGAAACTGATACAAAGCACTGACCATCTAACATCCAATGCTTGTCAGTTAAGATGAGAAACGTGTGAGCTTTGTGAACGATGTAGTTCGTTTCAGCAGAAAAGTGACTGCCCTTACCTGAATTGAAGTCTTGCTTCTAGGAAGACTCAGAGCCTGGGATTTAACTCCATTTCTGAAGTAAAACACACAGCAGTGTGATCATCCATTGATCACAATCTGCTTTAGAACAAGAAGCAGGCACTAGCGTTCTAGAGTCTCTAAGACAGCAGGAAACGTGAGTGTGCTGTGAACAAAAGAACGGTGTTTCCTACACATACAGACCATATCTAGTCCAAATCTGCTTCTTAAACTGATACAAAGCACTGGTCCTCTAACATCCAATGCTTGTCAGTTAAGATGAGAAACGTGTGAGCTTTGTGAATGATGTAGTTCCTTTGAACTGAAAAGTGACTGCCCTTACCTGAAACGAAGTCTTGCTTGTAGTAAGACACAGAGCCTGGGATTTAAGTCCATTTCTGAAGGGAAACACACAGCATAGTTCTCATCCATGGATCACACTAAGCTTTAGAGCGAGATGCACACTCTGGCTTTCTAGAGTCTCTAATACAGCAGGAAATCTGAGTGTGCCCAGAACAAATGAACGGTGTTTCCTACATTTATGGACCATATGTAGTCCAAATCTGCTTCTGAAACTGATACAAAACACTGACCATCTAACATCCAATGCTTGTCAGTTAAGATGAGAAACGTGTAAGCTTCGTGAACAATGTAGTTCCTTTGAGCAGAAAAGTGATTGCCCTTACCTGAAACGAAGTCTTGCTTGTAGGGAGACTCAGAGCATGGGATTTAACTCCATTTCTGAAGTGAAACACACAGCACTGTTCTCATCCATGGATCACACTCTGCTTTTGAGCGAGATGCACACTCTTGCTTTCTAGAGTCTCTAATACAGCAGGAATTCTTAGTGTGCCCAGAACAAAAGAACGGTGTTTCCTACACATATGGACCATATGTAGTCCAAATCTGCTTCTGAAACTGATACAAAGCACTGACCATCTAACATCCAATGCTTGTCAGTTAAGATGAGAAATGTGTGAGCTTCGTGAACGATGTAGTTCGTTTCAGCAGAAAAGTGACTGCCCTTACCTGAATTGAAGTCTTGATGGTAGGAAGACTCAGAGCCTGGGATTTAACTCCATTTCTGAAGTAAAACACACAGCAGTGTAATCATCCATTGATCACACTCTGCTTTAGAACAAGATGCACGCTCTAGCGTTCTAGAGTCTCTAAGACAGCAGGAAACGTGAGTGTGCTGAGAACAAAAGAACGGTGTTTCCTACACATACAGACCATATCTAGTCCAACTCTGCTTCTTAAACTGATACAAAGCACTGGTCCTCTAACATCCAATGCTTGTCAGTTAAGATGAGAAACGTGTGAGCTTCGTGAACGATGTAGTTCGTTTGAGCTGAAAACTGACTGCCCTTACCTGAAACGAAGTCTTGCTTGTAGGGAGATTCAGAGCATGGGATTTAACTCCATTTCTGAAGTGAAACACACAGCATTGTCTCATCCATGGATCACACTCTGCTTTAGAACAAGAAGCATGCTCTTGCTTCCTAAAGTCTCTAAGACAGCAGGAATTCTTAGTGTGCCCAGAACAAAAGAACGGTGTTTCCTACACATATGGACCATATCTAGTCCAAATCTGCTTCTGAAACTGATACAAAGCACTGACCATCTAACATCCAATGCTTGTCAGTTAAGAGGAGAAACGTGTGAGCTTCGTGAACGATGTAATTCGTTTCAGCAGAAAAATGACTGCCCTTACCTGAATTGAAGTCTTGCTTGTAGGAAGACTCAGAACCTGGGATTTAACTCCATTTCTGAAGTAAAACACACAGCAGTGCAATCATCCATTGATCACACTCTGCTTTAGAACAAGAAGCACGCTCTAGCTTTCTAGATTCTCTAAGACAGCAGGAAACGTGAGTGTGCTGAGAACAAAAGAACGGTGTTTCCTACACATACGGACATTATATAGTCCAACTCTGCTTCTGAAACTGATACAAAGCACTGCTCCTCTAACATCCAATGCTTGTCATTTAAGATGAGAAACGTGTGAGCTTCGTGAACGATGTAGTTCCTTGGAGCAGAAAAGTGACTGCCCTTACCTGAACTAATGTTTGCTTGTAGGAAGACTCAGAGGCTGGCATTTAACTCCATTTCTGAAGTAAAACACACAGCAGTGTAATCATCCATTGATCACACACTGCTTTACAACAAGAAGCATGCTCTTGCTTTCTAGACTCTCTAAGACAGCAGGAAACGTGAGTGTGCTGAGAACAAAAGAACGGTGTTTCCTACACATACGGACATTATATAGTCCAACTCTGCTTCTGAAACTGATACAAAGCACTGGTCCTCTAAAATCTAATGCTTGTCTGTTAAGATGAGAAACGTGTGAGCTTCGTGAACGATGTAGTTCGTTTGAGCTGAAAAGTGACTGCCCTTACCTGAAACGAAGTCTTGCTTGTAGGGAGATTCAGAGCATGGGATTTAACTCCATTTCTGAAGTGAAACACACAGCATTGTCTCATCCATTGATCACACTCTGCTTTAGAACAAGAAGCACGCTCTTGCTTCCTAAAGTCTCTAAGACAGCAGGAAACGTGAGTGTGCTGAGAACAAAAGAACAGTGTTTCCTACACATATGGACCATATGTAGTCCAAATCTGCTTCTGAAACTGATACAAAGCACTGACCATCTAACATCCAATGCTTGTCAGTTAAGATGAGAAACGTGTGAGCTTCGTGAACGATGTAGTTCGTTTCAGCAGAAAAGTGACTGCCCTTACCTGAATTTAAGTCTTGCTTGTAGGAAGACTCAGAGCCTGGGATTTAACTCCATTTCTGAAGTAAAACACACAGCAGTGTAATCATCCATTGATCACAATCTGCTTTAGAACAAGAAGCAGGCTCTAGCGTTCTAGAGTCTCTAAGACAGCAAGAAACGTGAGTGTGCTGTGAACAAAAGAACGGTGTTTCCTACACATACAGACCATATCTAGTCCAAATCTGCTTCTTAAACTGATACAAAGCACTGGTCCTCTAACATCCAATGCTTGTCAGTTAAGATGAGAAACATGTGAGCTTTGTCAATGATGTAGTTCCTTTGAACTGAAAAGTGACTGCCCTTACCTGAAACGAAGTCTTGCTTGTAGGAAGACACAGAGCCTGGGATTTAAGTCCATTTCTGAAGGGAAACACAAAGCATAGTTCTCATCCATGGATCACACTCTGCTTTAGAGCGAGAAGCACACTCTTGCTTTCTAGAGTCTCTAATAGAGCAGGAATTCTTAGTGTGCCCAGAACAAAAGAACGGTGTTTCCTACACATATGGACCATATGTAGTCCAAATCTGCTTCTGAAACTGACACAAAGCACTGACCATCTAACATCCAATGATTGTCAGTTAAGAGGAGAAACGTGTGAGCTTTGTGAACGATGTAATTCGTTTCAGCAGAAAAGTGACTGCCCTTACCTGAATTGAAGTCTTGCTTGTAGGAAGACTCAGAGCCTGGGATTTAACTCCATTTCTGAAGTAAAACACACAGCAGTGTAATCATCCATTGATCACACTCTGCTTTAGAACAAGAAGCACGCTCTAGCTTTCTAGATTCACTAAGAGAGCAGGAAACGTGAGTATGCTGAGAACAAAAGCACGGTGTTTCCTACACATACGGACATTATATAGTCCAACTCTGCTTCTGAAACTGATACAACGCACTGGTCCTCTAAAATCCAATGCTTGTCTGTTAAGATGAGAAACGTGTGAGCTTCGTGAACGATGTAGTTCGTTTGAGCTGAAAAGTGACTGCCCTTACCTGAAACGAAGTCTTGCCTGTAGGAAGACACAGAGTCTGGGATTTAACTCCATTTCTGAAGGGAAACATACAGCATAGTTCTCATCCATGGATCACACTCTGCTTTAGAACAAGAAGCACGCTCTTGCTTTCTAGAGTCTCTAATACAGCAGAAATTCTGAGTGTTCACAGAACAAAAGAATGGTGTTTCCTACACATACTGACTACATGTAGTCCAAATATTCTTCTGAAACTGATACAATGCACTGGTCTTCTAACATCCAATACTTGTCAGTTAAGATGAGAAACGTGTGAGCTTCGTGAACGATGTAGATCCTTTGAGCAGAAAAGTGACTGCCCTTACCTTAAATGAAGTCTTGCTTGTAGGGAGACTCAGAGCATGGGATTTAACTCCTTTTCTGAAGGGAAACACACAGCATAGTTCTCCTCCATGGATCACACTCTGCTTTAGAGCGAGAAGCACGCTCTTGCTTTCTAAAGTCTCTAAGACAGCAGGAAACGTGAGTGTGCTGAGAACAAAAGAACTGAGTTTCAGACACATACGGACCATATCTAGTCCAACTCTGCTTCTGAAACTGATAAAAAGCACTGGTCCTCTAACATCCAATGCTTGTCAGTTAAGATGAGAAACATGTGAGCTTTGTGAATGATGTAGTTCCTTTGAACTGAATAGTGACTGCCCTTACCTGAAACGAAGTCTTGCTTGTAGTAAGACACAGAGCCTGGGATTTAACTCCATTTCTGAAGGGAAACACACAGCATAGTTCTCATCCATGGATCACACTAAGCATTAGAGCGAGAAGCACACTCTTGCTTTCTAGAGTCTCTAATACAGCAGGAAATCTGAGTGTGCCCAGAACAAAAGAACGGTGTTTCCTACATTTATGGACCATATGTAGTCCAAATCTGCTTCTGAAACTGATACAAAGCACTGACCATCTAACATCCAATGGTTGTCAGTTAAGATGAGAAACGTGTAAGCTTCGTGAACAATGTAGTTCCTTTGAGCAGAAAAGTGACTGCCCTTACCTGAAACGAAGTCTTGCTTGTAGGGAGACTCAGAGCATGGGATTTAACTCCATTTCTGAAGTGAAACACACAGCACTGTTCTCATCCATGGATCACACTCTGCTTTAGAGCGAGAAGCACACTCTTGCTTTCTAGAGTCTCTAATACAGCAGGAATTCTTAGTGTGCCCAGAACAAAAGCACGGTGTTTCCTACACATATGGACCATATGTAGTCCAAATCTGCTTCTGAAACTGATACAAAGCACTGACCATCTAACATCCAATGCTTGTCAGTTAAGAGGAGAAACGTGTGAGCTTCGTGAACGATGTAATTCGTTTCAGCAGAAAAGTGACTGCCCTTACCTGAATTGAAGTCTTGCTTGTAGGAAGACTCAGAGCCTGGGATTTAACTCCATTTCTGACCTAAAACACACAGCAGTGTAATCATCCATTGATCACACTCTGCTTTAGAACAAGAAGCACGCTCTAGCTTTCTAGATTCTCTAAGAGAGCAGGAAACGTGAGTGTGCTGAGAACAAAAGAACGGTGTTTCCTACACATACTGACATTATATAGTCCAACTCTGCTTCTGAAACTCATACAACGCACTGGTCCTCTAAAATCCAATGCTTGTCTGTTAAGATGAGAAACGTGTGAGCTTCGTGAACGATGTAGTTCGTTTGAGCTGAAAAGTGACTGCCCTTACCTGAAACGAAGTCTTGCCTGTAGGAAGACACACAGTCTGGGATTTAACTCCATTTCTGAAGGGAAACATACAGCATAGTTCTCATCCATGGATCACACTCTGCTTTAGAACAAGAAGCACGCTCTTGCTTTCTAGAGTCTCTAATACAGCAGAAATTCTGAGTGTTCACAGAACAAAAGAATGGTGTTTCCTACACATACTGACTACATGTAGTCTAAATCTTCTTCTGAAACTGATACAATGCACTGGTCCTCTAACATCCAATGCTTGTCATTTAAGATGAGAAACGTGTGAGCTTCGTGAACGATGTAGTTCCTTTGAGCAGAAAAGTGACTGCCCTTACATTAAATGAAGTCTTGCTTGTAGGGAGACTCAGAGCATGGGATTTAACTCCTTTTCTGAAGGGAAACACACAGCATAGTTCTCCTCCATGGATCACACTCTGCTTTAGAGCGAGAAGCACGCTCTTGCTTTCTAAAGTCTCTAAGACAGCAAGAAACGTGAGTGTGCTGAGAACAATAGAACTGAGTTTCAGACACATACGGACCATATCTAGTCCAACTCTGCTTCTGAAACTGATACAAAACACTGGTCCTCTAACATCCAATGCTTGTCAGTTAAGATGAGAAACATGTGAGCTTTGTGAATGATGTAGTTCCTTTGAACTGAATAGTGACTGCCCTTACCTGAAACGAAGTCTTGCTTGTAGTAAGACACAGAGCCTGGGATTTAACTCCATTTCTGAAGGGAAACACACAGCATAGTTCTCATCCATGGATCACACTAAGGATTAGAGCGAGAAGCACACTCTTGCTTTCTAGAGTCTCTAATACAGCAGGAAATCTGAGTGTGCCCAGAACAAAAGAACGGTGTTTCCTACATTTATGGACCATATGTAGTCCAAATCTGCTTCTGAATCTGATACAAAGCACTGACCATCTAACATCCAATGCTTGTCAGTTAAGATGAGAAACGTGTAAGCTTCATGAACAATGTAGTTCCTTTGAGCAGAAAAGTGACTGCCCTTACCCGAACTAATGTTTGCTTGTAGGAAGACTCAGAGGCTGGCATTTAACTCCATTTCTGAAGTAAAACACACAGCAGTGTAATCATCCATTGATCACACACTGCTTTAGAACAAGAAGCATGCTCTTGCTTTCTAGACTCTCTAAGACAGCAGGAAACGTGAGTGTTCTGAGAACAAAAGAACGGTGTTTCCTACACATACGGACATTATATAGTCCAACTCTGCTTCTGAAACTGATACAAAGCACTGGTCCTCTAAAATCTAATGCTTGTCTGTTAAGATGAGAAACGTGTGAGCTTCGTGAACGATGTAGTTCGTTTGAGCTGAAAAGTGACTGCCCTTACCTGAAACGAAGTCTTGCTTGTAGGGAGATTCAGAGCATGGGATTTAACTCCATTTCTGAAGTGAAACACACAGCATTGTCTCATCCATTGATGACACTCTGCTTTAGAACAAGAAGCACGCTCTTGCTTCCTAAAGTCTCTAAGACAGCAGGAAACGTGAGTGTGCTGAGAACAAAAGAACGGTGTTTCCTACACATATGGACCATATGTAGTCCAAATCTGCTTCTGAAACTGATACAAAGCACTGACCATCTAAGATCCAATGCTTGTCAGTTAAGATGAGAAACGTGTGAGCTTCGTGAACGATGTAGTTCATTTCAGCAGAAAAGTGACTGCCCTTACCTGAATTGAAGTCTTGCTTGTAGGAAGACTCAGAGCCTGGGATTTAACTCCATTTCTGAAGTAAAACACACAGCAGTGTAATCATCCATTGATCACAATCTGCTTTAGAACAAGAAGCAGGCTCTAGCATTCTAGAGTCTCTAAGACAGCAAGAAACGTGAGTGTGCTGTGAACAATAGAACGGTGTTTCCTACACATACAGACCATATCTAGTCCAAATCTGCTTCTTAAACTGATACAAAGCACTGGTCCTCTAACATCCAATGCTTGTCAGTTAAGATGAGAAACGTGTGAGCTTTGTGAATGATGTAGTTCCTTTGAACTGAAAAGTGACTGCCCTTACCTGAAACGAAGTCTTGCTTGTAGGAAGACACAGAGCCTGGGATTTAAGTCCATTTCTGAAGGGAAACACAAAGCATAGTTCTCATCCATGGATCACACTCTGCTTTAGAGCGAGAAGCACACTCTTGCTTTCTAGAGTCTCTAATACAGCAGGAATTCTTAGTGTGCCCAGAACAAAAGAATGGTGTTTCCTACACATACTGACTACATGTAGTCCAAATATTCTTCTGAAACTGATACAATGCACTGGTCCTCTAACATCCAATGCTTGTCATTTAAGATGAGAAACGTGTGATCTTCGTGAACGATGTAGTTCCTTTGAGCATAAAAGTGACTGCCCTTACCTTAAATGAAGTCTTGCTTGTAGGGAGACTCAGAGCATGGGATTTAACTCCTTTTCTGAAGGGAAACACACAGCATAGTTCTGCTCCATGCATCACACTCTGCTTTAGAGCGAGAAGCACGCTCTTGCTTTCTAAAGTCTCTAAGACAGCAAGAAACGTGAGTGTGCTGAGAACAAAAGAACTGAGTTTCAGACACATACGGACCATATCTAGTCCAACTCTGCTTCTGAAACTGATAAAAAGCACTGGTCCTCTAACATCCAATGCTTGTCAGTTAAGATGAGAAACATGTGAGCTTTGTGAATGATGTAGTTCCTTTGAACTGAATAGTGACTGCCCTTACCTGAAACGAAGTCTTGCTTGTAGTAAGACACAGAGCCTGGGATTTAACTCCATTTCTGAAGGGAAGTACACAGCATAGTTCTCATCCATGGATCACACTAAGCATTAGAGCGAGAAGCACACTCTTGCTTTCTAGAGTCTCTAATACAGCAGGAAATCTGAGTGTGCCCAGAACAAAAGAACGGTGTTTCCTACATTTATGGACCATATGTAATCCAAATCTGCTTCTGAAACTGATACAAAGCACTGACCATCTAACATCCAATGCTTGTCAGTTAAGATGAGAAACGTGTAAGCTTCGTGAACAATGTAGTTCCTTTGAGCAGAAAAGTGACTGCCCTTACCTGAAACGAAGTCTTGCTTGTAGGGAGACTCAGAGCATGGGATTTAACTCCATTTCTGAAGTGAAACACACAGCACTGTTCTCATCCATTGATCACACTCTGCTTTAGAACAAGAAGCACGCTATTGCTTCCTAAAGTCTCTAAGACAGCAGGAAACGTGAGTGTGCTGAGAACAAAAGAACGGTGTTTCCTACACATATGGACCACATGTAGTCCAAATCTGCTTCTGAAACTGATACAAAGCACTGACCATCTAACATCCAATGCTTGTCAGTTAAGATGAGAAACGTGTGAGCTTCGTGAACGATACAGTTCGTTTCAGCAGAAAAGAGACTGCCCTTACCTGAATTTAAGTCTTGATGGTAGGAAGACTCAGAGCCTGGGATTTAACTCCATTTCTGAAGTAAAACACACAGCAGTGTAATCATCCATTGATCACACTCTGCTTTAGAACAAGAAGCACGCTCTAGCGTTCTAGAGTCTCTAAGACAGCAGGAAACGTGAGTGTGCTGAGAACAAAAGAACGGTGTTTCCTACACATACGGACCATATCTAGTCCAACTCTGCTTCTTAAAATGATACAAAGCACTGGTCCTCTAACATCCAATGCTTGTCAGTTAAGATGAGAAACGTGTGAGCTTTGTGAATGATGTAGTTCCTTTGAACTGAAAAGTGACTGCCCTTACCTGAAACGAAGTCTTGCTTGTAGGAAGACACAGAGCCTGGGATTTAAGTCCATTTCTGAAGGGAAACACAAAGCATAGTTCTCATCCATGGATCACACTCTGCTTTAGAGCGAGAAGCACACTCTTGCTTTCTAGAGTCTCTAATACAGCAGGAATTCTTAGTGTGCCCAGAACAAAAGAACGGTGTTTCCTACACATATGGACCATATGTAGTCCAAATCTGCTTCTGAAACTGATACAAAGCACTGACCATCTAACATCCAATGCTTGTCAGTTAAGAGGAGAAACGTGTGAGCTTCGTGAACGATGTAATTCGTTTCAGCAGAAAAGTGACTGCCCTTACCTGAATTGAAGTCTTGCTTGTAGGAAGACTCAGAGCATGGGATTTAACTCCATTTCTGAAGTAAAACACACAGCAGTGTAATCATCCATTTATCACACTCTGCTTTAGAACAAGAAGCACGCTCTAGCTTTCTAGATTCTCTAAGAGAGCAGGAAACGTGAGTGTGCTGAGAACAAAAGAACGGTGTTTCCTACACATACGGACATTATATCGTCCAAATCTGCTTCTGAAACTGATACAACGCACTGGTCCTCTAAAATCCAATGCTTGTCTGTTAACATGAGAAACGTGTGAGCTTTGTGAACGATGTAGTTCGTTTGAGCTGAAAAGTGACTGCCCTTACCTGAAACGAAGTCTTGCCTGTAGGAAGACACAGAGTCTGGGATTTAACTCCATTTCTGATGGGAAACATACAGCATAGTTCTCATCCATGGATCACACTCTGCTTTAGAACAAGAAGCACGCTCTTGCTTTCTAGAGTCTCTAATACAGCAGAAATTCTGAGTGTTCACAGAACAAAAGAACGGTGTTTCCTACACATACTGACTACATGTAGTCCAAATCTTCTTCTGAAACTGGTACAATGCACTGGTCCTCTAACATCCAATGCTTGTCATTTAAGATGAGAAACGTGTGAGCTTCGTGAACGATGTAGTTCCTTTGAGCAGAAAAGTGACTGCCCTTACCTTAAATGAAGTCTTGCTTGTAGGGAGACTCAGAGCATGGGATTTAACTCCTTTTCTGAAGGGAAACACACAGCATAGTTCTCCTCCATGGATCACACTCTGCTTTAGAGCGAGAAGCACGCTCTTGCTTTCTAAAGTCTCTAAGACAGCAAGAAACGTGAGTGTGCTGAGAACAAAAGAACTGAGTTTCAGACACATACGGACCATATCTAGTCCAACTCTGCTTCTGAAACTGATAAAAAGCACTGGTCCTCTAACATCCAATGCTTGTCAGTTAAGATGAGAAACATGTGAGCTTTGTGAATGATGTAGTTCCTTTGAACTGAATAGTGACTGCCCTTACCTGAAACGAAGTCTTGCTTGTAGTAAGACACAGAGCCTGGGATTTAAGTCCATTTCTGAAGGGAAACACACAGCATAATTCTCATCCATGGATCATACTATGCTTTAGAGCGAGAAGCACACTCTTGCTTTCTAGAGTCTCTAATACAGCAGGAAATCTGAATGTGCCCAGAAGAAAAGAACGGTGTTTCCTACACATACGGACTATATGTAGTCCAAATCTTCTTGTGAAACTGATACAATGCACTGGTCCTCTAACATCCAATGCTTGTCAGTTAAGATGAGAAACGTGTGAGCTTCGTGAACAATGTAGTTCCTTTGAGCAGAAAAGTGACTGCCCTTAACTGAAACGAAGTCTTGCTTGTAGGGAGACTCAGAGCATGGGATTTAACTCCATTTCTGAAGTGAAACACAGCATTGTCTCATCCATTGATCTCACTCTGCTTTACAGCAAGAAGCACGCTCTAGCTTTCTAGAGTCTCTAAGACAGCAGGAAATCTGAGTGTGCCAAGAACAAAAGAACGGTGTTTCCTACACAAACGGACCATATCTAGTCCAACTCTGTTTCTGAAACTGACACAAAACACTGGTCCTCTAACATCCAATGCTTGTCAGTTAAGATGAGAAACTTGTGAGCTTTGAGAATGATGTAGTTCCTTTGAACTGAAAAGTCACTGCCCTTACCTGAAACGAAGTCTTGATGTAGTAAGACACAGAGCCTGGGATTTAATTCAATCTCTGAAGGGAAACACACAGCAGAGTTCTCATCCATGGATCACACTCCGCTTTAGACTGAGAAGCACGCTCTTGCTTTCTAGAGTCTCTAGACAGCAGGAAACGTGAGTGCCCTGAGAACAAAAGAACGGTTTTTCCTACACATACTGACTATATGTAGTCCAAATCTTCTTCTGAAACTGATACAATGCCCTGTTCCTCTAACATCCAATGCTTTTCAGTTAAGATGAGAAATGTGTGAGCTTCGTGAACGATGTAGTTCCTTTGAGCAGAAAAGTGACTGCCCTCACCTTAAATGAAGTCTTGCTTGTAGGGAGACTCAGAGCATGGGATTTAACACCTTTTCTGAAGGGAAACACACAGCATAGTTCTCCTCCATGGATCACAGTCTGCTTTAGAGCAAGAAGCACTCTCTTCCTTTCTAAAGTCTCTAAGACAGCAGGAAACGTGAGTGTGCTGAGAACAAAAGAACTGTATTTCCTACACATAGGGACCATATCTAGTCCAACTCTGCTTCTGAAACTGATACAAAGCACTGACCATCTAACATCCAATGCTTGTCAGTTAAGATGAGAAACGTGTGAGCTTCGTGAATGATGTAATTCGTTTCAGCAGAAAAGTGACTGCCCTTACCTGAATTGAAGTCTTGCTTGTAGGAAGACTCAGAGCCTGGGATTTAACTCCTTTTCTGAAGTAAAACACACAGCAGTGTAATCATCCATTGATCACACTCTGCTTTTGAACAAGAAGCACTCTCTAGCTTTCTAGAGTCTCTAAGTCAGCGGGAAACGTGAGTGTCCTGAGAACTAAAGAACGGTGTTTCCTACACATACGGACATTATATAGTCCAACTCTGCTTCTGAAACTGATACAAAGCACTGGTCCTCTAAAATCCAATGCTTGTCTGTTAAGATGAGAAACGTATGAACTTCGTGAACGATGTAGTTCGTTTGAGCTGAAAAGTGACTGCCCTTACCTGAAACGAAGTCTTGCCTGAAGGAAGACACAGAGTCTGGGATTTAACTCCATTTCTGAAGGGAAACATACAGCATAGTTCTCATCCATGGATCACACTCTGCTTTAGAGCAAGAAGCACGCACTTGCTTTCTAGAGTCTCTAATACAGCAGGAAATCTGAGTGTGCCCAGAACAAAAGAACGGTGTTTCCTACACATACTGACTACATGTAGTCCAAATCTTCTTCTGAAACTGATACAATGCACTGGTCCTCTAACATCCAATGCTTGTCATTTAAGATGAGAAACGTGTGATCTTCGTGAACGATGTAGATCCTTTGAGCAGAAAAGTGACTGCCCTTACCTTAAATGAAGTCTTGCTTGTAGGGAGACTCAGAGCATGGGATTTAACTCCTTTTCTGAAGGGAAACACACAGCATAGTTCTCCTCCATGGATCACACTCTGCTTTAGAGCGAGAAGCACGCTCTTGCTTTCTAAAGTCTCTAAGACAGCAAGAAACGTGAGTGTGCTGAGAACAAAAGAACTGAGTTTCAGACACATACGGACCATATCTAGTCCAACTCTGCTTCTGAAACTGATAAAAAGCACTGGTCCTCTAACATCCAATGCTTGTCAGTTAAGATGAGAAACATGTGAGCTTTGTGAATGATGTAGTTCCTTTGAACTGAATAGTGACTGCCCTTACCTGAAACGAAGTCTTGCTTGTAGTAAGACACAGAGCCTGGGATTTAACTCCATTTCTGAAGTGAAACACACAGCATAGTTCTCATCCATGGATCACACTAAGCATTAGAGCGAGAAGCACACTCTTGCTTTCTAGAGTCTCTAATACAGCAGGAAATCTGAGTGTGCCCAGAACAAAAGAACGGTGTTTCCTACATTTATGGACCATATGTAGTCCAAATCTGCTTCTGAAACTGATACAAAGCACTGACCATCTAACATCCAATGCTTGTCAGTTAAGATGAGAAACGTGTAAGCTTCGTGAACAATGTAGTTCCTTTGAGCAGAAAAGTGACTGCCCTTACCTGAAACGAAGTCTTGCTTGTAAGGAGACTCAGAGCATGGGATTTAACTCCATTTCTGAAGTGAAACACACAGCACTGTTCTCATCCATGGATCACACTCTGCTTTAGAGCGAGAAGCACACTCTTGCTTTCTAGAGTCTCTAATACAGCAGGAATTCTTAGTGTGCCCAGAACAAAAGAACGGTGTTTCCTACACATATGGACCATATGTAGTCCAAATCTGCTTCTGAAACTGATACAAAGCACTGACCATCTAACATCCAATGCTTGTCAGTTAAGAGGAGAAACGTGTGAGCTTCGTGAACGATGTAATTCGTTTCAGCAGAAAAGTGACTGCCCTTACCTGAATTGAAGTCTTGCTTGTAGGAAGACTCAGAGCCTGGGATTTAACTCCATTTCTGACGTAAAACACACAGCAGTGTAATCATCCATTGATCACACTCTGCTTTAGAACAAGAAGCACGCTCTAGCTTTCTAGATTCTCTAAGAGAGCAGGAAACGTGAGTGTGCTGAGAACAAAAGAACGGTGTTTCCTACACATACTCACATTATATAGTCCAACTCTGCTTCTGAAACTGATACAAAGCACTGGTCCTCTAAAATCTAATGCTTGTCTGTTAAGATGAGAAACGTGTGAGCTTCGTGAACGATGTAGTTCGTTTGAGCTGAAAAGTGACTGCCCTTACCTGAAACGAAGTCTTGCTTGTAGGGAGATTCAGAGCATGGGATTTAACTCCATTTCTGAAGTGAAACACACAGCATTGTCTCATCCATTGATCACACTCTGCTTTAGAACAAGAAGCACGCTCTTGCTTCCTAAAGTCTCTAAGACAGCAGGAAACGTGAGTGTGCTGAGAACAAAAGAACGGTGTTTCCTACACATATGGACCATATCTAGTCCACCTCTGCTTCTGAAACTGATAAAAAGCACTGGTCCTCTAACATCCAATGCTTGTCAGTTAAGATGAGAAACATGTGAGCTTTGTGAATGATGTAGTTCCTTTGAACTGAATAGTGACTGCCCTTACCTGAAACGAAGTCTTGCTTGTAGTAAGACACAGAGCCTGGGATTTAACTCCATTTCTGAAGGGAAATACACAGCATAGTTCTCATCCATGGATCACACTAAGCATTAGAGCGAGAAGCACACTCTTGCTTTCTAGAGTCTCTAATACAGCAGGAAATCTGAGTGTGCCCAGAACAAAAGAACGGTGTTTCCTACATTTATGGACCATATGTAATCCAAATCTGCTTCTGAAACTGATACAAAGCACTGACCATCTAACATCCAATGCTTGTCAGTTAAGATGAGAAACGTGTAAGCTTCGTGAACAATGTAGTTCCTTTGAGCAGAAAAGTGACTGCCCTTACCTGAAACGAAGTCTTGCTTGTAGGGAGACTCAGAGCATGGGATTTAACTCCATTTCTGAAGTGAAACACACAGCACTGTTCTTATCCATTGATCACACTCTGCTTTAGAACAAGAAGCACGCTATTGCTTCCTAAAGTCTCTAAGACAGCAGGAAACGTGAGTGTGCTGAGAACAAAAGAACGGTGTTTCCTACACATACGGACCATATCTAGTCCAACTCTGCTTCTTAAAATGATACAAAGCACTGGTCCTCTAACATCCAATGCTTGTCAGTTAAGATGAGAAACGTGTGAGCTTTGTGAATGATGTAGTTCCTTTGAACTGAAAAGTGACTGCCCTTACCTGAAACGAAGTCTTGCTTGTAGGAAGACACAGAGCCTGGGATTTAAGTCCATTTCTGAAGGGAAACACAAAGCATAGTTCTCATCCATGGATCACACTCTGCTTTAGAGCGAGAAGCACACACTTGCTTTCTAGAGTCTCTAATACAGCAGGAATTCTTAGTGTGCCCAGAACAAAAGAACGGTGTTTCCTACACATATGGACCATATGTAGTCCAAATCTGCTTCTGAACCTGATACAAAGCACTGACCATCTAACATCCAATGCTTGTCAGTTAAGAGGAGAAACGTGTGAGCTTCGTGAACGATGTAATTCGTTTCAGCAGAAAAGTGACTGCCCTTACCTGAATTGAAGTCTTGCTTGTAGGAAGACTCAGAGCCTGGGATTTAACTCCATTTCTGAAGTAAAACACACAGCAGTGTAATCATCCATTGATCACACTCTGCTTTAGAACAAGAAGCACGCTCTAGCTTTCTAGATTCTCTAAGAGAGCAGGAAACGTGAGTGTGCTGAGAACAAAAGAACGGTGTTTCCTACACATACGGACATTATATCGTCCAACTCTGCTTCTGAAACTGATACAACGCACTGGTCCTCTAAAATCTAATGCTTGTCTGTTAACATGAGAAACGTGTGAGCTTCGTGAACGATGTAGTTCGTTTGAGCTGAAAAGTGACTGCCCTTACGTGAAACGAAGTCTTGCCTGTAGGAAGACACAGAGTCTGGGATTTAACTCCATTTCTGAAGGGAAACATACAGCATAGTTCTCATCCATGGATCACACTCTGCTTTAGAACAAGAAGCACGCTCTTGCTTTCTAGAGTCTCTAATACAGCAGAAATTCTGAGTGTTCACAGAACAAAAGAACGGTGTTTCCTACACATACTGACTACATGTAGTCCAAATCTTCTTCTGAAACTGATACAATGCACTGGTCCTCTAACATCCAATGCTTGTCATTTAAGATGAGAAACGTGTGAGCTTCGTGAACGATGTAGTTCCTTTGAGCAGAAAAGTGACTGCCCTTACCTTAAATGAAGTCTTGCTTGTAGGGAGACTCAGAGCATGGGATTTAACTCCTTTTCTGAAGGAAAACACACAGCATAGTTCTCCTCCATGGATCACACTCTGCTTTAGAGCGAGAAGCACGCTCTTGCTTTCTAAAGTCTCTAAGACAGCAAGAAACGTGAGTGTGCTGAGAACAAAAGAACTGAGTTTCAGACACATACGGACCATATCTAGTCCAACTCTGCTTCTGAAACTGATAAAAAGCACTGGTCCTCTAACATCCAATGCTTGTCAGTTAAGATGAGAAACATGTGAGCTTTGTGAATGATGTAGTTCCTTTGAACTGAATAGTGACTGCCCTTACCTGAAACGAAGTCTTGCTTGTAGTAAGACACAGAGCCTGGGATTTAAGTCCATTTCTGAAGGGAAACACACAGCATAATTCTCATCCATGGATCATACTATGCTTTAGAGCGAGAAGCACACTCTTGCTTTCTAGAGTCTCTAATACAACAGGAAATCTGAATGTGCCCAGAAGAAAAGAATGGTGTTTCCTACACATACGGACTATATGTAGTCCAAATCTTCTTGTGAAACTGATACAATGCACTGGTCCTCTAACATCCAATGCTTGTCAGTTAAGATGAGAAACGTGTGAGCTTCGTGAACAATGTAGTTCCTTTGAGCAGAAAAGTGACTGCCCTTAACTGAAACGAAGTCTTGCTTGTAGGGAGACTCAGAGCATGGGATTTAACTCCATTTCTGAAGTGAAACACACAGCATTGTCTCATCCATTGATCTCACTCTGCTTTACAGCAAGAAGCACGCTCTAGCTTTCTAGAGTCTCTAAGACAGCAGGAAATCTGAGTGTGCCAAGAACAAAAGAACGGTGTTTCCTACACAAACGGACCATATCTAGTCCAACTCTGTTTCTGAAACTGACACAAAACACTGGTCCTCTAACATCCAATGCTTGTCAGTTAAGATGAGAAACTTGTGAGCTTTGAGAATCATGTAGTTCCTTTGAACTGAAAAGTCACTGCCCTTACCTGAAACGAAGTCTTGATGTAGTAAGACACAGAGCCTGGGATTTAATTCAATCTCTGAAGGGAAACACACAGCAGAGTTCTCATCCATGGATCACACTCTGCTTTAGACTGAGAAGCACGCTCTTGCTTTCTAGAGTCTCTAAGACAGCAGGAAACGTGAGTGCGCTGAGAACAAAAGAACGGTGTTTCCTACACATACGGACCATATCTAGTCCAACTCTCCTTCTTAAACTGATAGAAAGCACTGGTCCTCTAAAATCCAATGCTTGTCTGTTAAGATGAGAAACAAGTGAGCTTCGTGAACGATGTAGTTTGTTTGAGCTGAAAAGTGACTGCCCTTACCTGAAACGAAGTCTTGCCTGTAGGAAGACACAGAGTCTGGGATTTAACTCCATTTCTGAAGGGAAACATACAGCATAGTTCTCATCCATGGATCACACTCTGCTTTAGAGCAAGAAGCACGCTCTTGCTTTCTAGAGTCTCTAATACAGCAGGAAATATGAGTGTGACCAGAACAAAAGAATGGTTTTTCCTACACATACTGACTATATGTAGTCCAAATCTTCTTCTGAAACTGATACAATGCCCTGTTCCTCTAACATCCAATGCTTTTCAGTTAAGATGAGAAATGTGTGAGCTTCGTGAACGATGTAGTTCCTTTGAGCAGAAAAGTGACTGCCCTCACCTTAAATGAAGTCTTGCTTGTAGGGAGACTCAGAGCATGGGATTTAACACCTTTTCTGAAGGGAAACACACAGCATAGTTCTCCTCCATGGATCACACTCTGCTTTAGAGCGAGAAGCACTCTCTTGCTTTCTAAAGTCTCTAAGACAGCAGGAAACGTGAGTGTGCTGAGAACAAAAGAACTGTATTTCCTACACATAGGGACCATATCTAGTCCAACTCTGCTTCTGAAACTGATACAAAGCACTGACCATCTAACATCCAATGCTTGTCAGTTAAGATGAGAAACGTGTGAGCTTCGTGAATGATGTAATTCGTTTCAGCAGAAAAGTGACTGCCCTTACCTGAATTGAAGTCTTGCTTGTAGGAAGACTCAGAGCCTGGGATTTAACTCCTTTTCTGCAGTAAAACACACAGCAGTGTAATCATCCATTGATCACACTCTGCTTTTGACCAAGAAGCACTCTCTAGCTTTCTAGAGTCTCTAAGTCAGCAGGAAACGTGAGTGTCCTGAGAACAAAAGAACGGTGTTTCCTACACATACGGACATTATATAGTCCAACTCTGCTTCTGAAACTGATACAAAGCACTGGTCCTCTAAAATCCAATGCTTGTCTGTTAAGATGAGAAACGTATGAGCTTCGTGAACGATGTAGTTCGTTTGAGCTGAAAAGTGACTGCCCTTACCTGAAACGAAGTCTTGCCTGTAGGAAGACACAGAGTCTGGGATTTAACTCCATTTCTGAAGGGAAACATACAGCATAGTTCTCATCCATGGATCACACTCTGCTTTAGAGCAAGAAGCACGCACTTGCTTTCTAGAGTCTCTAATACAGCAGGAAATCTGAGTGTGCCCAGAACAAAAGAACGGTGTTTCCTACACATACTGACTATACATAGTCCAAATCTTCTTTGGAAACTGATACAATGCACTGTTCCTCTAACATCCAATGCTTGTCAGTTAAGATGAGAAACGTGTGAGCTTCTTGAACGATGTAGTTCCTTTGAGCAAAAAAGTGACTGCCCTTACCTTAAATGAAGTCTTGCTTGTAGGGAGACTCAGAGCATGGGATTTAACTCCTTTTCTGAAGGGAAACACACAGCATAGTTCTCATCCATGGATCACACTCTGCTTTAGAACAAGAAGCACGCTCTTGCTTTCTAGAGTCTCTAAGACAGCAGGAAACGTGAGTGTGCTGAGAACAAAAGAATTGTGTTTCGTACACATACGGACCATATCTAGTCCAACTCTGCTTCTGAAACTGATACAAAGCACTGTTCCTCTAACATCCAATGCTTGTCAGTTAAGATGAGAAACGTGTGAGCTTTGTGAATGATGTAGTTCCTTTGAACTGAAAAGTGACTGCCCTTACCTGAAACGAAGTCTTGATGTAGTAATACACAGAGCCTGGGATTTAAGTCCATTTCTGAAAGGAAACACACAGCATAGTTCTCATCCATAGATCACACTCTGCTTTAGAGCGAGAAGCACGCTCTTGCTTTCTAGAGTCTCTAATACAGCAGGAAATCTGAGTGTTCCCCGAACAAAAGAACGGTGTTTCCTACATTTATGGACCATATGTAGTCCAAATCTGCTTCTGAAACTGATACAAAGCACTGCTCCTCTAACATCCAATGCTTGTCAGTTAAGATGAGAAACGTGTGAGCTTCTTGAACGATGTAGTTCCTTGGAGCAGAAAAGTGACTGCACTTACCTAAACTGAAGTCTTGCTTGTAGGAAGACTCAGAGCCTGGGATTTAACTCCATTTCTGAAGTAAAACACACAGCAGTGTAATAATCCATTGATCACACACTGCTTTAGAACAAGAAGCAGGCTCTTGCTTTCTAGACTCTCTAAGACAGCAGGAAACGTGAGTGTGCTGAGAAGAAAAGAACGGTGTTTCCTACATATACGGACATTATATAGTCCAACTCTGCTTCTGAAACTGATACAAAGCACTGGTCCTCTAAAATCTAATGCTTGTCTGTTAAGATGAGAAAGGTGTGAGCTTCGTGAACGATGTAGTTCGTTTGAGCTGAAAAGTGAGTGCCCTTACCTGAAACGAAGTCTTGCCTGTAGGAAGACACAGAGCCTGGGATTTAACTCCATTTCTGAAGTAAAACACACAGCAGAGTTCTCATCCATGGATCACACTCTGCTTTAGAACAAGAAGCACGCTCTAGCTTTCAGGAGTCTCTAAGACAGCAGGAAACGTGAGTGTGCTGAGAACAAAAGAACGGTGTTTCCTACACATATGGACATTACATAGTCCAACTCTGCTTCTGAAACTGATACAAAGCACTGGTCCTCTAAAATCCAATGCTTGTCTGTTAAGATGAGAAACAAGTGAGCTTCGTGAACGATGTAGTTTGTTTGAGCTGAAAAGTGACTGCCCTTACCTAAAACGAAGTCTTGCCTGTAGGAAGACACAGAGTCTGGGATTTAACTCCATTTCTGAAGGGAAACATACAGCATAGTTCTCATCCATGGATCACACTCTGCTTTAGAGCAAGAAGCACGCTCTTGCTTTCTAGAGTCTCTAATACAGCAGGAAATATGAGTGTGACCAGAACAAAAGAACGGTGTTTCCTACACATACTGACTATATGTAGTCCAAATCTTCTTCTGAAACTGATACAATGCCCTGGTCCTCTAACATCCAATTCTTGTCAGTTAAGATGAGAAATGTGTGAGCTTCGTGAACGATGTAGTTCCGTTGAGAAGAAAAGTGACTGCCCTCACCTTAAATGAAGTCTTGCTTGTAGGGAGACTCAGAGCATGGGATTTAACACCTTTTCTGAAGGGAAACACACAGCAGTGTAATCATCCATTGATCACACTCTGCTTTTGAACAAGAAGCACTCTCAAGCTTTCTAGAGTCTCTAAGTCAGCAGGAAACGTGAGTGTGCTCAGAACAAAAGAACTGTATTTCCTACACATAGGGACCATATCTAATCCAACTCTGCTTCTGAAACTGATACAAAGCACTGACCATCTAACATCCAATGCTTGTCAGTTAAGATGAGAAACGTGTGAGCTTCCTGAATGATGTAATTCGTTTCAGCAGAAAAGTGACTGCCCTTACCTGAATTGAAGTCTTGCTTGTAGGAAGACTCAGATTCTGGGATTTAACTCCTTTTCTGAAGTGAAACACACAGCAGTGTAATCATCCATTGATCACACTCTGCTTTTGAACAAGAAGCACTCTCTAGCTTTCTAGAGTCTCTAAGTCAGCAGGAAACGTGAGTGTCCTGAGAACAAAAGAACGGTGTTTCCTACACATACGGACATTATATAGTCCAACTCTGCTTCTGAAACTGATACAAAGCACTGGTCCTCTAAAATCCAATGCTTGTCTGTTAAGATGAGAAACGTGTGAGCTTCGTGAACGATGTAGTTCGTTTGAGCTGAAAAGTGACTGCCGTTACCTGAAACGAAGTCTTGCCTGTAGGAAGACACAGAGTCTGGGATTTAACTCCAATTCTGAAGGGAAACATACAGCATAGTTCTCATCCATGGATCACACTCTGCTTTAGAGCAAGAAGCACGCACTTGCTTTCTAGAGTCTCTAATACAGGAGGAAATCTGAGTGTGCCCAGAACAAAAGAACGGTGTTTCCTACACATACTGACTATACATAGTCCAAATCTTCTTCGGAAAATGATACAATGCACTGGTCCTCTAACATCCAATGCTTGTCAGTTAAGATGAGAAACGTGTGAGCTTCTTGAACGATGTAGTTCCTTTGAGCAAAAAAGTGACTGCCCTTACCTTAAATGAAGTCTTGCTTGTAGGGAGACTCAGAGCATGGGATTTAACTCCATTTCTGAAGGGAAACATACAGCATAGTTCTCATCCATGGATCAAACTCTGCTTTAGAGCAAGAAGCACGCACTTGCTTTCTAGAGTCTCTAATACAGCAGGAAATCTGAGTGTGCCCAGAACAAAAGAACGGTGTTTCCAACACATACTGACTATATGTAGTCCAAATCTTCTTCTGAAACTGATACAATGCACTGGTCCTCTAACATCCAATGCTTGTCAGTTAAGATGAGAAACGTGTGAGCTTAGTGAACAATGTAGTTCCTTTGAGCAGAAAAGTGACTGTCCTTACCTGAAACGAAGTCTTGCTTGTAGGGAGACTCAGAGCATGGGATTTAACTCCATTTCTGAAGTGAAACACACAGCATTGTCTCATCCATTGATCACACTCTGCTTTAGAACAGGAAGCACGCTCTTGCTTCCTAAAGTCTCTAACACAGCAGGAAACGTGAGTGTGCTGAGAACAAAAGAACGGTGTTTCCTACACATATGGACCATATGTAGTCCAAATCTGCTTCTGAAACTGATACAAAGCACTGACCATCTAACATACAATGCTTGTCAGTTAAGAGGAGAAACGTGTAAGCTTCATGAACGATGTAGTTCATTTCAGCAGAAAAGTGACTGCCCTTACCTGAATTGAAGTCTTGCTTGTAGGAAGACTCAGAGCCTGGGATTTATCTCCATTTCTGAAGTAAAACACACAGCAGTGTAATCATCCATTGATCACACTCTGATTTAGAGCAAGAAGCACGCTCTAGCTTTCTAGAGTCTCTAAGACAGCAGGAAACGTGAGTGTGCTGAGAACAAAAGAACGGTGTTTCCTACACATACAGACATTATATAGTCCAACTCTGCTTCTGAAACTGATACAAAGCACTGGTCCTCTAAAATCCAATGCTTGTCTGTTAAGATGAGAAACATGTCAGCTTCGTGAACGATGTAGTTCGTTTGAGCTGAAAAGTGACTGCCCTTACCTGAAACGAAATCTTGCCTGTAGGAAGACACAGAGTCTGGGATTTAACTCCATTTCTGAAGGGAAACATACAGCATAGTTCTCATCCATGGATCAAACTCTGCTTTAGAACAAGAAGCACGCTCTTGCTTTCTAGAGTCTCTAATACAGCAGAAATTCTGAGTGTTCACAGAACAAAAGAATGGTGTTTCCTACACATACTGACTACATGTAGTCCAAATATTCTTCTGAAACTGATACAATGCACTGGTCCTCTAACATCCAATGCTTGTCATTTAAGATGAGAAACGTGTGATCTTCGTGAACGATGTAGTTCCTTTGAGCAGAAAAGTGACTGCCCTTACCTTAAATGAAGTCTTGCTTGTAGGGAGACTCAGAGCATGGGATTTAACTCCTTTTCTGAAGGGAAACACACAGCATAGTTCTCCTCCATGGATCACACTCTGCTTTAGAGTGAGAAGCACGCTCTTGCTTTCTAAAGTCTCTAAGACAGCAAGAAACGTGAGTGTGCTGAGAACAAAAGAACTGAGTTTCAGACACATACGGACCATATCTAGTCCAACTCTGCTTCTGAAACTGATAAAAAGCACTGGTCCTCTAACATCCAATGCTTGTCAGTTAAGATGAGAAACATGTGAGCTTTGTGAATGATGTAGTTCCTTTGAACTGAATAGTGACTGCCCTTACCTGAAACGAAGTCTTGCTTGTAGTAAGACACAGAGCCTGGGATTTAACTCCATTTCTGAAGGGAAACACACAGCATAGTTCTCATCCATGGATCACACTAAGCATTAGAGCGAGAAGCACACTCTTGCTTTCTAGAGTCTCTAATACAGCAGGAAATCTGAGTGTGCCCAGAACAAAAGAACGGTGTTTCCTACATTTATGGACCATATGTAGTCCAAATCTGCTTCTGAAACTGATACAAAGCACTGACCATCTAACATCCAATGCTTGTCAGTTAAGATGAGAAACGTGTAAGCTTCGTGAACAATGTAGTTCCTTTGAGCAGAAAAGTGACTGCCCTTACCTGAAACGAAGTCTTGCTTGTAGGGAGACTCAGAGCATGGGATTTAACTCCATTTCTGAAGTGAAACACACAGCACTGTTCTCATCCATTGATCACACTCTGCTTTAGAACAAGAAGCACGCTCTTGCTTCCTAAAGTCTCTAAGACAGCAGGAAACGTGAGTGTGCTGAGAACAAAAGAACGGTGTTTCCTACACATATGGACCACATGTAGTCCAAATCTGCTTCTGAAACTGATACAAAGCACTGACCATCTAACATCCAATGCTTGTCAGTTAAGATGAGAAACGTGTGAGCTTCGTGAACGATGCAGTTCGTTTCAGCAGAAAAGTGACTGCCCTTACCTGAATTGAAGTCTTGATGGTAGGAAGACTCAGAGCCTGGGATTTAACTCCATTTCTGAAGTAAAACACACAGCAGTGTAATCATCCATTGATCACACTCTGCTTTAGAACAAGAAGCACGCTCTAGCGTTCTAGAGTCTCTAAGACAGCAGGAAACGTGAGTGTGCTGAGAACAAAAGAACGGTGTTTCCTACACATACGGACCATATCTAGTCCAACTCTGCTTCTTAAACTGATACAAAGCACTGGTCCTCTAACATCCAATGCTTGTCAGTTAAGATGAGAAACGTGTGAGCTTTGTGAATGATGTAGTTCCTTTGAACTGAAAAGTGACTGCCCTTACCTGAAACGAAGTCTTGCTTGTAGGAAGACACAGAGCCTGGGATTTAAGTCCATTTCTGAAGGGAAACACAAAGCATAGTTCTCTTCCATGGATCACACTCTGCTTTAGAGCGAGAAGCACACTCTTGCTTTCTAGAGTCTCTAATACAGCAGGAATTCTTAGTGTGCCCAGAACAAAAGAACGGTGTTTCCTACACATATGGACCATATGTAGTCCAAATCTGCTTCTGAAACTGATACAAAGCACTGACCATCTAACATCCAATGCTTGTCAGTTAAGAGGAGAAACGTGTGAGCTTCGTGAACGATGTAATTCGTTTCAGCAGAAAAGTGACTGCCCTTACCTGAATTGAAGTCTTGCTTGTAGGAAGACTCAGAGCCTGGGATTTAACTCCATTTCTGAAGTAAAACACACAGCAGTGTAATCATCCATCGATCACACTCTGCTTTAGAACAAGAAGCACGCTCTTGCTTTCTAGAGTCTCTAATACAGCAGAAATTCTGAGTGTTCACAGAACAAAAGAATGGTGTTTCCTACACATACTGACTACATGTAGTCCAAATCTTCTTCTGAAACTGATACAATGCACTGGTCCTCTAACATCCAATGCTTGTCATTTAAGATGAGAAACGTGTGATCTTCGTGAACGATGTAGTTCCTTTGAGCAGAAAAGTGACTGCCCTTACCTTAAATGAAGTCTTGCTTGTAGGGAGACTCAGAGAATGGGATTTAACTCCTTTTCTGAAGGGAAACACACAGCATAGTTCTCCTCCATGGATCACACTCTGCTTTAGAGCGAGAAGCACGCTCTTGCTTTCTAAAGTCTCTAAGACAGCAAGAAACGTGAGTGTGCTGAGAACAAAAGAACTGAGTTTCAGACACATACGGACCATATCTAGTCCAACTCTGCTTCTGAAACTGATAAAAAGCACTGGTCCTCTAACATCCAATGCTTGTCAGTTAAGATGAGAAACATGTGAGCTTTGTGAATGATGTAGTTCCTTTGAACTGAATAGTGACTGCCCTTACCTGAAACGAAGTCTTGCTTGTAGTAAGACACAGAGCCTGGGATTTAACTCCATTTCTGAAGGGAAATACACAGCATAGTTCTCATCCATGGATCACACTAAGCATTAGAGCGAGAAGCACACTCTTGCTTTCTAGAGTCTCTAATACAGCAGGAAATCTGAGTGTGCCCAGAACAAAAGAACGGTGTTTCCTACATTTATGGACCATATGTAGTCCAAATCTGCTTCTGAAACTGATACAAAGCACTGACCATCTAACATCCAATGCTTGTCAGTTAAGATGAGAAACGTGTAAGCTGCGTGAACAATGTAGTTCCTTTGAGCAGAAAAGTGACTGCCCTTACCTGAAACGAAGTCTTGCTTGTAGGGAGACTCAGAGCATGGGATTTAACTCCATTTCTGAAGTGAAACACACAGCACTGTTCTCATCCATTGATTACACTCTGCTTTAGAACAAGAAGCACGCTCTTGCTTCCTAAAGTCTCTAAGACAGCAGGAAACGTGAGTGTGCTGAGAACAAAAGAACGGTGTTTCCTACACATATGGACCACATGTAGTCCAAATCTGCTTCTGAAACTGATACAAAGCACTGACCATCTAACATCCAATGCTTGTCAGTTAAGAGGAGAAACGTGTGAGCTTCGTGAACGATGCAGTTCGTTTCAGCAGAAAAGTGACTGCCCTTACCTGAATTGAAGTCTTGCTTGTAGGAAGACTCAGAGCCTGGGATTTAACTCCATTTCTGAAGTAAAACACACAGCAGTGTAATCATCCATTGATCACACTCTGCTTTCGAACAAGAAGCATGCTCTAGCGTTCTAGAGTCTCTAAGACAGCAGGAAACGTGAGTGTGCTGAGAACAAAAGAACGGTGTTTCCTACACATATGGACCATATCTAGTCCAACTCTGCTTCTTAAAATGATACAAAGCACTGGTCCTCTAACATCCAATGCTTGTCAGTTAAGATGAGAAACGTGTGAGCTTTGCGAATGATGTAGTTCCTTTGAACTGAAAAGTGACTGCCCTTACCTGAAACGAAGTCTTGCCTGTAGGAAGACACAGAGTCTGGGATTTAACTCCATTTCTGAAGGGAAACACAAAGCATAGTTCTCATCCATGGATCACACTCTGCTTTAGAGCGAGAAGCACACTCTTGCTTTCTAGAGTCTCTAATACAGCAGGAATTCTTAGTGTGCCCAGAACAAAAGAACGGTGTTTCCTACACATATGGACCATATGTAGTCCAAATCTGCTTCTGAAACTGATACAAAGCACTGACCATCTAACATCCAATGCTTGTCAGTTAAGAGGAGAAACGTGTGAGCTTCGTGAACGATGTAATTCGTTTCAGCAGAAAAGTGACTGCCCTTACCTGAATTGAAGTCTTACTTGTAGGAAGACTCAGAGCCTGGGATTTAACTCCATTTCTGAAGGGAAACAAACAGCATAGTTCTCCTCCATGGATCACACTCTGCTTTAGAGCGAGAAGCACGCTCTTGCTTTCTAAAGTCTCTAAGACAGCAAGAAACGTGAGTGTGCTGAGAACAAAAGAACTGAGTTTCAGACACATACGGACCATATCTAGTCCAACTCTGCTTCTGAAACTGATAAAAAGCACTGGTCCTCTAACATCCAATGCTTGTCAGTTAAGATGAGAAACATGTAAGCTTTGTGAATGATGTAGTTCCTTTGAACTGAATAGTGACTGCCCTTACCTAAAACGAAGTCTTGCTTGTAGTAAGACACAGAGCCTGGGATTTAAGTCCATTTCTGAAGGGAAATACACAGCATAGTTCTCATCCATGGATCACACTAAGCATTAGAGCGAGAAGCACACTCTTGCTTTCTAGAGTCTCTAATACAGCAGGAAATCTGAGTGTGCCCAGAACAAAAGAACGGTGTTTCCTACATTTATGGACCATATGTAGTCCAAATCTGCTTCTGAAACTGATACAAAGCACTGACCATCTAACATCCAATGCTTGTCAGTTAAGATGAGAAACGTGTAAGCTTCGTGAACAATGTAGTTCCTTTGAGCAGAAAAGTGACTGCCCTTACCTGAAACGAAGTCTTGCTTGTAGGGAGACTCAGAGCATGGGATTTAACTCCATTTCTGAAGTGAAACACACAGCACTGTTCTCATCCATTGATTACACTCTGCTTTAGAACAAGAAGCACACTCTTGCTTCCTAAAGTCTCTAAGACAGCAGGAAACGTGAGTGTGCTGAGAACAAAAGAACGGTGTTTCCTACACATATGGACCACATGTAGTCCAAATCTGCTTCTGAAACTGATACAAAGCACTGACCATCTAACATCCAATGCTTGTCAGTTAAGATGAGAAACGTGTGAGCTTCGTGAACGATGCAGTTCGTTTCAGCAGAAAAGTGACTGCCCTTACCTGAATTGAAGTCTTGCTTGTAGGAAGACTCAGAGCCTGGGATTTAACTCCATTTCTGAAGTAAAACACACAGCAGTGTAATCATCCATTGATCACACTCTGCTTTAGAACAAGAAGCACGCTCTAGCGTTCTAGAGTCTCTAAGACAGCAGGAAACGTGAGTGTGCTGAGAACAAAAGAACGGTGTTTCCTACACATATGGACCATATCTAGTCCAACTCTGCTTCTTAAAATGATACAAAGCACTGGTCCTCTAACATCCAATGCTTGTCAGTTAAGATGAGAAACGTGTGAGCTTTGCGAATGATGTAGTTCCTTTGAACTGAAAAGTGACTGCCCTTACCTGAAACGAAGTCTTGCCTGTAGGAAGACACAGAGTCTGGGATTTAACTCCATTTCTGAAGGGAAACACAAAGCATAGTTCTCATCCATGGATCACACTCTGCTTTAGAGCGAGAAGCACACTCTTGCTTTCTAGAGTCTCTAATACAGCAGGAATTCTTAGTGTGCCCAGAACAAAAGAACGGTGTTTCCTACACATACGGACTATATGTAGTCCAAATCTTCTTGTGAAACTGATACAATGCCCTGTTCCTCTAACATCCAATGCTTTTCAGTTAAGATGAGAAATGTGTGAGCTTCGTGAACGATGTAGTTCCTTTGAGCAGAAAAGTGACTGCCCTCACCTTAAATGAAGTCTTGCTTGTAGGGAGACTCAGAGCATGGGATTTAACACCTTTTCTGAAGGGAAACACACAGCATAGTTCTCCTCCATGGATCACACTCTGCTTTAGAGCGAGAAGCACTCTCTTGCTTTCTAAAGTCTCTAAGACAGCAGGAAACGTGAGTGTGCTGAGAACAAAAGAACTGTATTTCCTACACATAGGGACCATATCTAGTCCAACTCTGCTTCTGAAACTGATACAAAGCACTGACCATCTAACATCCAATGCTTGTCAGTTAAGATGAGAAACGTGTGAGCTTCGTGAATGATGTAATTCGTTTCAGCAGAAAAGTGACTGCCCTTACCTGAATTGAAGTCTTGCTTGTAGGAAGACTCAGAGCCTGGGATTTAACTCCTTTTCTGCAGTAAAACACACAGCAGTGTAATCATCCATTGATCACACTCTGCTTTTGACCAAGAAGCACTCTCTAGCTTTCTAGAGTCTCTAAGTCAGCAGGAAACGTGAGTGTCCTGAGAACAAAAGAACGGTGTTTCCTACACATACGGACATTATATAGTCCAACTCTGCTTCTGAAACTGATACAAAGCACTGGTCCTCTAAAATCCAATGCTTGTCTGTTAAGATGAGAAACGTATGAGCTTCGTGAACGATGTAGTTCGTTTGAGCTGAAAAGTGACTGCCCTTACCTGAAACGAAGTCTTGCCTGTAGGAAGACACAGAGTCTGGGATTTAACTCCATTTCTGAAGGGAAACATACAGCATAGTTCTCATCCATGGATCACACTCTGCTTTAGAGCAAGAAGCACGCACTTGCTTTCTAGAGTCTCTAATACAGCAGGAAATCTGAGTGTGCCCAGAACAAAAGAACGGTGTTTCCTACACATACTGACTATACATAGTCCAAATCTTCTTCGGAAACTGATACAATGCACTGTTCCTCTAACATCCAATGCTTGTCAGTTAAGATGAGAAACGTGTGAGCTTCTTGAACGATGTAGTTCCTTTGAGCAAAAAAGTGACTGCCCTTACCTTAAATGAAGTCTTGCTTGTAGGGAGACTCAGAGCATGGGATTTAACTCCTTTTCTGAAGGGAAACACACAGCATAGTTCTCATCCATGGATCACACTCTGCTTTAGAACAAGAAGCACGCTCTTGCTTTCTAGAGTCTCTAAGACAGCAGGAAACGTGAGTGTGCTGAGAACAAAAGAATTGTGTTTCGTACACATACGGACCATATCTAGTCCAACTCTGCTTCTGAAACTGATACAAAGCACTGTTCCTCTAACATCCAATGCTTGTCAGTTAAGATGAGAAACGTGTGAGCTTTGTGAATGATGTAGTTCCTTTGAACTGAAAAGTGACTGCCCTTACCTGAAACGAAGTCTTGATGTAGTAAGACACAGAGCCTGGGATTTAAGTCCATTTCTGAAAGGAAACACACAGCATAGTTCTCATCCATAGATCACACTCTGCTTTAGAGCGAGAAGCACGCTCTTGCTTTCTAGAGTCTCTAATACAGCAGGAAATCTGAGTGTTCCCCGAACAAAAGAACGGTGTTTCCTACATTTATGAACCATATGTAGTCCAAATCTGCTTCTGAAACTGATACAAAGCACTGCTCCTCTAACATCCAATGCTTGTCAGTTAAGATGAGAAACGTGTGAGCTTCTTGAACGATGTAGTTCCTTGGAGCAGAAAAGTGACTGCACTTACCTAAACTGAAGTCTTGCTTGTAGGAAGACTCAGAGCCTGGGATTTAACTCCATTTCTGAAGTAAAACACACAGCAGTGTAATAATCCATTGATCACACACTGCTTTAGAACAAGAAGCAGGCTCTTGCTTTCTAGACTCTCTAAGACAGCAGGAAACGTGAGTGTGCTGAGAAGAAAAGAACGGTGTTTCCTACATATACGGACATTATATAGTCCAACTCTGCTTCTGAAACTGATACAAAGCACTGGTCCTCTAAAATCTAATGCTTGTCTGTTAAGATGAGAAAGGTGTGAGCTTCGTGAACGATGTAGTTCGTTTGAGCTGAAAAGTGAGTGCCCTTACCTGAAACGAAGTCTTGCCTGTAGGAAGACACAGAGCCTGGGATTTAACTCCATTTCTGAAGTAAAACACACAGCAGAGTTCTCATCCATGGATCACACTCTGCTTTAGAACAAGAAGCACGCTCTAGCTTTCAGGAGTCTCTAAGACAGCAGGAAACGTGAGTGTGCTGAGAACAAAAGAACGGTGTTTCCTACACATATGGATATTACATAGTCCAACTCTGCTTCTGAAACTGATACAAAGCACTGGTCCTCTAAAATCCAATGCTTGTCTGTTAAGATGAGAAACAAGTGAGCTTCGTGAACGATGTAGTTTGTTTGAGCTGAAAAGTGACTGCCCTTACCTAAAACGAAGTCTTGCCTGTAGGAAGACACAGAGTCTGGGATTTAACTCCATTTCTGAAGGGAAACATACAGCATAGTTCTCATCCATGGATCACACTCTGCTTTAGAGCAAGAAGCACGCTCTTGCTTTCTAGAGTCTCTAATACAGCAGGAAATATGAGTGTGACCAGAACAAAAGAACGGTGTTTCCTACACATACTGACTATATGTAGTCCAAATCTTCTTCTGAAACTGATACAATGCCCTGGTCCTCTAACATCCAATTCTTGTCAGTTAAGATGAGAAATGTGTGAGCTTCGTGAACGATGTAGTTCCGTTGAGAAGAAAAGTGACTGCCCTCACCTTAAATGAAGTCTTGCTTGTAGGGAGACTCAGAGCATGGGATTTAACACCTTTTCTGAAGGGAAACACACAGCAGTGTAATCATCCATTGATCACACTCTGCTTTTGAACAAGAAGCACTCTCAAGCTTTCTAGAGTCTCTAAGTCAGCAGGAAACGTGAGTGTGCTGAGAACAAAAGAACTGTATTTCCTACACATAGGGACCATATCTAATCCAACTCTGCTTCTGAAACTGATACAAAGCACTGACCATCTAACATCCAATGCTTGTCAGTTAAGATGAGAAACGTGTGAGCTTCGTGAATGATGTAATTCGTTTCAGCAGAAAAGTGACTGCCCTTACCTGAATTGAAGTCTTGCTTGTAGGAAGACTCAGATTCTGGGATTTAACTCCTTTTCTGAAGTAAAACACACAGCAGTGTAATCATCCATTGATCACACTCTGCTTTTGAACAAGAAGCACTCTCTAGCTTTCTAGAGTCTCTAAGTCAGCAGGAAACGTGAGTGTCCTGAGAACAAAAGAACGGTGTTTCCTACACATACGGACATTATATAGTCCAACTCTGCTTCTGAAACTGATACAAAGCACTGGTCCTCTAAAATCCAATGCTTGTCTGTTAAGATGAGAAACGTGTGAGCTTCGTGAACGATGTAGTTCGTTTGAGCTGAAAAGTGACTGCCGTTACCTGAAACGAAGTCTTGCCTGTAGGAAGACACAGAGTCTGGGATTTAACTCCAATTCTGAAGGGAAACATACAGCATAGTTCTCATCCATGGATCACACTCTGCTTTAGAGCAAGAAGCACGCACTTGCTTTCTAGAGTCTCTAATACAGGAGGAAATCTGAGTGTGCCCAGAACAAAAGAACGGTGTTTCCTACACATACTGACTATACATAGTCCAAATCTTCTTCGGAAAATGATACAATGCACTGGTCCTCTAACATCCAATGCTTGTCAGTTAAGATGAGAAACGTGTGAGCTTCTTGAACGATGTAGTTCCTTTGAGCAAAAAAGTGACTGCCCTTACCTTAAATGAAGTCTTGCTTGTAGGGAGACTCAGAGCATGGGATTTAACTCCATTTCTGAAGGGAAACATACAGCATAGTTCTCATCCATGGATCAAACTCTGCTTTAGAGCAAGAAGCACGCACTTGCTTTCTAGAGTCTATAATACAGCAGGAAATCTGAGTGTGCCCAGAACAAAAGAACGGTGTTTCCTACACATACTGACTATATGTAGTCCAAATCTTCTTCTGAAACTGATACAATGCACTGGTCCTCTAACATCCAATGCTTGTCAGTTAAGATGAGAAACGTGTGAGCTTAGTGAACAATGTAGTTCCTTTGAGCAGAAAAGTGACTGTCCTTACCTGAAACGAAGTCTTGCTTGTAGGGAGACTCAGAGCATGGGATTTAACTCCATTTCTGAAGTGAAACACACAGCATTGTCTCATCCATTGATCACACTCTGCTTTAGAACAGGAAGCACGCTCTTGCTTCCTAAAGTCTCTAACACAGCAGGAAACGTGAGTGTGCTGAGAACAAAAGAACGGTGTTTCCTACACATATGGACCATATGTAGTCCAAATCTGCTTCTGAAACTGATACAAAGCACTGACCATCTAACATACAATGCTTGTCAGTTAAGAGGAGAAACGTGTAAGCTTCATGAACGATGTAGTTCATTTCAGCAGAAAAGTGACTGCCCTTACCTGAATTGAAGTCTTGCTTGTAGGAAGACTCAGAGCCTGGGATTTATCTCCATTTCTGAAGTAAAACACACAGCAGTGTAATCATCCATTGATCACACTCTGATTTAGAGCAAGAAGCACGCTCTAGCTTTCTAGAGTCTCTAAGACAGCAGGAAACGTGAGTGTGCTGAGAACAAAAGAACGGTGTTTCCTACACATACAGACATTATATAGTCCAACTCTGCTTCTGAAACTGATACAAAGCACTGGTCCTCTAAAATCCAATGCTTGTCTGTTAAGATGAGAAACATGTCAGCTTCGTGAACGATGTAGTTCGTTTGAGCTGAAAAGTGACTGCCCTTACCTGAAACGAAATCTTGCCTGTAGGAAGACACAGAGTCTGGGATTTAACTCCATTTCTGAAGGGAAACATACAGCATAGTTCTCATCCATGGATCACACTCTGCTTTAGAACAAGAAGCACGCTCTTGCTTTCTAGAGTCTCTAATACAGCAGAAATTCTGAGTGTTCACAGAACAAAAGAATGGTGTTTCCTACACATACTGACTACATGTAGTCCAAATATTCTTCTGAAACTGATACAATGCACTGGTCCTCTAACATCCAATGCTTGTCATTTAAGATGAGAAACGTGTGATCTTCGTGAACGATGTAGTTCCTTTGAGCAGAAAAGTGACTGCCCTTACCTTAAATGAAGTCTTGCTTGTAGGGAGACTCAGAGCATGGGATTTAACTCCTTTTCTGAAGGGAAACACACAGCATAGTTCTCCTCCATGGATCACACTCTGCTTTAGAGTGAGAAGCACGCTCTTGCTTTCTAAAGTCTCTAAGACAGCAAGAAACGTGAGTGTGCTGAGAACAAAAGAACTGAGTTTCAGACACATACGGACCATATCTAGTCCAACTCTGCTTCTGAAACTGATAAAAAGCACTGGTCCTCTAACATCCAATGCTTGTCAGTTAAGATGAGAAACATGTGAGCTTTGTGAATGATGTAGTTCCTTTGAACTGAATAGTGACTGCCCTTACCTGAAACGAAGTCTTGCTTGTAGTAAGACACAGAGCCTGGGATTTAACTCCATTTCTGAAGGGAAACACACAGCATAGTTCTCATCCATGGATCACACTAAGCATTAGAGCGAGAAGCACACTCTTGCTTTCTAGAGTCTCTAATACAGCAGGAAATCTGAGTGTGCCCAGAACAAAAGAACGGTGTTTCCTACATTTATGGACCATATGTAGTCCAAATCTGCTTCTGAAACTGATACAAAGCACTGACCATCTAACATCCAATGCTTGTCAGTTAAGATGAGAAACGTGTAAGCTTCGTGAACAATGTAGTTCCTTTGAGCAGAAAAGTGACTGCCCTTACCTGAAACGAAGTCTTGCTTGTAGGGAGACTCAGAGCATGGGATTTAACTCCATTTCTGAAGTGAAACACACAGCACTGTTCTCATCCATTGATCACACTCTGCTTTAGAACAAGAAGCACGCTCTTGCTTCCTAAAGTCTCTAAGACAGCAGGAAACGTGAGTGTGCTGAGAACAAAAGAACGGTGTTTCCTACACATATGGACCACATGTAGTCCAAATCTGCTTCTGAAACTGATACAAAGCACTGACCATCTAACATCCAATGCTTGTCAGTTAAGATGAGAAACGTGTGAGCTTCGTGAACGATGCAGTTCGTTTCAGCAGAAAAGTGACTGCCCTTACCTGAATTGAAGTCTTGATGGTAGGAAGACTCAGAGCCTGGGATTTAACTCCATTTCTGAAGTAAAAGACACAGCAGTGTAATCATCCATTGATCACACTCTGCTTTAGAAGAAGAAGCACGCTCTAGCGTTCTAGAGTCTCTAAGACAGCAGGAAACGTGAGTGTGCTGAGAACAAAAGAACGGTGTTTCCTACACATACGGACCATATCTAGTCCAACTCTGCTTCTTAAACTGATACAAAGCACTGGTCCTCTAACATCCAATGCTTGTCAGTTAAGATGAGAAACGTGTGAGCTTTGTGAATGATGTAGTTCCTTTGAACTGAAAAGTGACTGCCCTTACCTGAAACGAAGTCTTGCTTGTAGGAAGACACAGAGCCTGGGATTTAAGTCCATTTCTGAAGGGAAACACAAAGCATAGTTCTCTTCCATGGATCACACTCTGCTTTAGAGCGAGAAGCACACTCTTGCTTTCTAGAGTCTCTAATACAGCAGGAATTCTTAGTGTGCCCAGAACAAAAGAACGGTGTTTCCTACACATATGGACCATATGTAGTCCAAATCTGCTTCTGAAACTGATACAAAGCACTGACCATCTAACATCCAATGCTTGTCAGTTAAGAGGAGAAACGTGTGAGCTTCGTGAACGATGTAATTCGTTTCAGCAGAAAAGTGACTGCCCTTACCTGAATTGAAGTCTTGCTTGTAGGAAGACTCAGAGCCTGGGATTTAACTCCATTTCTGAAGTAAAACACACAGCAGTGTAATCATCCATTGATCACACTCTGCTTTAGAACAAGAAGCACGCTCTTGCTTTCTAGAGTCTCTAATACAGCAGAAATTCTGAGTGTTCACAGAACAAAAGAATGGTGTTTCCTACACATACTGACTACATGTAGTCCAAATCTTCTTCTGAAACTGATACAATGCACTGGTCCTCTAACATCCAATGCTTGTCATTTAAGATGAGAAACGTGTGATCTTCGTGAACGATGTAGTTCCTTTGAGCAGAAAAGTGACTGCCCTTACCTTAAATGAAGTCTTGCTTGTAGGGAGACTCAGAGAATGGGATTTAACTCCTTTTCTGAAGGGAAACACACAGCATAGTTCTCCTCCATGGATCACACTCTGCTTTAGAGCGAGAAGCACGCTCTTGCTTTCTAAAGTCTCTAAGACAGCAAGAAACGTGAGTGTGCTGAGAACAAAAGAACTGAGTTTCAGACACATACGGACCATATCTAGTCCAACTCTGCTTCTGAAACTGATAAAAAGCACTGGTCCTCTAACATCCAATGCTTGTCAGTTAAGATGAGAAACATGTGAGCTTTGTGAATGATGTAGTTCCTTTGAACTGAATAGTGACTGCCCTTACCTGAAACGAAGTCTTGCTTGTAGTAAGACACAGAGCCTGGGATTTAACTCCATTTCTGAAGGGAAATACACAGCATAGTTCTCATCCATGGATCACACTAAGCATTAGAGCGAGAAGCACACTCTTGCTTTCTAGAGTCTCTAATACAGCAGGAAATCTGAGTGTGCCCAGAACAAAAGAACGGTGTTTCCTACATTTATGGACCATATGTAGTCCAAATCTGCTTCTGAAACTGATACAAAGCACTGACCATCTAACATCCAATGCTTGTCAGTTAAGATGAGAAACGTGTAAGCTGCGTGAACAATGTAGTTCCTTTGAGCAGAAAAGTGACTGCCCTTACCTGAAACGAAGTCTTGATTGTAGGGAGACTCAGAGCATGGGATTTAACTCCATTTCTGAAGTGAAACACACAGCACTGTTCTCATCCATTGATTACACTCTGCTTTAGAACAAGAAGCACGCTCTTGCTTCCTAAAGTCTCTAAGACAGCAGGAAACGTGAGTGTGCTGAGAACAAAAGAACGGTGTTTCCTACACATATGGACCACATGTAGTCCAAATCTGCTTCTGAAACTGATACAAAGCACTGACCATCTAACATCCAATGCTCTCAGTTAAGATGAGAAACGTGTGAGCTTCGTGAACGATGCAGTTCGTTTCAGCAGAAAAGTGACTGCCCTTACCTGAATTGAAGTCTTGCTTGTAGGAAGACTCAGAGCCTGGGATTTAACTCCATTTCTGAAGTAAAACACACAGCAGTGTAATCATCCATTGATCACACTCTGCTTTAGAACAAGAAGCACGCTCTAGCGTTCTAGAGTCTCTAAGACAGCAGGAAACGTGAGTGTGCTGAGAACAAAAGAACGGTGTTTCCTACACATATGGACCATATCTAGTCCAACTCTGCTTCTTAAAATGATACAAAGCACTGGTCCTCTAACATCCAATGCTTGTCAGTTAAGATGAGAAACGTGTGAGCTTTGCGAATGATGTAGTTCCTTTGAACTGAAAAGTGACTGCCCTTACCTGAAACGAAGTCTTGCCTGTAGGAAGACACAGAGTCTGGGATTTAACTCCATTTCTGAAGGGAAACACAAAGCATAGTTCTCATCCATGGATCACACTCTGCTTTAGAGCGAGAAGCACACTCTTGCTTTCTAGAGTCTCTAATACAGCAGGAATTCTTAGTGTGCCCAGAACAAAAGAACGGTGTTTCCTACACATATGGACCATATGTAGTCCAAATCTGCTTCTGAAACTGATACAAAGCACTGACCATCTAACATCCAATGCTTGTCAGTTAAGAGGAGAAACGTGTGAGCTTCGTGAACGATGTAATTCGTTTCAGCAGAAAAGTGACTGCCCTTACCTGAATTGAAGTCTTACTTGTAGGAAGACTCAGAGCCTGGGATTTAACTCCATTTCTGAAGGGAAACACACAGCATAGTTCTCCTCCATGGATCACACTCTGCTTTAGAGCGAGAAGCACGCTCTTGCTTTCTAAAGTCTCTAAGACAGCAAGAAACGTGAGTGTGCTGAGAACAAAAGAACTGAGTTTCAGACACATACGGACCATATCTAGTCCAACTCTGCTTCTGAAACTGATAAAAAGCACTGGTCCTCTAACATCCAATGCTTGTCAGTTAAGATGAGAAACATGTAAGCTTTGTGAATGATGTAGTTCCTTTGAACTGAATAGTGACTGCCCTTACCTAAAACGAAGTCTTGCTTGTAGTAAGACACAGAGCCTGGGATTTAAGTCCATTTCTGAAGGGAAATACACAGCATAGTTCTCATCCATGGATCACACTAAGCATTAGAGCGAGAAGCACACTCTTGCTTTCTAGAGTCTCTAATACAGCAGGAAATCTGAGTGTGCCCAGAACAAAAGAACGGTGTTTCCTACATTTATGGACCATATGTAGTCCAAATCTGCTTCTGAAACTGATACAAAGCACTGACCATCTAACATCCAATGCTTGTCAGTTAAGATGAGAAACGTGTAAGCTTCGTGAACAATGTAGTTCCTTTGAGCAGAAAAGTGACTGCCCTTACCTGAAACGAAGTCTTGCTTGTAGGGAGACTCAGAGCATGGGATTTAACTCCATTTCTGACGTGAAACACACAGCACTGTTCTCATCCATTGATTACACTCTGCTTTAGAACAAGAAGCACACTCTTGCTTCCTAAAGTCTCTAAGACAGCAGGAAACGTGAGTGTGCTGAGAACAAAAGAACGGTGTTTCCTACACATATGGACCACATGTAGTCCAAATCTGCTTCTGAAACTGATACAAAGCACTGACCATCTAACATCCAATGCTTGTCAGTTAAGATGAGAAACGTGTGAGCTTCGTGAACGATGCAGTTCGTTTCAGCAGAAAAGTGACTGCCCTTACCTGAATTGAAGTCTTGCTTGTAGGAAGACTCAGAGCCTGGGATTTAACTCCATTTCTGAAGTAAAACACACAGCAGTGTAATCATCCATTGATCACACTCTGCTTTAGAACAAGAAGCACGCTCTAGCGTTCTAGAGTCTCTAAGACAGCAGGAAACGTGAGTGTGCTGAGAACAAAAGAACGGTGTTTCCTACACATATGGACCATATCTAGTCCAACTCTGCTTCTTAAAATGATACAAAGCACTGGTCCTCTAACATCCAATGCTTGTCAGTTAAGATGAGAAACGTGTGAGCTTTGCGAATGATGTAGTTCCTTTGAACTGAAAAGTGACTGCCCTTACCTGAAACGAAGTCTTGCCTGTAGGAAGACACAGAGTCTGGGATTTAACTCCATTTCTGAAGGGAAACACAAAGCATAGTTCTCATCCATGGATCACACTCTGCTTTAGAGCGAGAAGCACACTCTTGCTTTCTAGAGTCTCTAATACAGCAGGAATTCTTAGTGTGCCCAGAACAAAAGAACGGTGTTTCCTACACATATGGACCATATGTAGTCCAAATCTGCTTCTGAAACTGATACAAAGCACTGACCATCTAACATCCAATGCTTGTCAGTTAAGAGGAGAAACGTGTGAGCTTCGTGAACGATGTAATTCGTTTCAGCAGAAAAGTGACTGCCCTTACCTGAATTGAAGTCTTACTTGTAGGAAGACTCAGAGCCTGGGATTTAACTCCATTTCTGAAGGGAAACACACAGCATAGTTCTCCTCCATGGATCACACTCTGCTTTAGAGCGAGAAGCACGCTCTTGCTTTCTAAAGTCTCTAAGACAGCAAGAAACGTGAGTGTGCTGAGAACAAAAGAACTGAGTTTCAGACACATACGGACCATATCTAGTCCAACTCTGCTTCTGAAACTGATAAAAAGCACTGGTCCTCTAACATCCAATGCTTGTCAGTTAAGATGAGAAACATGTAAGCTTTGTGAATGATGTAGTTCCTTTGAACTGAATAGTGACTGCCCTTACCTGAAACGAAGTCTTGCTTGTAGTAAGACACAGAGCCTGGGATTTAAGTCCATTTCTGAAGGGAAACACACAGCATACTTCTCATCCATGGATCATACTATGCTTTAGAGCGAGAAGCACACTCTTGCTTTCTAGAGTCTCTAATACAGCAGGAAATCTGAATGTGCCCAGAAGAAAAGAACGGTGTTTCCTACACATACGGACTATATGTAGTCCAAATCTTCTTGTGAAACTGATACAATGCACTGGTCCTCTAACATCCAATGCTTGTCAGTTAAGATGAGAAACGTGTGAGCTTCGTGAACAATGTAGTTCCTTTGAGCAGAAAAGTGACTGCCCTTAACTGAAACGAAGTCTTGCTTGTAGGGAGACTCAGAGCATGGGATTTAACTCCATTTCTGAAGTGAAACACACAGCATTGTCTCATCCATTGATCTCACTCTGCTTTACAGCAAGAAGCACGCTCTAGCTTTCTAGAGTCTCTAAGACAGCAGGAAATCTGAGTGTGCCAAGAACAAAAGAACGGTGTTTCCTACACAAACGGACCATATCTAGTCCAACTCTGTTTCTGAAACTGACACAAAACACTGGTCCTCTAACATCCAATGCTTGTCAGTTAAGATGAGAAACGTGTGAGCTTTGAGAATGATGTAGTTCCTTTGAACTGAAAAGTCACTGCCCTTACCTGAAACGAAGTCTTGATGTAGTAAGACACAGAGCCTGGGATTTAATTCAATCTCTGAAGGGAAACACACAGCAGAGTTCTCATCCATGGATCACACTCTGCTTTAGACTGAGAAGCACGCTCTTGCTTTCTAGAGTCTCTAAGACAGTAGAAAACGTGAGTGCCCTGAGAACAAAAGAACGGTGTTTCCTACACATACGGACCATATCTAGTCCAACTCTCCTTCTTAAACTGATAGAAAGCACTGGTCCTCTAAAATCAAATGCTTGTCTGTTAAGATGAGAAACAAGTGAGCTTCGTGAACGATGTAGTTTGTTTGAGCTGAAAAGTGACTGCCCTTACCTGAAACGAAGTCTTGCCTGTAGGAAGACACAGAGTCTGGGATTTAACTCCATTTCTGAAGGGAAACATACAGCATAGTTCTCATCCATGGATCACACTCTGCTTTAGAGCAAGAAGCACGCTCTTGCTTTCTAGAGTCTCTAATACAGCAGGAAATATGAGTGTGACCAGAACAAAAGAACGGTGTTTCCTACACATACTGACTATATGTAGTCCAAATCTTCTTCTGAAACTGATACAATACCCTGGTCCTCTAACATCCAATGCTTTTCAGTTAAGATGAGAAATGTGTGAGCTTCGTGAACGATGTAGTTCCTTTGAGCAGAAAAGTGACTGCCCTCACCTTAAATGAAGTCTTGCTTGTAGGGAGACTCAGAGCATGGGATTTAACACCTTTTCTGAAGGGAAACACACAGCATAGTTCTCCTCCATGGATCACACTCTGCTTTAGAGCGAAAAGCACTCTCTTGCTTTCTAAAGTCTCTAAGACAGCAGGAAACGTGAGTGTGCTGAGAACAAAAGAACTGTATTTCCTACACATAGGGACCATATCTAGTCCAACTCTGCTTCTGAAACTGATACAAAGCACTGACCATCTAACATCCAATGCTTGTCAGTTAAGATGAGAAACGTGTGAGCTTCGTGAATGATGTAATTCGTTTCAGCAGAAAAGTGACTGCCCTTACCTGAATTGAAGTCTTGCTTGTAGGAAGACTCAGAGTCTGGGATTTAACTCCTTTTCTGAAGTAAAACACACAGCAGTGTAATCATCCATTGATCACACTCTGCTTTTGAACAAGAAGCACTCTCTAGCTTTCTAGAGTCTCTAAGTCAGCAGGAAACGTGAGTGTCCTGAGAACAAAAGAACGGTGTTTCCTACACATACGGACATTATATAGTCCAACTCTGTTTCTGAAACTGATACAAAGCACTGGTCCTCTAAAATCCAATGCTTGTCTGTTAAGATGAGAAACGTGTGAGCTTCGTGAACTATGTAGTTCGTTTGAGCTGAAAAGTGACTGCCCTTACCTGAAACGAAGTCTTGCCTGTAGGAAGACACAGAGTCTGGGAATTAACTCCATTTCTGAAGGGAAACATACAGCATAGTTCTCATCCATGGATCACACTCTGCTTTAGAGCAAGAAGCACGCACTTGCTTTCTAGAGTCTCTAATACAGCAGGAAATCTGAGTGTGCCCAGAACAAAAGAACGGTGTTTCCTACACATACTGACTATACATAGTCCAAATCTTCTTCGGAAACTGATACAATGCACTGGTCCTCTAACATCCAATGCTTGTCAGTTAAGATGAGAAACGTGTGAGCTTCTTGAACGATGTAGTTCCTTTGAGCAAAAAAGTGACTGCCCTTACCTTAAATGAAGTCTTGCTTGTAGGGAGACTCAGAGCATGGGATTTAACTCCTTTTCTGAAGGGAAACACACAGCATAGTTCTCATCCATGGATCACACTCTGCTTTAGAACAAGAAGCACGCTCTTGCTTTCTAAAGTCTCTAAGACAGCAGATAACGTGAGTGTGCTGAGAACAAAAGAACTGTGTTTCGTACACATACGGACCATATCTAGTCCAACTCTGCTTCTGAAACTGATACAAAGCACTGTTCCTCTAACATCCAATGCTTGTCAGTTAAGATGAGAAATGTGTCAGCTTTGTGAATGATGTAGTTCCTTTGAACTGAAAAGTGACTGCCCTTACCTGAAACGAAGTCTTGATGTAGTAAGACACAGAGCCTGGGATTTAAGTCCATTTCTGAAAGGAAACACACAGCATAGTTCTCATCCATAGATCACACTCTGCTTTAGAGCGAGAAGCACGCTCTTGCTTTCTAGAGTCTCTAATACAGCAGGAAATCTGAGTGTTCCCCGAACAAAAGAACGGTGTTTCCTACATTTATGGACCATATGTAGTCCAAATCTGCTTCTGAAACTGATACAAAGCACTGCTCCTCTAACATCCAATGCTTGTCAGTTAAGATGAGAAACGTGTGAGCTTCTTGAACGATGTAGTTCCTTGGAGCAGAAAAGTGACTGCACTTACCTAAACTGAAGTCTTGCTTGTAGGAAGACTCAGAGCCTGGGATTTAACTCCATTTCTGAAGTAAAACACACAGCAGTGTAATAATCCATTGATCACACACTGCTTTAGAACAAGAAGCAGGCTCTTGCTTTCTAGACTCTCTAAGACAGCAGGAAACGTGAGTGTGCTGAGAAGAAAAGAACGGTGTTTCCTACATATACGGACATTATATAGTCCAACTCTGCTTCTGAAACTGATACAAAGCACTGGTCCTCTAAAATCTAATGCTTGTCTGTTAAGATGAGAAAGGTGTGAGCTTCGTGAACGATGTAGTTCGTTTGAGCTGAAAAGTGAGTGCCCTTACCTGAAACGAAGTCTTGCCTGTAGGAAGACACAGAGCCTGGGATTTAACTCCATTTCTGAAGTAAAACACACAGCATAGTTCTCATCCATGGATCACACTCTGCTTTAGAACAAGAAGCACGCTCTAGCTTTCAGGAGTCTCTAAGACAGCAGGAAACGTGAGTGTGCTGAGAACAAAAGAACGGTGTTTCCTACACATATGGACATTACATAGTCCAACTCTGCTTCTGAAACTGATACAAAGCACTGGTCCTCTAAAATCCAATGCTTGTCTGTTAAGATGAGCAACGTGTGAGCTTCGTGAACAATGTAGTTCCTTTGAGCAGAAAAGTGACTGCCGTTACCTGAAGCGAAGTCTTGCCTGTAGGAAGACACAGAGTCTGGGATTTAACTCCATTTCTGAAGGGAAACATACAGCATAGTTCTCATCCATGGATCACACTCTGCTTTAGAGCAAGAAGCACGCACTTGCTTTCTAGAGTCTCTAATACAGGAGGAAATCTGAGTGTGCCCAGAACAAAAGAACGGTGTTTCCTACACATACTGACTATACATAGTCCAAATCTTCTTCGGAAAATGATACAATGCACTGGTCCTCTAACATCCAATGCTTGTCAGTTAAGATGAGAAACGTGTGAGCTTCTTGAACGATGTAGTTCCTTTGAGCAAAAAAGTGACTGCCCTTACCTTAAATGAAGTCTTGCTTGTAGGGAGACTCAGAGCATGGGATTTAACTCCATTTCTGAAGGGAAACATACAGCATAGTTCTCATCCATGGATCACACTCTGCTTTAGAGCAAGAAGCACGCACTTGCTTTCTAGAGTCTCTAATACAGCAGGAAATCTGAGTGTGCCCAGAACAATAGAACGGTGTTTCCTACACATACTGACTATATGTAGTCCAAATCTTCTTCTGAAACTGATACAATGCACTGGTCCTCTAACATCCAATGCTTGTCAGTTAAGATGAGAAACGTGTGAGCTTAGTGAACAATGTAGTTCCTTTGAGCAGAAAAGTGACTACCCTTACCTGAAACGAAGTCTTTCTTGTAGGGAGACTCAGAGCATGGGATTTAACTCCATTTCTGAAGTGAAACACAAAGCATTGTCTCATCCATTGATCACACTCTGCTTTAGAACAGGAAGCACGCTCTTGCTTCCTAAAGTCTCTAACACAGCAGGAAACGTGAGTGTGCTGAGAACAAAAGAACGGTGTTTCCTACACATATGGACCATATGTAGTCCAAATCTGCTTCTGAAACTGATACAAAGCACTGACCATCTAACATACAATGCTTGTCAGTTAAGATGAGAAACGTGTAAGCTTCATGAACGAAATAGTTCATTTCAGCAGAAAAGTGACTGCCCTTACCTGAATTGAAGTCTTGCTTGTAGGAAGACTCAGAGCCTGGGATTTATCTCCATTTCTGAAGTAAAATACACAGCAGTATAATCATGCATTGATCACACTCTGATTTAGAGCAAGAAGCACGCTCTAGCTTTCTAGAGTCTCTAAGACAGCAGGAAACGTGAGTGTGCTGAGAACAAAAGAACGGTGTTTCCTACACATACAGACATTATATAGTCCAAGTCTGCTTCTGAAACTGATACAAAGCACTGGTCCTCTAAAATCCAATGCTTGTCTGTTAAGATGAGAAACATGTCAGCTTCGTGAACGATGTAGTTCGTTTGAGCTGAAAAGTGACTGCCCTTACCTGAAACGAAATCTTGCCTGTAGGAAGACACAGAGTCTGGGATTTAACTCCATTTCTCAATGGAAACATACAGCATAGTTCTCATCCATGGATAACACTCTGCTTTAGAGCAAGAAGCACGCTCTTGCTTTCTAGAGTCTCTAATACAGCAGGAAATCTGAGTGTGCCCAGAACAATAGAACGGTGTTTCCTACACATACTGACTATATGTAGTCCAAATCTTCTTCTGAAACTGATACAATGCACTGGTCCTCTAACATCCAATGCTTGTCAGTTAAGATGAGAAACGGGTGAGCTTCGTGAACAATGTAGTTCCTTTGAGCAGAAAAGTGACTGCCCTTACCTTAAACGAAGTCTTGCTTGTAGGGAGACTCAGAGCATTGGATTTAACTCCATTTCTGAAGTGAAACACACAGCATTGTCTCATCCATTGATCACACTCTGCTTTAGAACAAGAAGCACGCTCTTGCTTCCTAAAGTCTCTAAGACAGCAGGAAACGTGAGTGTGCTGAGAACAAAAGAACGGTGTTTCCTACACATATGGAACATATGTAGTCCAAATCTGCTTCTGAAACTGACACAAAGCACTGACCATCTAACATACAATGCTTCTCTGTTAAGATGAGAAACATGTCAGCTTCGTGAACGATGTAGTTCGTTTGAGCAGAAAAGTGACTGCCCTTACCTGAAACGAAGTCTTGCTTGTAGGAAGACATAGAGCCTGGGATTTAACTCCTTTTCTGAAGGGAAACACACAGCATAGTTCTCATCCATGGATCACACTCTGCTTTAGAGCGAGAAGCACGCTCTTGCTTTCTAAAGTCTCTAAGACAGCAGGGAACGTGAGTGTGCTGAGAACAAAAGAACGGTGTATCCTACACATACGGTCCATATCTAGTCCAACTCTGCTTCTGAATCTGATTCAAAGCACTGGTCCTCTAACATGCAATGCTTGTCAGTTAAGATGAGAAACGTGTGAGCTCCATGAAAAATGTAGTTCGTTTGAGCTGAAAAGTGACTGCCCTTACCTGAAACGAAGTCTTGCTTATAGGAAGATGCAGAGTCTGGGATTTAACTACTTTTCTGAAGGGAAACACACAGCATAGTTCTCATCCATGAATCACACTCTGCTTTAGAGCAAGAAGCACACTCTTGCTTTCTAGAGTCTCTAAGACAGCAGGAAATCTGAGTGTTCCCCGAACAAAAGAACGGTGTTTCCTACACATACGGACTATATGTAGTCCAAATCTTCTTCTGAACTGATAGAATGCACTGGTCCTCTAACATCCAATGCTTGTCAGTTAAGATGAGAAACGTGTGAGCTTTGTGAATGATGTAATTCCTTTGAACTGAAAAGTGACTTCCCTCACTTAAAACGAAGTCTTGCTTGTAGTAAGACACAGAGCCTGCGATTTAACTCCATTTCTGAAGGGCAACACACAGCATAGTTCTCATCCATGGATCACACTCTGCTTTAGAGCAAGAAGCACGCTCTTGCTTTCTAGATTCTCTAATACAGCAGGAAATCTGAGTGTGCCCAGAACAAAAGAACGGTGTTTCCTACACATACGGACTATATGTAGTCCAAATCTTCTTCTGAAACTGATACAATGCACTGACCATCTAACATACAATGCTTGTCAGTTAAGATGAGAAACGTGTAAGCTTCATGAACGATGTAGTTCATTTCTGCAGAAAAGTGACTGCCCTTACCTGAAACGAAGTCTTGCTTGTAGGAAGACTCAGAGCCTGGGATTTAACTCCACATCTGAAGTAAAACACACAGCAGTGTAATCATCCATTGATCACACTCTGCTTTAGAACAAGAAGCACGCTCTAGCTTTCTAGAGTCTCTAAGACAGCAGGAAACGTGAGTGTGCTGAGAACAAAAGAACGGTGTTTCCTACACATACGGACATTATATAGTCCAACTCTGCTTCTGAAACTGATACAAAGCACTGGTCCTCTAAAATCCAATGCTTGTCTGTTAAGATGAGAAACATGTCAGCTTCGTGAACGATGTAGTTCGTTTCAGCTGAAAAGTGACTGCCCTTACCTGAAACGAAGTTTTGCCTGTAGGAAGACACAGAGTCTGGGATTTAACTCCATTTCTCAATAGCAACATACAGCATAGATCTCATCCATGGATCACACTCTGCTTTAGAGCAAGAAGCACGCTCTTGCTTTCTAGAGTCTCTAATACAGCAGGAAATATGAGTGTGCCCAGAACAATAGAACGGTGTTTCCTACACATACGGACCAAATCTAGTCCAACTCTGCTTCTTAAACTGATAGAAAGCACTGGTCCTCTAACATCCAATGCTTGTCTGTTAAGATGAGAAACGTGTGAGCTCAGTGAACGATGTAGTTCGTTTGAGCTGAAAAGTGACTGCCCTTACCCGAAACGAAGTCTTGCTTGTAGGAAGACACAGAGCCTGAGATTTAACTCCATTTCTGAAGGGAAACACACAGCATAGTTCTCATCCATGGATCACACTCTGCTTTAGAGCGAGAAGCACGCTCTTGCTTTCTAAAGTCTCTAAGACAGCAGAAAACGTGAGTGTGCTGAGAACAAAAGAACGGTGTTTCCTACACATACGGACATTATATAGTCCAACTCTTCTTCTGACACTGATACAAAGCACTGGCCCTCTAACATACAATGCTTGTCAGTTAAGATGAGAAACGTGTGAGCTTCGTGAACGATGTAGTTCGTTTGAGCAGAAACGTAACTGCCCTTACCTGAAACGAAGTCTTGCTTGTAGGAAGACATAGAGCCTGGGATTTAACACCTTTTCTGAAGGGAAACACACAGCATAGTTCTCACCCATGGATCACACTCTGCTTTAGAGCGAGAAGCACGCTCTTGCTTTCTAAAGTCTTTAAGACAGCAAGAAACCTGAGTGTGCTGAGAACAAAAGAACGGTGTATCCTACACATACGGACATTATATAGTCCAACTCTGCTTCTGAAACTGATACAAAGCACTGGTCCTCTAAAATCCAATGTTTGTCTGTTAAGATGAGAAACATGTCAGCTTCGTGAACGATGTAGTTCGTTTGAGCTGAAAAGTGACTGCCCTTACCTGAAACGAAATCTTGCCTGTAGGAAGACACAGAGTCTGGGATTTAACTCCATTTCTCAATGGAAACATACAGCATAGTTCTCATCCATGGATAACACTCTGGTTTAGAGCAAGAAGCACGCTCTTGCTTTCTAGAGTCTCTAATACAGCAGGAAATCTGAGTGTGCCCAGAACAATAGAACGGTGTTTCCTACACATACTGACTATATGTAGTCCAAATCTTCTTCTGAAACTGAAACAATGCACTGGTCCTCTAACATCCAATGCTTGTCAGTTAAGATGAGAAACGTGTGAGCTTAGTGAACAATGTAGTTCCTTTGAGCAGAAAAGTGACTGCCCTTACCTTAAACGAAGTCTTGCTTGTAGGGAGACTCAGAGCATGGGATTTAACTCCATTTCTGAAGTGAAACACACAGCATTGTCTCATCCATTGATCACACTCTGCTTTAGAACAAGAAGCACGCTCTTGCTTCCTAAAGTCTCTAAGACAGCAGGAAACGTGAGTGTGCTGAGAACAAAAGAACGGTGTTTCCTACACATATGGACCATATGTAGTCCAAATCTGCTTCTGAAACTGATACAAAGCACTGACCATCTAACATACAATGCTTGTCAGTTAAGATGAGAAACGTGTAAGCTTCATGAACGATGTAGTTCATTTCAGCAGAAAAGTGACTGCCCTTACCTGAATTGAAGTCTTGCTTGTAGGAAGACTCAGAGCCTGGGATTTATCTCCATTTCTGAAGTAAAACACACAGCAGTGTAATCATCCATTGATCACACTCTGCTTTAGAACAAGAAGCACGCTCTAGCTTTCTAGAGTCTCTAAGACAGCAGGAAACGTGAGTGTGCTGAGAACAAATGAACGGTGTTTCCTACACATACAGACATTATATAGTCCAACTCTGCTTCTGAAACTGATACAAAGCACTGGTCCTCTAAAATCCAATGTTTGTCTGTTAAGATGAGAAACATGTCAGCTTCGTGAACGATGTAGTTCGTTTGAGCTGAAAAGTGACTGCCCTTACCTGAAACGAAATCTTGCCTGTAGGAAGACACAGAGTCTGGGATTTAACTCCATTTCTCAATGGAAACATACAGCATAGTTCTCATCCATGGATAACACTCTGGTTTAGAGCAACAAGCACGCTCTTGCTTCCTAAAGTCTCTAAGACAGCAGGAAACGTGAGTGTGCTGAGAACAAAAGAACGGTGTTTCCTACACATATGGAACATATGTAGTCCAAATCTGCTTCTGAAACTGACACAAAGCACTGACCATCTAACATACAATGCTTCTCTGTTAAGATGAGAAACATGTCAGCTTCGTGAACGATGTAGTTTGTTTGAGCAGAAAAGTGACTGCCCTTACCAGAAACGAAGTCTTGCTTATAGGAAGATGCAGAGTCTGGGATTTAACTACTTTTCTGAAGGGAAACACACAGCATAGTTCTCATCCATGAATCACACTCTGCTTTAGAGCAAGAAGCACACTCTTGCTTTCTAGAGTCTCTAAGACAGCAGGAAATCTGAGTGTTCCCTGAACAAAAGAACGGTGTTTCCTACACATATGGACTATATGTAGTCCAAATCTTCTTCTGAACTGATAGAATGCACTGGTCCTCTAACATCCAATGCTTGTCAGTTAAGATGAGAAACGTGTGAGCTTTGTGAATGATGTAATTCCTTTGAACTGAAAAGTGATTTCCCTCACTTAAAACGAAGTCTTGCTTGTAGTAAGACACAGAGCCTGGGATTTAACTCCATTTCTGAAGGGCAACACACAGCATACTTCTCCTCCATGGATCACACTCTGCTTTAGAGCAAGAAGCACGCACTTGCTTTCTAGATTCTCTAATACAGCAGGAAATCTGAGTGTGCCCAGAACAAAAGAACGGTGTTTCCTACACATACGGACTATATGTAGTCCAAATCTTCTTCTGAAACTGATACAATGCACTGACCATCTAACATACAATGCTTGTCAGTTAAGATGAGAAACGTGTAAGCTTCATGAACGATGTAGTTCATTTCAGCAGAAAAGTGACTGCCCTTACCTGAAACGAAGTCTTGCTTGTAGGAAGACTCAGAGCCTGGGATTTAACTCCATTTCTGAAGTAAAACACACAGCAGTGTAATCATCCATTGATCACACTCTGCTTTAGAACAAGAAGCACGCTCTAGCTTTCTAGAGTCTCTAAGACAGCAGGAAACGTGAGTGTGCTGAGAACAAAAGAACGGTGTTTCCTACACATACGGACATTATATAGTCCAACTCTGCTTCTGAAACTGATACAAAGCACTGGTCCTCTAAAATCCAATGCTTGTCTGTTAAGATGAGAAACATGTCAGCTTCGTGAACGATGTAGTTCGTTTCAGCTGAAAAGTGACTGCCCTTACCTGAAACGAAGTTTTGCCTGTAGGAAGACACAGAGTCTGGGATTTAACTCCATTTCTCAATAGCAACATACAGCATAGATCTCATCCATGAATCACACTCTGCTTTAGAGCAAGAAGCACGCTCTTGCTTTCTAGAGTCTCTAATACAGCAGGAAATCTGAGTGTGCCCAGAACAATAGAACGGTGTTTCCTACACATACTGACTATATGTAGTCCAAATCTTCTTCTGAAACTGATACAATTCACTGGTCCTCTAACATCCAATGCTTGTAAGTTAAGATGAGAAACGTGTGAGCTTCGTGAATGATGTAGTTCCTTTGAGCAGAAAAGTGACTGCCCTTACCTGAAACGAAGTCTTGCTTGTAGGGAGACTCAGAGCATGGGATTTAACTCCATTTCTGAAGTGAAACACAGAGCATTGTCTCATCCATTGATCACACTCTGCTTTAGAACAAGAAGCACGCTCTTGCTTTCTAGAGTCTCTAAGACAGCAGGAAACGTGAGTGTGCTGAGAACAAAAGAACGGTGTTTCCTACACATATGGACCAAATCTAGTCCAACTCTGCTTCTGAAACTGATAGAAAGCACTGGTCCTCTAACATCCAATGCTTGTCTGTTAAGATGAGAAACGTGTGAGCTCAGTGAACGATGTAGTTCGTTTGAGCTGAAAAGTGACTGCCCTTACCCGAAACGAAGTCTTGCTTGTAGGAAGACACAGAGCCTGAGATTTAACTCCATTTCTGAAGGGAAACACACAGCATAGTTCTCATCCATGGATCACACTCTGCTTTAGAGCGAGAAGCACGCTCTTGCTTTCTAAAGTCTCTAACACAGCAGGAAACGTGAGTGTGCTGAGAACAAAAGAACGGTGTTTCCTACACATACGGACATTATATAGTCCAACTCTGCTTCTGACACTGATACAAAACACTGGTCCTCTAACATACAATGCTTGTCAGTTAAGATGAGAAACGTGTGAGCTTCGTGAACGATGTAGTTCGTTTGAGCTGAAAAGTGACTGCCCTTACCTGAAACGAAGTCTTGAATGTAGGAAGACACAGAGTCTGGGATTTAACTCCATTTCTCAATGGAAACATACAGCATAGTTCTCATCCATGGATCACACTCTGCTTTAGAGCAAGAAGCACTCACTTGCTTTCTAGAGTCTCTAATACAGCAGGAAATCTGAGTGTGCCCAGAACAATAGAACGGTGTTTCCTACACATACTGACTATATGTAATCCAAATCTTCTTCTGAAACTGATACAATGCACTGGTCCTCTAACATCCAATGCTTGTCAGTTAAGATGAGAAACGTGTGAGCTTAGTGAACAATGTAGTTCCTTTGAGCAGAAAAGTGACTGCCCTTACCTGAAACGAAGTCTTGCTTGTAGGGAGACTCAGAGCATGGGATTTAACTCCATTTCTGAAGTGAAACACACAGCATTGTCTCATCCATTGATCACACTCTGCTTTAGAACAAGAAGCACGCTCTTGCTTCCTAAAGTCTCTAAGACAGCAGGAAACGTGAGTGTGCTGAGAACAAAAGAACGGTGTTTCCTACACATATGGACCATATGTAGTCCAAATCTGCTTCTGAAACTGATACAAAGCACTGACCATCTAACATACAATGCTTGTCAGTTAAGATGAGAAACGTGTGAGCTTCATGAACGATGTAGTTCGTTTCAGCAGAAAAGTGACTGCCCTTACCTGAATTGAAGTCTTGCTTGTAGGAAGACTCAGAGCCTGGGATTTATCTCCATTTCTGAAGTAAAACACACAGCAGTGTAATCATCCATTGATCACACTCTGCTTTAGAACAAGAAGCACGCTCTAGCTTTCTAGAGTCTCTAAGACAGCAGGAAACGTGAGTGTGCTGAGAACAAATGAACGGTGTTTCCTACACATACAGACATTATATAGTCCAACTCTGCTTCTGAATCTGATTCAAAGCACTGGTCCTCTAACATGCAATGCTTGTCAGTTAAGATGAGAAACGTGTGAGCTCCGTGAAAAATGTAGTTCGTTTGAGCTGAAAAGTGACTGCCCTTACCTGAAACGAAGTCTTGCTTATAGGAAGATGCAGAGTCTGGGATTTAACTACTTTTCTGAAGGGAAACACACAGCATAGTTCTCATCCATGAATCACACTCTGCTTTAGAGCAAGAAGCACACTCTTGCTTTCTAGAGTCTCTAAGACAGCAGGAAATCTGAGTGTTCCCCGAACAAAAGAACGGTGTTTCCTACACATACGGACTATATGTAGTCCAAATCTTCTTCTGAACTGATAGAATGCACTGGTCCTCTAACATCCAATGCTTGTCAGTTAAGATGAGAAACGTGTGAGCTTTGTGAATGATGTAATTCCTTTGAACTGAAAAGTGACTTCCCTCACTTAAAACGAAGTCTTGCTTGTAGTAAGACACAGAGCCTGCGATTTAACTCCATTTCTGAAGGGCAACACACAGCATAGTTCTCATCCATGGATCACACTCTGCTTTAGAGCAAGAAGCAAGCTCTTGCTTTCTAGATTCTCTAATACAGCAGGAAATCTGAGTGTGCCCAGAACAAAAGAACGGTGTTTCCTACACATACGGACTATATGTAGTCCAAATCTTCTTCTGAAACTGATACAATGCACTGACCATCTAACATACAATGCTTGTCAGTTAAGATGAGAAACGTGTAAGCTTCATGAACGATGTAGTTCATTTCAGCAGAAAAGTGACTGCCCTTACCTGAAACGAAGTCTTGCTTGTAGGAAGACTCAGAGCCTGGGATTTAACTCCACATCTGAAGTAAAACACACAGCAGTGTAATCATCCATTGATCACACTCTGCTTTAGAACAAGAAGCACGCTCTAGCTTTCTAGAGTCTCTAAGACAGCAGGAAACGTGAGTGTGCTGAGAACAAAAGAACGGTGTTTCCTACACATATGGAACATATGTAGTCCAAATCTGCTTCTGAAACTGACACAAAGCACTGACCATCTAACATACAATGCTTCTCTGTTAAGATGAGAAACATGTCAGCTTCGTGAACGATGTAGTTTGTTTGAGCAGAAAAGTGACTGCCCTTACCTGAAACGAAGTCTTGCTTATAGGAAGATGCAGAGTCTGGGATTTAACTACTTTTCTGAAGGGAAACACACAGCATAGTTCTCATCCATGAATCACACTCTGCTTTAGAGCAAGAAGCACACTCTTGCTTTCTAGAGTCTCTAAGACAGCAGGAAATCTGAGTGTTCCCCGAACAAAAGAACGGTGTTTCCTACACATATGGACTATATGTAGTCCAAATCTTCTTCTGAACTGATAGAATGCACTGGTCCTCTAACATCCAATGCTTGTCAGTTAAGATGAGAAACGTGTGAGCTTTGTGAATGATGTAATTCCTTTGAACTGAAAAGTGATTTCCCTCACTTAAAACGAAGTCTTGCTTGTAGTAAGACACAGAGCCTGGGATTTAACTCCATTTCTGAAGGGCAACACACAGCATACTTCTCCTCCATGGATCACACTCTGCTTTAGAGCAAGAAGCACGCACTTGCTTTCTAGATTCTCTAATACAGCAGGAAATCTGAGTGTGCCCAGAACAAAAGAACGGTGTTTCCTACACATACGGACTATATGTAGTCCAAATCTTCTTCTGAAACTGATACAATGCACTGACCATCTAACATACAATGCTTGTCAGTTAAGATGAGAAACGTGTAAGCTTCATGAACGATGTAGTTCATTTCAGCAGAAAAGTGACTGCCCTTACCTGAAACGAAGTCTTGCTTGTAGGAAGACTCAGAGCCTGGGATTTAACTCCATTTCTGAAGTAAAACACACAGCAGTGTAATCATCCATTGATCACACTCTGCTTTAGAACAAGAAGCACGCTCTAGCTTTCTAGAGTCTCTAAGACAGCAGGAAACGTGAGTGTGCTGAGAACAAAAGAACGGTGTTTCCTACACATACGGACATTATATAGTCCAACTCTGCTTCTGAAACTGATACAAAGCACTGGTCCTCTAAAATCCAATGCTTGTCTGTTAAGATGAGAAACATGTCAGCTTCGTGAACGATGTAGTTCGTTTCAGCTGAAAAGTGACTGCCCTTACCTGAAACGAAGTTTTGCCTGTAGGAAGACACAGAGTCTGGGATTTAACTCCATTTCTCAATAGCAACATACAGCATAGATCTCATCCATGAATCACACTCTGCTTTAGAGCAAGAAGCACGCTCTTGCTTTCTAGAGTCTCTAATACAGCAGGAAATCTGAGTGTGCCCAGAACAATAGAACGGTGTTTCCTACACATACTGACTATATGTAGTCCAAATCTTCTTCTGAAACTGATACAATTCACTGGTCCTCTAACATCCAATGCTTGTAAGTTAAGATGAGAAACGTGTGAGCTTCGTGAATGATGTAGTTCCTTTGAGCAGAAAAGTGACTGCCCTTACCTGAAACGAAGTCTTGCTTGTAGGGAGACTCAGAGCATGGGATTTAACTCCATTTCTGAAGTGAAACACAGAGCATTGTCTCATCCATTGATCACACTCTGCTTTAGAACAAGAAGCACGCTCTTGCTTTCTAGAGTCTCTAAGACAGCAGGAAATGTGAGTGTGCTGAGAACAAAAGAACGGTGTTTCCTACACATATGGACCAAATCTAGTCCAACTCTGCTTCTGAAACTGATAGAAAGCACTGGTCCTCTAACATCCAATGCTTGTCTGTTAAGATGAGAAACGTGTGAGCTCAGTGAACGATGTAGTTCGTTTGAGCTGAAAAGTGACTGCCCTTACCCGAAACGAAGTCTTGCTTGTAGGAAGACACAGAGCCTGAGATTTAACTCCATTTCTGAAGGGAAACACACAGCACAGTTCTCATCCATGGATCACACTCTGCTTTAGAGCGAGAAGCACGCTCTTGCTTTCTAAAGTCTCTAACACAGCAGGAAACGTGAGTGTGCTGAGAACAAAAGAACGGTGTTTCCTACACATACGGACATTATATAGTCCAACTCTGCTTCTGACACTGATACAAAACACTGGTCCTCTAACATACAATGCTTGTCAGTTAAGATGAGAAACGTGTGAGCTTCGTGAACGATGTAGTTCGTTTGAGCTGAAAAGTGACTGCCCTTACCTGAAACGAAGTCTTGAATGTAGGAAGACACAGAGTCTGGGATTTAACTCCATTTCTCAATGGAAACATACAGCATAGTTCTCATCCATGGATCACACTCTGCTTTAGAGCAAGAAGCACTCACTTGCTTTCTAGAGTCTCTAATACAGCAGGAAATCTGAGTGTGCCCAGAACAATAGAACGGTGTTTCCTACACATACTGACTATATGTAATCCAAATCTTCTTCTGAAACTGATACAATGCACTGGTCCTCTAACATCCAATGCTTGTCAGTTAAGATGAGAAACGTGTGAGCTTAGTGAACAATGTAGTTCCTTTGAGCAGAAAAGTGACTGCCCTTACCTGAAACGAAGTCTTGCTTGTAGGGAGACTCAGAGCATGGGATTTAACTCCATTTCTGAAGTGAAACACACAGCATTGTCTCATCCATTGATCACACTCTGCTTTAGAACAAGAAGCACGCTCTTGCTTCCTAAAGTCTCTAAGACAGCAGGAAACGTGAGAGTGTGCTGAGAACAAAAGAACGGTGTTTCCTACACATATGGACCATATGTAGTCCAAATCTGCTTCTGAAACTGATACAAAGCACTGACCATCTAACATACAATGCTTGTCAGTTAAGATGAGAAACGTGTGAGCTTCATGAACGATGTAGTTCGTTTCAGCAGAAAAGTGACTGCCCTTACCTGAATTGAAGTCTTGCTTGTAGGAAGACTCAGAGCCTGGGATTTATCTCCATTTCTGAAGTAAAACACACAGCAGTGTAATCATCCATTGATCACACTCTGCTTTAGAACAAGAAGCACGCTCTAGCTTTCTAGAGTCTCTAAGACAGCAGGAAACGTGAGTGTGCTGAGAACAAATGAACGGTGTTTCCTACACATACAGACATTATATAGTCCAACTCTGCTTCTGAATCTGATTCAAAGCACTGGTCCTCTAACATGCAATGCTTGTCAGTTAAGATGAGAAACGTGTGAGCTCCGTGAAAAATGTAGTTCGTTTGAGCTGAAAAGTGACTGCCCTTACCTGAAACGAAGTCTTGCTTATAGGAAGATGCAGAGTCTGGGATTTAACTACTTTTCTGAAGGGAAACACACAGCATAGTTCTCATCCATGAATCACACTCTGCTTTAGAGCAAGAAGCACACTCTTGCTTTCTAGAGTCTCTAAGACAGCAGGAAATCTGAGTGTTCCCCGAACAAAAGAACGGTGTTTCCTACACATACGGACTATATGTAGTCCAAATCTTCTTCTGAACTGATAGAATGCACTGGTCCTCTAACATCCAATGCTTGTCAGTTAAGATGAGAAACGTGTGAGCTTTGTGAATGATGTAATTCCTTTGAACTGAAAAGTGACTTCCCTCACTTAAAACGAAGTCTTGCTTGTAGTAAGACACAGAGCCTGCGATTTAACTCCATTTCTGAAGGGCAACACACAGCATAGTTCTCATCCATGGATCACACTCTGCTTTAGAGCAAGAAGCACGCTCTTGCTTTCTAGATTCTCTAATACAGCAGGAAATCTGAGTGTGCCCAGAACAAAAGAACGGTGTTTCCTACACATACGGACTATATGTAGTCCAAATCTTCTTCTGAAACTGATACAATGCACTGACCATCTAACATACAATGCTTGTCAGTTAAGATGAGAAACGTGTAAGCTTCATGAACGATGTAGTTCATTTCAGCAGAAAAGTGACTGCCCTTACCTGAAACGAAGTCTTGCTTGTAGGAAGACTCAGAGCCTGGGATTTAACTCCACATCTGAAGTAAAACACACAGCAGTGTAATCATCCATTGATCACACTCTGCTTTAGAACAAGAAGCACGCTCTAGCTTTCTAGAGTCTCTAAGACAGCAGGAAACGTGAGTGTGCTGAGAACAAAAGAACGGTGTTTCCTACACATACGGACATTATATAGTCCAACTCTGCTTCTGAAACTGATACAAAGCACTGGTCCTCTAAAATCCAATGCTTGTCTGTTAAGATGAGAAACATGTCAGCTTCGTGAACGATGTAGTTCGTTTCAGCTGAAAAGTGACTGCCCTTACCTGAAACGAAGTTTTGCCTGTAGGAAGACACAGAGTCTGGGATTTAACTCCATTTCTCAATAGCAACATACAGCATAGATCTCATCCATGGATCACACTCTGCTTTAGAGCAAGAAGCACGCTCTTGCTTTCTAGAGTCTCTAATACAGCAGGAAATATGAGTGTGCCCAGAACAATAGAACGGTGTTTCCTACACATACGGACCAAATCTAGTCCAACTCTGCTTCTTAAACTGATAGAAAGCACTGGTCCTCTAACATCCAATGCTTGTCTGTTAAGATGAGAAACGTGTGAGCTCAGTGAACGATGTAGTTCGTTTGAGCTGAAAAGTGACTGCCCTTACCCGAAACGAAGTCTTGCTTGTAGGAAGACACAGAGCCTGAGATTTAACTCCATTTCTGAAGGGAAACACACAGCATAGTTCTCATCCATGGATCACACTCTGCTTTAGAGCGAGAAGCACGCTCTTGCTTTCTAAAGTCTCTAAGACAGCAGAAAACGTGAGTGTGCTGAGAACAAAAGAACGGTGTTTCCTACACATACGGACATTATATAGTCCAACTCTTCTTCTGACACTGATACAAAGCACTGGCCCTCTAACATACAATGCTTGTCAGTTAAGATGAGAAACGTGTGAGCTTCGTGAACGATGTAGTTCGTTTGAGCAGAAAAGTGACTGCCCTTACTTTAAACGAAGTCTTGCTTGTAGGGAGACTCAGAGCATGGGATTTAACTCCATTTCTGAAGTGAAACACACAGCATTGTCTCATCCATTGATCACACTCTGCTTTAGAACAAGAAGCACGCTCTTGCTTCCTAAAGTCTCTAAGACAGCAGGAAACGTGAGTGTGCTGAGAACAAAAGAACGGTGTTTCCTACACATATGGAACATATGTAGTCCAAATCTGCTTCTGAAACTGATACAAAGCACTGGTCCTCTAAAATCCAATGTTTGTCTGTTAAGATGAGAAACATGTCAGCTTCGTGAACGATGTAGTTCGTTTGAGCTGAAAAGTGACTGCCCTTACCTGAAACGAAATCTTGCCTGTAGGAAGACACAGAGTCTGGGATTTAACTCCATTTCTCAATGGAAACATACAGCATAGTTCTCATCCATGGATAACACTCTGGTTTAGAGCAACAAGCACGCTCTTGCTTCCTAAAGTCTCTAAGACAGCAGGAAACGTGAGTGTGCTGAGAACAAAAGAACGGTGTTTCCTACACATATGGAACATATGTAGTCCAAATCTGCTTCTGAAACTGACACAAAGCACTGACCATCTAACATACAATGCTTCTCTGTTAAGATGAGAAACATGTCAGCTTCGTGAACGATGTAGTTTGTTTGAGCAGAAAAGTGACTGCCCTTACCTGAAACGAAGTCTTGCTTATAGGAAGATGCAGAGTCTGGGATTTAACTACTTTTCTGAAGGGAAACACACAGCATAGTTCTCATCCATGAATCACACTCTGCTTTAGAGCAAGAAGCACACTCTTGCTTTCTAGAGTCTCTAAGACAGCAGGAAATCTGAGTGTTCCCCGAACAAAAGAACGGTGTTTCCTACACATATGGACTATATGTAGTCCAAATCTTCTTCTGAACTGATAGAATGCACTGGTCCTCTAACATCCAATGCTTGTCAGTTAAGATGAGAAACGTGTGAGCTTTGTGAATGATGTAATTCCTTTGAACTGAAAAGTGATTTCCCTCACTTAAAACGAAGTCTTGCTTGTAGTAAGACACAGAGCCTGGGATTTAACTCCATTTCTGAAGTAAAACACACAGCAGTGTAATCATCCATTGATCACACTCTGCTTTAGAACAAGAAGCACGCTCTAGCTTTCTAGAGTCTCTAAGACAGCAGGAAACGTGAGTGTGCTGAGAACAAAAGAACGGTGTTTCCTACATATACGGACATTATATAGTCCAACTCTGCTTCTGAAACTGATACAAAGCACTGGTCCTCTAAAATCCAATGCTTGTCTGTTAAGATGAGAAACATGTCAGCTTCGTGAACGATGTAGTTCGTTTCAGCTGAAAAGTGACTGCCCTTACCTGAAACGAAGTTTTGCCTGTAGGAAGACACAGAGTCTGGGATTTAACTCCATTTCTCAATAGCAACAGACAGCATAGATCTCATCCATGAATCACACTCTGCTTTAGAGCAAGAAGCACGCTCTTGCTTTCTAGAGTCTCTAATACAGCAGGAAATCTGAGTGTGCCCAGAACAATAGAACGGTGTTTCCTACACATACTGACTATATGTAGTCCAAATCTTCTTCTGAAACTGATACAATGCACTGGTCCTCTAACATCCAATGCTTGTAAGTTAAGATGAGAAACGTGTGAGCTTCGTGAATGATGTAGTTCCTTTGAGCAGAAAAGTGACTGCCCTTACCTGAAACGAAGTCTTGCTTGTAGGGAGACTCAGAGCATGGGATTTAACTCCATTTCTGAAGTGAAACACACAGCATTGTCTCATCCATTGATCACACTATGCTTTAGAACAAGAAGCACGCTCTTGCTTCCTAAAGTCTCTAAGACAGCAGGAAACGTGAGTGTGCTGAGAACAAAAGAACGGTGTTTCCTACACATATGGAACATATGTACTCCAAATCTGCTTCTGAAACTGACACAAAGCACTGACCATCTAACATACAATGCTTGTCTATTAAGATGAGAAACATGTCAGCTTCGTGAACGATGTAGTTCGTTTGAGCAGAAAAGTGACTGCCCTTACCTGAAACGAAGTCTTGCTTGTAGGAAGACATAGAGCCTGGGATTTAACTCCTTTTCTGAAGGGAAACACACAGCATAGTTCTCATCCATGGATCACACTCTGCTTTAGAGCGAGAAGCACGCTCTTGCTTTCTAAAGTCTCTAAGACAGCAGGGAACGTGAGTGTGCTGAGAACAAAAGAACGGTGTATCCTACACATACGGACCATATCTAGTCCAACTCTGCTTCTGAAAATGATTCAAAGCACTGGTCCTCTAACATGCAATGCTTGTCAGTTAAGATGAGAAACGTATGAGCTCCGTGAAAAATGTAGTTCGTTTGAGCTGAAAAGTGACTGCCCTTACCTGAAACGAAGTCTTGCTTATAGGAAGATGCAGAGTCTGGGATTTAACTACTTTTCTGAAGGGAAACACACAGCATAGTTCTCATCCATGAATCACACTCTGCTTTAGAGCAAGAAGCACACTCTTGCTTTCTAGAATCTCTAAGACAGCAGGAAATCTGAGTGTGCCCAGAACAAAAGAAAGGTGTTTCCTACACATACGGACTATATGTAGTCCAAATCTTCTTCTGAACTGATAGAATGCACTGGTCCTCTAACATCCAATGCTTGTCAGTTAAGATGAGAAACGTGTGAGCTTTGTGAATGATGTAATTCCTTTGAACTGAAAAGTGACTTCCCTCACTTAAAACGAAGTCTTGCTTGTAGTAAGACACAGAGCCTGGGATTTAACTCCATTTCTGATGGGAAACACACAGCATAGTTCTCATCCATGGATCACACTCTGCTTTAGAGCAAGAAGCACGTTCTTGCTTTCTAGATTCTCTAATACAGCAGGAAATCTGAGTGTGCCCAGAACAAAAGAACGGTGTTTCCTACACATACGGACTATATGTAGTCCAAATCTTCTTCTGAAACTGATACAATGCACTGACCATCTAACATACAATGCTTGTCAGTTAAGATGAGAAACGTGTAAGCTTCATGAACGATGTAGTTCATTTCAGCAGAAAAGTGACTGCCCTTACCTGAATTGAAGTCTTGCTTGTAGGAAGACTCAGAGCCTGGGATTTAACTCCATTTCTGAAGTAAAACACACAGCAGTGTAATCATCCATTGATCATACTCTGCTTTAGAACAAGAAGTACGCTCTAGCTTTCTAGAGTCTCTAAGACAGCAGGAAACGTGAGTGTGCTGAGAACAAAAGAACGGTGTTTCCTACACATACGGACATTATATAGTCCAACTCTGCTTCTGAAACTGATACAAAGCACTGGTCCTCTAAAATCCAATGCTTGTCTGTTAAGATGAGAAACATGTCAGCTTCGTGAACGATGTAGTTCGTTTGAGCTGAAAAGTGACTGCCCTTACCTGAAACGAAGTCTTGCCTGTAGGAAGACACAGAGTATGGGATTTAACTCCATTTCTCAATGGAAACATACAGCATAGTTCTCATCCATGGATCACACTCTGCTTTAGAGCAAGAAGCACGCACTTGCTTTCTAGAGTCTCTAATACAGCGGGAAATCTGAGTGTGCCCAGAACAATAGAACGGTGTTTCCTACCAATACTGACTATATGTAGTCCAAATCTTCTTCTGAAACTGATACAATGCACTGGTCCTCTAACATTCAATGCTTGTCAGTTAAGATGAGAAACGTGTGAGCTTAGTGAACAATGTAGTTCCTTTGAGCAGAAAAGTGACTGCCCTTACCTGAAACGACGTCTTGCTTGTAGGGAGACTCAGAGCATGGGATTTAACTCCATTTCTGAAGTGAAACACACAGCATTGTCTCATCCATTGATCACACTCTGCTTTAGAACAAGAAGCATGCTCTTGCTTCCTAAAGTCTCTAAGACAGCAGGAAACGTGAGTGTGCTGAGAACAAAAGAACGGTGTTTCCTACACATATGGACCATATGTAGTCCAAATCTGCTTCTGAAACTGATACAAAGCACTGACCATCTAACATACAATGCTTGTCAGTTAAGATGAGAAACGTGTAAGCTTCATGAACGATGTAGTTCATTTCAGCAGAAAAGTGACTGCCCTTACCTGAATTGAAGTCTTGCTTGTAGGAAGACTCAGAGCCTGGGATTTATCTCCATTTCTGAAGTAAAACACACAGCAGTGTAATCATCCATTGATCACACTCTGCTTTAGAACAAGAAGCACGCTCTAGCTTTCTAGAGTCTCTAAGACAGCAGGAAACGTGAGTGTGCTGAGAACAAAAGAACGGTGTTTCCTACACATACGGACCATATCTAGTCCAACTCTGCTTCTGAAACTGATAAAAAGCACTGGTCCTCTAACATCCAATGCTTGTCAGTTAAGATGAGAAACGTGTGAGCTCAGTGAACGATGTAGTTCGTTTGAGCTGAAAAGTGACTGCCCTTACCCGAAATGAAGTCTTGCTTGTAGGAAGACACAGAGCCTGGGATTAAACTCCATTTCTGAAGGGAAACACACAGCATAGTTCTCATCCATGGATCGCACTCTGCTTTAGAGCAAGAAGCACGCTCTTGCTTTCTAAAGTCTCTAAGACAGCAGGAAACGTGAGTGTGCTGAGAACAAAAGAACGGTGTTTCCTACTCATACGGACTATATGTAGTCAAAATCTTCTTCTGAAACTGATAGAATGCACTGGTCCTCTAACATCCAATGCTTGTCAGTTAAGATGAGAAACGTGTGAGCTTTGTGAATGATGTAAATCCTTTGAACTGAAAAGTGACTTCCCTTATTTAAAACGAAGTCTTGCTTGTAGTAAGACACAGAGCCTGGGATTTAACTCCATTTCTGAAGGGAAACACACAGCATAGTTCTCATCCATGGATCACACTCTGCTTTAGAGCAAGAAGCACGTTCTTGCTTTCTAGATTCTCTAAGACAGCAGGAAATCTGCGTGTGCCCAGAACAAAAGAACGGTGTTTCCTACACATACGGACTATATGTAGTCCAAATCTTCTTCTGAAACTGATACAATGCACTGGTCCTCTAACATCCAATGCTTGTCAGTTAAGATGAGAAACGTGTGAGCTTCGTGAACAATGTAGTTCCTTTGAGCAGAAAAGTGACTGCCCTTACCTTAAACGAAGTCTTGCTTGTAGGGAGACTCAGAGCATGGGATTTAACTCCATTTCTGAACTGAAACACACAGCATTGTCTCATCCATTGATCACACTCTGCTTTAGAACAAGAAGCACGCTCTTGCTTCCTAAAGTCTCTAAGACAGCAGGAAATGTGAGTGTGCTGAGAACAAAAGAACGGTGTTTCCTACACATACGGAGCATATCTAGTCCAACTCTGCTTCTTAAACTGATAGAAAGCACTGGTCCTCTAACATCCAATGCTTGTCTGTTAAGATGAGAAACGTGTGAGCTCAGTGAACGATGTAGTTCGTTTGAGCTGAAAAGTGACTGCCCTTACCCGAAACGAAGTCTTGCTTGTAGGAAGACACAGAGCCTGGGATTTAACTCCATTTCTAAAGGGAAACACACAGCATAGTTCTCATCCATGGATCACACTCTGCTTTAGAGCGAGAAGCACGCTCTTGCTTTCTAAAGTCTCTAAGACAGCAGGAAACGTGAGTGTGCTGAGAACAAAAGAACGGTGTTTCCTACACATACGGACATTATATAGTCCAACTCTTCTTCTGACACTGATACAAAGCACTGGTCCTCTAACATACAATGCTTGTCAGTTAAGATGAGAAAAGTGTGAGCTTCGTGAACGATGTAGTTCGTTTGAGCAGAAAAGTGACTGCCCTTACCTGAAACGAAGTCTTGCTTGTAGGAAGACATAGAGCCTGGGATTTAACTCCTTTTCTGAAGGGAAACACACAGCATAGTTCTCATCCATGGATCACACTCTGCTTTAGAGCAAGAAGCACGCTCTTGCTTTCTAAAGTCTCTAAGACAGCAGGAAACGTGTGTGTGCTGAGAACAAAAGAACGGTGTTTCCTACACATACGGACTATATGTAGTCCAAATCTTCTTCTGAAACTGATAGAATGCACTGGTCCTCTAACATCCAATGCTTGTCAGTTAAGATGAGAAACGTGTGAGCTTTGTGAATGATGTAATTCCTTTGAACTGAAAAGTGTCTTCCCTTACTTAAAACGAAGTCTTGCTTGTAGTAAGACACAGAGCCTGGGATTTAACTCCTTTTCTGAAGGGAAACACACAGCATAGTTCTCAACCATGGATCACACTCTGCTTTAGAGCAAGAAGCACGCTCTTGCTTTCTAGATTCTCTAATACAGCAGGAAATCTGAGTGTGCCCAGAACAAAAGAACGGTGTTTCCTACACATACGGAGTATATGTAGTCCAAATCTGCTTCTGAAACTGATACAAAGCACTGACCATCTAACATACAATGCTTGTCAGTTAAGATGAGAAACGTGTGAGCTTCATGAACGATGTAGTTCGTTTCAGCAGAAAAGTGACTGCCCTTACCTGAATTGATGTCTTGCTTGTAGGAACACTCAGAGCCTGGTATTTAACTCCATTTCTGAAGTAAAACACACAGCAGTGTAATCATCCATTGATCACACTCTGCTTTAGAACAAGAAGCACGCTCTAGCTTTCTAGATTCTCTAAGACAGCAGGAAACGTGAGTGTGCTGAGAACAAAAGAACGGTGTTTCCTACACATATGGACATTATATAGTCCAACTCTGCTTCTGAAACTGATACAAAGCACTGGTCCTCTAAAATCCAATGCTTGTCTGTTAAGATGAGAAACATGTCAGCTTCGTGAACGATGTAGTTCGTTTGAGCTGAAAAGTGACTGCCCTTACCTGAAACGAAGTCTTGCCTGTAGGAAGACACAGAGTCTGGGATTTAACTCCATTTCTCAATGGAAACATACAGCATAGTTCTCATCCATGGATCACACTCTGCTTTAGAGCAAGAAGCACGCTCTTGCTTTCTAGAGTCTCTAATACAGAAGGAAATCTGAGTGTGCCCAGAACAATAGAACGGTGTTTCCTACACATACTGACTATATGTAGTCCAAATCTTCTTCTGAAACTGATACAATGCACTGGTCCTCTAACATCCAATGCTTGTAAGTTAAGATGAGAAACGTGTGAGCTTCGTGAATGATGTAGTTCCTTTGAGCAGAAAAGTGACTGCCCTTACCTTAAACGAAGTCTTGCTTGTAGGGAGACTCAGAGCATGGGATTTAACTCCATTTCTGAAGTGAAACACAGAGCATTGTCTCATCCATTGATCACACTCTGCTTTAGAACAAGAAGCACGCTCTTGCTTTCTAGAGTCTCTAAAACAGCAGGAAACGTGAGTGTGCTGAGAACAAAAGAACGGTGTTTCCTACACATACGGACCATATCTAGTCCAACTCTGCTTCTGAAACTGATAGAAAGCACTGGTCCTCTAACATCCAATGCTTGTCTGTTAAGATGAGAAACGTATGAGCTCAGTGAACGATGTAGTTCGTTTGAGCTGAAAAGTGACTGCCCTTACCCGAAACGAAGTCTTGCTTGTAGGAAGACACAGAGCCTGGGATTTAACTCCATTTCTGAAGGGAAACACACAGCATAGTTCTCATCCATGGATCACACTCTGCTTTAGAGCGAGAAGCACGCTCTTGCTTCCTAAAGTCTCTAAGACAGCAGGAAACATGAGTGTGCTGAGAACAAAAGAACGGTGTTTCCTACACATACGGACATTATATAGTCCAACTCTTCTTCTGACACTGATACAAAGCACTGGTCCTCTAACATACAATGCTTGTCAGTTAAGATGAGAAACGTGTGAGCTTCGTGAATGATTTAGTTCCTTTGAGCAGAAAAGTGACTGCCCTTACCTGAAACGAAGTCTTGCTTGTAGGAAGACATAGAGCCTGGGATTTAACTCCTTTTCTGAAGAGAAACACACAGCATAGTTCTCATCCATGGATCACACTCTGCTTTAGAGCGAGAAGCACGCTCTTGCTTTCTAAAGTCTCTAAGACAGCAGAAAAGGTGAGTGTGCTGAGAACAAAAGAACGGTGTATCCTACACATACGGACCGTATCTAGTCCAACTCTGCTTCTGAAACTGATTCAAAGCACTGGTCCTCTAACATCCAATGCTTGTCAGTTAAGATGAGAAACGTGTGAGCTTTGTGAATGATGTAATTCCTTTGAACTGAAAAGTGACCTCCCTTACTTAAAACGAAGTCTTGCTTGTAGTAAGACACAGAGCCAGGGATTTAACTCCATTTCTGAAGGGAAACACACAGCATAGTTCTCATCCATGGATCACACTCTGCTTTAGAGCAAGAAGCACGCTCTTGCTTTCTAGATTCTCTAATACAGCAGGAAATCTGAGTGTGCCCAAAACAAAAGAACGGTGTTTCCTACACATACGGACTATATGTAGTCCAAATCTTCTTCTGAAACTGATACAATGCACTGGTCCTCTAACATCCAATGCTTGTCAGTCAAGATGAGAAACGTGTGAGCTTCGTGAACAATGTAGTTCCTTTGAGCAGAAAAGTGACTGCCCTTACCTGAAACGAAGTCTTGCTTGTAGTGAGACTCAGAGCATGGGAATTAATTCCATTTCTGAAGTGAAACACACAGCATTGTCTCATCCATTGATCACACTCTGCTTTAGAACAAGAAGCACGCTCTTGCTTCCTAAAGTCTCTAAGACAGCAGGAAACGTGAGTGTGCTGAGAACAAAAGAACGGTGTTTCCTACACATATGGACCATATGTAGTCCAAATCTGCTTCTGAAACTGATACAAAGCACTGACCATCTAACATACAATGCTTGTCAGTTAAGATGAGAAACGTGTAAGCTTCATGAACGATGTAGTTCATTTCAGCAGAAAAGTGACTGCCCTTACCTGAATTGAAGTCTTGCTTGTAGGAAGACTCAGAGCCTGGGATTTATCTCCATTTCTGAAGTAAAACACACAGCAGTGTAATCATCCATTGATCACACTCTGCTTTAGAACAAGAAGCACGCTCTAGCTTTCTAGAGTCTCTAAGACAGCAGGAAACGTGAGTGTGCTGAGAACAAATGAACGGTGTTTCCTACACATACAGACATTATATAGTCCAACTCTGCTTCTGAAACTGATACAAAGCACTGGTCCTCTAAAATCCAATGTTTGTCTGTTAAGATGAGAAACATGTCAGCTTCGTGAACGATGTAGTTCGTTTGAGCTGAAAAGTGACTGCCCTTACCTGAAACGAAATCTTGCCTGTAGGAAGACACAGAGTCTGGGATTTAACTCCATTTCTCAATGGAAACATACAGCATAGTTCTCATCCATGGATAACACTCTGGTTTAGAGCAACAAGCACGCTCTTGCTTCCTAAAGTCTCTAAGACAGCAGGAAACGTGAGTGTGCTGAGAACAAAAGAACGGTGTTTCCTACACATATGGAACATATGTAGTCCAAATCTGCTTCTGAAACTGACACAAAGCACTGACCATCTAACATACAATGCTTCTCTGTTAAGATGAGAAACATGTCAGCTTCGTGAACGATGTAGTTTGTTTGAGCAGAAAAGTGACTGCCCTTACCTGAAACGAAGTCTTGCTTATAGGAAGATGCAGAGTCTGGGATTTAACTACTTTTCTGAAGGGAAACACACAGCATAGTTCTCATCCATGAATCACACTCTGCTTTAGAGCAAGAAGCACACTCTTGCTTTCTAGAGTCTCTAAGACAGCAGGAAATCTGAGTGTTCCCTGAACAAAAGAACGGTGTTTCCTACACATATGGACTATATGTAGTCCAAATCTTCTTCTGAACTGATAGAATGCACTGGTCCTCTAACATCCAATGCTTGTCAGTTAAGATGAGAAACGTGTGAGCTTTGTGAATGATGTAATTCCTTTGAACTGAAAAGTGATTTCCCTCACTTAAAACGAAGTCTTGCTTGTAGTAAGACACAGAGCCTGGGATTTAACTCCATTTCTGAAGGGCAACACACAGCATACTTCTCCTCCATGGATCACACTCTGCTTTAGAGCAAGAAGCACGCACTTGCTTTCTAGATTCTCTAATACAGCAGGAAATCTGAGTGTGCCCAGAACAAAAGAACGGTGTTTCCTACACATACGGACTATATGTAGTCCAAATCTTCTTCTGAAACTGATACAATGCACTGACCATCTAACATACAATGCTTGTCAGTTAAGATGAGAAACGTGTAAGCTTCATGAACGATGTAGTTCATTTCAGCAGAAAAGTGACTGCCCTTACCTGAAACGAAGTCTTGCTTGTAGGAAGACTCAGAGCCTGGGATTTAACTCCATTTCTGAAGTAAAACACACAGCAGTGTAATCATCCATTGATCACACTCTGCTTTAGAACAAGAAGCACGCTCTAGCTTTCTAGAGTCTCTAAGACAGCAGGAAACGTGAGTGTGCTGAGAACAAAAGAACGGTGTTTCCTACACATACGGACATTATATAGTACAACTCTGCTTCTGAAACTGATACAAAGCACTGGTCCTCTAAAATCCAATGCTTGTCTGTTAAGATGAGAAACATGTCAGCTTCGTGAACGATGTAGTTCGTTTCAGCTGAAAAGTGACTGCCCTTACCTGAAACGAAGTTTTGCCTGTAGGAAGACACAGAGTCTGGGATTTAACTCCATTTATCAAGAGCAACATACAGCATAGATCTCATCCATGAATCACACTCTGCTTTAGAGCAAGAAGCACGCTCTTGCTTTCTAGAGTCTCTAATACAGCAGGAAATCTGAGTGTGCCCAGAACAATAGAACGGTGTTTCCTACACATACTGACTATATGTAGTCCAAATCTTCTTCTGAAACTGATACAATTCACTGGTCCTCTAACATCCAATGCTTGTAAGTTAAGATGAGAAACGTGTGAGCTTCGTGAATGATGTAGTTCCTTTGAGCAGAAAAGTGACTGCCCTTACCTGAAACGAAGTCTTGCTTGTAGGGAGACTCAGAGCATGGGATTTAACTCCATTTCTGAAGTGAAACACAGAGCATTGTCTCATCCATTGATCACACTCTGCTTTAGAACAAGAAGCACGCTCTTGCTTTCTAGAGTCTCTAAGACAGCAGGAAACGTGAGTGTGCTGAGAACAAAAGAACGGTGTTTCCTACACATATGGACCAAATCTAGTCCAACTCTGCTTCTGAAACTGATAGAAAGCACTGGTCCTCTAACATCCAATGCTTGTCTGTTAAGATGAGAAACGTGTGAGCTCAGTGAACGATGTAGTTCGTTTGAGCTGAAAAGTGACTGCCCTTACCCGAAACGAAGTCTTGCTTGTAGGAAGACACAGAGCCTGAGATTTAACTCCATTTCTGAAGGGAAACACACAGCATAGTTCTCATCCATGGATCACACTCTGCTTTAGAGCGAGAAGCACGCTCTTGCTTTCTAAAGTCTCTAACACAGCAGGAAACGTGAGTGTGCTGAGAACAAAAGAACGGTGTTTCCTACACATACGGACATTATATAGTCCAACTCTGCTTCTGACACTGATACAAAACACTGGTCCTCTAACATACAATGCTTGTCAGTTAAGATGAGAAACGTGTGAGCTTCGTGAACGATGTAGTTCGTTTGAGCTGAAAAGTGACTGCCCTTACCTGAAACGAAGTCTTGAATGTAGGAAGACACAGAGTCTGGGATTTAACTCCATTTCTCAATGGAAACATACAGCATAGTTCTCATCCATGGATCACACTCTGCTTTAGAGCAAGAAGCACTCACTTGCTTTCTAGAGTCTCTAATACAGCAGGAAATCTGAGTGTGCCCAGAACAATAGAACGGTGTTTCCTACACATACTGACTATATGTAATCCAAATCTTCTTCTGAAACTGATACAATGCACTGGTCCTCTAACATCCAATGCTTGTCAGTTAAGATGAGAAACGTGTGAGCTTAGTGAACAATGTAGTTCCTTTGAGCAGAAAAGTGACTGCCCTTACCTGAAACGAAGTCTTGCTTGTAGGGAGACTCAGAGCATGGGATTTAACTCCATTTCTGAAGTGAAACACACAGCATTGTCTCATCCATTGATCACACTCTGCTTTAGAACAAGAAGCACGCTCTTGCTTCCTAAAGTCTCTAAGACAGCAGGAAACGTGAGTGTGCTGAGAACAAAAGAACGGTGTTTCCTACACATATGGACCATATGTAGTCCAAATCTGCTTCTGAAACTGATACAAAGCACTGACCATCTAACATACAATGCTTGTCAGTTAAGATGAGAAACGTGTGAGCTTCATGAACGATGTAGTTCGTTTCAGCAGAAAAGTGACTGCCCTTACCTGAATTGAAGTCTTGCTTGTAGGAAGACTCAGAGCCTGGGATTTATCTCCATTTCTGAAGTAAAACACACAGCAGTGTAATCATCCATTGATCACACTCTGCTTTAGAACAAGAAGCACGCTCTAGCTTTCTAGAGTCTCTAAGACAGCAGGAAACGTGAGTGTGCTGAGAACAAATGAACGGTGTTTCCTACACATACAGACATTATATAGTCCAACTCTGCTTCTGAATCTGATTCAAAGCACTGGTCCTCTAACATGCAATGCTTGTCAGTTAAGATGAGAAACGTGTGAGCTCCGTGAAAAATGTAGTTCGTTTGAGCTGAAAAGTGACTGCCCTTACCTGAAACGAAGTCTTGCTTATAGGAAGATGCAGAGTCTGGGATTTAACTACTTTTCTGAAGGGAAACACACAGCATAGTTCTCATCCATGAATCACACTCTGCTTTAGAGCAAGAAGCACACTCTTGCTTTCTAGAGTCTCTAAGACAGCAGGAAATCTGAGTGTTCCCCGAACAAAAGAACGGTGTTTCCTACACATACGGACTATATGTAGTCCAAATCTTCTTCTGAACTGATAGAATGCACTGGTCCTCTAACATCCAATGCTTGTCAGTTAAGATGAGAAACGTGTGAGCTTTGTGAATGATGTAATTCCTTTGAACTGAAAAGTGACTTCCCTCACTTAAAACGAAGTCTTGCTTGTAGTAAGACACAGAGCCTGCGATTTAACTCCATTTCTGAAGGGCAACACACAGCATAGTTCTCATCCATGGATCACACTCTGCTTTAGAGCAAGAAGCAAGCTCTTGCTTTCTAGATTCTCTAATACAGCAGGAAATCTGAGTGTGCCCAGAACAAAAGAACGGTGTTTCCTACACATACGGACTATATGTAGTCCAAATCTTCTTCTGAAACTGATACAATGCACTGACCATCTAACATACAATGCTTGTCAGTTAAGATGAGAAACGTGTAAGCTTCATGAACGATGTAGTTCATTTCAGCAGAAAAGTGACTGCCCTTACCTGAAACGAAGTCTTGCTTGTAGGAAGACTCAGAGCCTGGGATTTAACTCCACATCTGAAGTAAAACACACAGCAGTGTAATCATCCATTGATCACACTCTGCTTTAGAACAAGAAGCACGCTCTAGCTTTCTAGAGTCTCTAAGACAGCAGGAAACGTGAGTGTGCTGAGAACAAAAGAACGGTGTTTCCTACACATACGGACATTATATAGTCCAACTCTGCTTCTGAAACTGATACAAAGCACTGGTCCTCTAAAATCCAATGCTTGTCTGTTAAGATGAGAAACATGTCAGCTTCGTGAACGATGTAGTTCGTTTCAGCTGAAAAGTGACTGCCCTTACCTGAAACGAAGTTTTGCCTGTAGGAAGACACAGAGTCTGGGATTTAACTCCATTTCTCAATAGCAACATACAGCATAGATCTCATCCATGGATCACACTCTGCTTTAGAGCAAGAAGCACGCTCTTGCTTTCTAGAGTCTCTAATACAGCAGGAAATATGAGTGTGCCCAGAACAATAGAACGGTGTTTCCTACACATACGGACCAAATCTAGTCCAACTCTGCTTCTTAAACTGATAGAAAGCACTGGTCCTCTAACATCCAATGCTTGTCTGTTAAGATGAGAAACGTGTGAGCTCAGTGAACGATGTAGTTCGTTTGAGCTGAAAAGTGACTGCCCTTACCCGAAACGAAGTCTTGCTTGTAGGAAGACACAGAGCCTGAGATTTAACTCCATTTCTGAAGGGAAACACACAGCATAGTTCTCATCCATGGATCACACTCTGCTTTAGAGCGAGAAGCACGCTCTTGCTTTCTAAAGTCTCTAAGACAGCAGAAAACGTGAGTGTGCTGAGAACAAAAGAACGGTGTTTCCTACACATACGGACATTATATAGTCCAACTCTTCTTCTGACACTGATACAAAGCACTGGCCCTCTAACATACAATGCTTGTCAGTTAAGATGAGAAACGTGTGAGCTTCGTGAACGATGTAGTTCGTTTGAGCAGAAAAGTGACTGCCCTTACTTTAAACGAAGTCTTGCTTGTAGGGAGACTCAGAGCATGGGATTTAACTCCATTTCTGAAGTGAAACACACAGCATTGTCTCATCCATTGATCACACTCTGCTTTAGAACAAGAAGCACGCTCTTGCTTCCTAAAGTCTCTAAGACAGCAGGAAACGTGAGTGTGCTGAGAACAAAAGAACGGTGTTTCCTACACATATGGAACATATGTAGTCCAAATCTGCTTCTGAAACTGATACAAAGCACTGGTCCTCTAAAATCCAATGTTTGTCTGTTAAGATGAGAAACATGTCAGCTTCGTGAACGATGTAGTTCGTTTGAGCTGAAAAGTGACTGCCCTTACCTGAAACGAAATCTTGCCTGTAGGAAGACACAGAGTCTGGGATTTAACTCCATTTCTCAATGGAAACATACAGCATAGTTCTCATCCATGGATAACACTCTGGTTTAGAGCAACAAGCACGCTCTTGCTTCCTAAAGTCTCTAAGACAGCAGGAAACGTGAGTGTGCTGAGAACAAAAGAACGGTGTTTCCTACACATATGGAACATATGTAGTCCAAATCTGCTTCTGAAACTGACACAAAGCACTGACCATCTAACATACAATGCTTCTCTGTTAAGATGAGAAACATGTCAGCTTCGTGAACGATGTAGTTTGTTTGAGCAGAAAAGTGACTGCCCTTACCTGAAACGAAGTCTTGCTTATAGGAAGATGCAGAGTCTGGGATTTAACTACTTTTCTGAAGGGAAACACACAGCATAGTTCTCATCCATGAATCACACTCTGCTTTAGAGCAAGAAGCACACTCTTGCTTTCTAGAGTCTCTAAGACAGCAGGAAATCTGAGTGTTCCCCGAACAAAAGAACGGTGTTTCCTACACATATGGACTATATGTAGTCCAAATCTTCTTCTGAACTGATAGAATGCACTGGTCCTCTAACATCCAATGCTTGTCAGTTAAGATGAGAAACGTGTGAGCTTTGTGAATGATGTAATTCCTTTGAACTGAAAAGTGATTTCCCTCACTTAAAACGAAGTCTTGCTTGTAGTAAGACACAGAGCCTGGGATTTAACTCCATTTCTGAAGTAAAACACACAGCAGTGTAATCATCCATTGATCACACTCTGCTTTAGAACAAGAAGCACGCTCTAGCTTTCTAGAGTCTCTAAGACAGCAGGAAACGTGAGTGTGCTGAGAACAAAAGAACGGTGTTTCCTACATATACGGACATTATATAGTCCAACTCTGCTTCTGAAACTGATACAAAGCACTGGTCCTCTAAAATCCAATGCTTGTCTGTTAAGATGAGAAACATGTCAGCTTCGTGAACGATGTAGTTCGTTTCAGCTGAAAAGTGACTGCCCTTACCTGAAACGAAGTTTTGCCTGTAGGAAGACACAGAGTCTGGGATTTAACTCCATTTCTCAATAGCAACAGACAGCATAGATCTCATCCATGAATCACACTCTGCTTTAGAGCAAGAAGCACGCTCTTGCTTTCTAGAGTCTCTAATACAGCAGGAAATCTGAGTGTGCCCAGAACAATAGAACGGTGTTTCCTACACATACTGACTATATGTAGTCCAAATCTTCTTCTGAAACTGATACAATGCACTGGTCCTCTAACATCCAATGCTTGTAAGTTAAGATGAGAAACGTGTGAGCTTCGTGAATGATGTAGTTCCTTTGAGCAGAAAAGTGACTGCCCTTACCTGAAACGAAGTCTTGCTTGTAGGGAGACTCAGAGCATGGGATTTAACTCCATTTCTGAAGTGAAACACACAGCATTGTCTCATCCATTGATCACACTATGCTTTAGAACAAGAAGCACGCTCTTGCTTCCTAAAGTCTCTAAGACAGCAGGAAACGTGAGTGTGCTGAGAACAAAAGAACGGTGTTTCCTACACATATGGAACATATGTACTCCAAATCTGCTTCTGAAACTGACACAAAGCACTGACCATCTAACATACAATGCTTGTCTATTAAGATGAGAAACATGTCAGCTTCGTGAACGATGTAGTTCGTTTGAGCAGAAAAGTGACTGCCCTTACCTGAAACGAAGTCTTGCTTGTAGGAAGACATAGAGCCTGGGATTTAACTCCTTTTCTGAAGGGAAACACACAGCATAGTTCTCATCCATGGATCACACTCTGCTTTAGAGCGAGAAGCACGCTCTTGCTTTCTAAAGTCTCTAAGACAGCAGGGAACGTGAGTGTGCTGAGAACAAAAGAACGGTGTATCCTACACATACGGACCATATCTAGTCCAACTCTGCTTCTGAAAATGATTCAAAGCACTGGTCCTCTAACATGCAATGCTTGTCAGTTAAGATGAGAAACGTATGAGCTCCGTGAAAAATGTAGTTCGTTTGAGCTGAAAAGTGACTGCCCTTACCTGAAACGAAGTCTTGCTTATAGGAAGATGCAGAGTCTGGGATTTAACTACTTTTCTGAAGGGAAACACACAGCATAGTTCTCATCCATGAATCACACTCTGCTTTAGAGCAAGAAGCACACTCTTGCTTTCTAGAATCTCTAAGACAGCAGGAAATCTGAGTGTCCCCAGAACAAAAGAAAGGTGTTTCCTACACATACGGACTATATGTAGTCCAAATCTTCTTCTGAACTGATAGAATGCACTGGTCCTCTAACATCCAATGCTTGTCAGTTAAGATGAGAAACGTGTGAGCTTTGTGAATGATGTAATTCCTTTGAACTGAAAAGTGACTTCCCTCACTTAAAACGAAGTCTTGCTTGTAGTAAGACACAGAGCCTGGGATTTAACTCCATTTCTGATGGGAAACACACAGCATAGTTCTCATCCATGGATCACACTCTGCTTTAGAGCAAGAAGCACGTTCTTGCTTTCTAGATTCTCTAATACAGCAGGAAATCTGAGTGTGCCCAGAACAAAAGAACGGTGTTTCCTACACATACGGACTATATGTAGTCCAAATCTTCTTCTGAAACTGATACAATGCACTGACCATCTAACATACAATGCTTGTCAGTTAAGATGAGAAACGTGTAAGCTTCATGAACGATGTAGTTCATTTCAGCAGAAAAGTGACTGCCCTTACCTGAATTGAAGTCTTGCTTGTAGGAAGACTCAGAGCCTGGGATTTAACTCCATTTCTGAAGTAAAACACACAGCAGTGTAATCATCCATTGATCATACTCTGCTTTAGAACAAGAAGTACGCTCTAGCTTTCTAGAGTCTCTAAGACAGCAGGAAACGTGAGTGTGCTGAGAACAAAAGAACGGTGTTTCCTACACATACGGACATTATATAGTCCAACTCTGCTTCTGAAACTGATACAAAGCACTGGTCCTCTAAAATCCAATGCTTGTCTGTTAAGATGAGAAACATGTCAGCTTCGTGAACGATGTAGTTCGTTTGAGCTGAAAAGTGACTGCCCTTACCTGAAACGAAGTCTTGCCTGTAGGAAGACACAGAGTATGGGATTTAACTCCATTTCTCAATGGAAACATACAGCATAGTTCTCATCCATGGATCACACTCTGCTTTAGAGCAAGAAGCACGCACTTGCTTTCTAGAGTCTCTAATACAGCGGGAAATCTGAGTGTGCCCAGAACAATAGAACGGTGTTTCCTACCAATACTGACTATATGTAGTCCAAATCTTCTTCTGAAACTGATACAATGCACTGGTCCTCTAACATTCAATGCTTGTCAGTTAAGATGAGAAACGTGTGAGCTTAGTGAACAATGTAGTTCCTTTGAGCAGAAAAGTGACTGCCCTTACCTGAAACGACGTCTTGCTTGTAGGGAGACTCAGAGCATGGGATTTAACTCCATTTCTGAAGTGAAACACACAGCATTGTCTCATCCATTGATCACACTCTGCTTTAGAACAAGAAGCATGCTCTTGCTTCCTAAAGTCTCTAAGACAGCAGGAAACGTGAGTGTGCTGAGAACAAAAGAACGGTGTTTCCTACACATATGGACCATATGTAGTCCAAATCTGCTTCTGAAACTGATACAAAGCACTGACCATCTAACATACAATGCTTGTCAGTTAAGATGAGAAACGTGTAAGCTTCATGAACGATGTAGTTCATTTCAGCAGAAAAGTGACTGCCCTTACCTGAATTGAAGTCTTGCTTGTAGGAAGACTCAGAGCCTGGGATTTATCTCCATTTCTGAAGTAAAACACACAGCAGTGTAATCATCCATTGATCACACTCTGCTTTAGAACAAGAAGCACGCTCTAGCTTTCTAGAGTCTCTAAGACAGCAGGAAACGTGAGTGTGCTGAGAACAAAAGAACGGTGTTTCCTACACATACGGACCATATCTAGTCCAACTCTGCTTCTGAAACTGATAAAAAGCACTGGTCCTCTAACATCCAATGCTTGTCAGTTAAGATGAGAAACGTGTGAGCTCAGTGAACGATGTAGTTCGTTTGAGCTGAAAAGTGACTGCCCTTACCCGAAATGAAGTCTTGCTTGTAGGAAGACACAGAGCCTGGGATTAAACTCCATTTCTGAAGGGAAACACACAGCATAGTTCTCATCCATGGATCGCACTCTGCTTTAGAGCAAGAAGCACGCTCTTGCTTTCTAAAGTCTCTAAGACAGCAGGAAACGTGAGTGTGCTGAGAACAAAAGAACGGTGTTTCCTACTCATACGGACTATATGTAGTCAAAATCTTCTTCTGAAACTGATAGAATGCACTGGTCCTCTAACATCCAATGCTTGTCAGTTAAGATGAGAAACGTGTGAGCTTTGTGAATGATGTAAATCCTTTGAACTGAAAAGTGACTTCCCTTATTTAAAACGAAGTCTTGCTTGTAGTAAGACACAGAGCCTGGGATTTAACTCCATTTCTGAAGGGAAACACACAGCATAGTTCTCATCCATGGATCACACTCTGCTTTAGAGCAAGAAGCACGTTCTTGCTTTCTAGATTCTCTAAGACAGCAGGAAATCTGCGTGTGCCCAGAACAAAAGAACGGTGTTTCCTACACATACGGACTATATGTAGTCCAAATCTTCTTCTGAAACTGATACAATGCACTGGTCCTCTAACATCCAATGCTTGTCAGTTAAGATGAGAAACGTGTGAGCTTCGTGAACAATGTAGTTCCTTTGAGCAGAAAAGTGACTGCCCTTACCTTAAACGAAGTCTTGCTTGTAGGGAGACTCAGAGCATGGGATTTAACTCCATTTCTGAACTGAAACACACAGCATTGTCTCATCCATTGATCACACTCTGCTTTAGAACAAGAAGCACGCTCTTGCTTCCTAAAGTCTCTAAGACAGCAGGAAATGTGAGTGTGCTGAGAACAAAAGAACGGTGTTTCCTACACATACGGAGCATATCTAGTCCAACTCTGCTTCTTAAACTGATAGAAAGCACTGGTCCTCTAACATCCAATGCTTGTCTGTTAAGATGAGAAACGTGTGAGCTCAGTGAACGATGTAGTTCGTTTGAGCTGAAAAGTGACTGCCCTTACCCGAAACGAAGTCTTGCTTGTAGGAAGACACAGAGCCTGGGATTTAACTCCATTTCTAAAGGGAAACACACAGCATAGTTCTCATCCATGGATCACACTCTGCTTTAGAGCGAGAAGCACGCTCTTGCTTTCTAAAGTCTCTAAGACAGCAGGAAACGTGAGTGTGCTGAGAACAAAAGAACGGTGTTTCCTACACATACGGACATTATATAGTCCAACTCTTCTTCTGACACTGATACAAAGCACTGGTCCTCTAACATACAATGCTTGTCAGTTAAGATGAGAAAAGTGTGAGCTTCGTGAACGATGTAGTTCGTTTGAGCAGAAAAGTGACTGCCCTTACCTGAAACGAAGTCTTGCTTGTAGGAAGACATAGAGCCTGGGATTTAACTCCTTTTCTGAAGGGAAACACACAGCATAGTTCTCATCCATGGATCACACTCTGCTTTAGAGCAAGAAGCACGCTCTTGCTTTCTAAAGTCTCTAAGACAGCAGGAAACGTGTGTGTGCTGAGAACAAAAGAACGGTGTTTCCTACACATACGGACTATATGTAGTCCAAATCTTCTTCTGAAACTGATAGAATGCACTGGTCCTCTAACATCCAATGCTTGTCAGTTAAGATGAGAAACGTGTGAGCTTTGTGAATGATGTAATTCCTTTGAACTGAAAAGTGTCTTCCCTTACTTAAAACGAAGTCTTGCTTGTAGTAAGACACAGAGCCTGGGATTTAACTCCTTTTCTGAAGGGAAACACACAGCATAGTTCTCAACCATGGATCACACTCTGCTTTAGAGCAAGAAGCACGCTCTTGCTTTCTAGATTCTCTAATACAGCAGGAAATCTGAGTGTGCCCAGAACAAAAGAACGGTGTTTCCTACACATACGGAGTATATGTAGTCCAAATCTGCTTCTGAAACTGATACAAAGCACTGACCATCTAACATACAATGCTTGTCAGTTAAGATGAGAAACGTGTGAGCTTCATGAACGATGTAGTTCGTTTCAGCAGAAAAGTGACTGCCCTTACCTGAATTGATGTCTTGCTTGTAGGAACACTCAGAGCCTGGTATTTAACTCCATTTCTGAAGTAAAACACACAGCAGTGTAATCATCCATTGATCACACTCTGCTTTAGAACAAGAAGCACGCTCTAGCTTTCTAGATTCTCTAAGACAGCAGGAAACGTGAGTGTGCTGAGAACAAAAGAACGGAGTTTCCTACACATATGGACATTATATAGTCCAACTCTGCTTCTGAAACTGATACAAAGCACTGGTCCTCTAAAATCCAATGCTTGTCTGTTAAGATGAGAAACATGTCAGCTTCGTGAACGATGTAGTTCGTTTGAGCTGAAAAGTGACTGCCCTTACCTGAAACGAAGTCTTGCCTGTAGGAAGACACAGAGTCTGGGATTTAACTCCATTTCTCAATGGAAACATACAGCATAGTTCTCATCCATGGATCACACTCTGCTTTAGAGCAAGAAGCACGCTCTTGCTTTCTAGAGTCTCTAATACAGAAGGAAATCTGAGTGTGCCCAGAACAATAGAACGGTGTTTCCTACACATACTGACTATATGTAGTCCAAATCTTCTTCTGAAACTGATACAATGCACTGGTCCTCTAACATCCAATGCTTGTAAGTTAAGATGAGAAACGTGTGAGCTTCGTGAATGATGTAGTTCCTTTGAGCAGAAAAGTGACTGCCCTTACCTTAAACGAAGTCTTGCTTGTAGGGAGACTCAGAGCATGGGATTTAACTCCATTTCTGAAGTGAAACACAGAGCATTGTCTCATCCATTGATCACACTCTGCTTTAGAACAAGAAGCACGCTCTTGCTTTCTAGAGTCTCTAAAACAGCAGGAAACGTGAGTGTGCTGAGAACAAAAGAACGGTGTTTCCTACACATACGGACCATATCTAGTCCAACTCTGCTTCTGAAACTGATAGAAAGCACTGGTCCTCTAACATCCAATGCTTGTCTGTTAAGATGAGAAACGTATGAGCTCAGTGAACGATGTAGTTCGTTTGAGCTGAAAAGTGACTGCCCTTACCCGAAACGAAGTCTTGCTTGTAGGAAGACACAGAGCCTGGGATTTAACTCCATTTCTGAAGGGAAACACACAGCATAGTTCTCATCCATGGATCACACTCTGCTTTAGAGCGAGAAGCACGCTCTTGCTTTCTAAAGTCTCTAAGACAGCAGGAAACATGAGTGTGCTGAGAACAAAAGAACGGTGTTTCCTACACATACGGACATTATATAGTCCAACTCTTCTTCTGACACTGATACAAAGCACTGGTCCTCTAACATACAATGCTTGTCAGTTAAGATGAGAAACGTGTGAGCTTCGTGAACGATTTAGTTCCTTTGAGCAGAAAAGTGACTGCCCTTACCTGAAACGAAGTCTTGCTTGTAGGAAGACATAGAGCCTGGGATTTAACTCCTTTTCTGAAGAGAAACACACAGCATAGTTCTCATCCATGGATCACACTCTGCTTTAGAGCGAGAAGCACGCTCTTGCTTTCTAAAGTCTCTAAGACAGCAGAAAAGGTGAGTGTGCTGAGAACAAAAGAACGGTGTATCCTACACATACGGACCATATCTAGTCCAACTCTGCTTCTGAAACTGATTCAAAGCACTGGTCCTCTAACATCCAATGCTTGTCAGTTAAGATGAGAAACGTGTGAGCTTTGTGAATGATGTAATTCCTTTGAACTGAAAAGTGACCTCCCTTACTTAAAACGAAGTCTTGCTTGTAGTAAGACACAGAGCCAGGGATTTAACTCCATTTCTGAAGGGAAACACACAGCATAGTTCTCATCCATGGATCACACTCTGCTTTAGAGCAAGAAGCACGCTCTTGCTTTCTAGATTCTCTAATACAGCAGGAAATCTGAGTGTGCCCAAAACAAAAGAACGGTGTTTCCTACACATACGGACTATATGTAGTCCAAATCTTCTTCTGAAACTGATACAATGCACTGGTCCTCTAACATCCAATGCTTGTCAGTCAAGATGAGAAACGTGTGAGCTTCGTGAACAATGTAGTTCCTTTGAGCAGAAAAGTGACTGCCCTTACCTGAAACGAAGTCTTGCTTGTAGTGAGACTCAGAGCATGGGAATTAATTCCATTTCTGAAGTGAAACACACAGCATTGTCTCATCCATTGATCACACTCTGCTTTAGAACAAGAAGCACGCTCTTGCTTCCTAAAGTCTCTAAGACAGCAGGAAACGTGAGTGTGCTGAGAACAAAAGAACGGTGTTTCCTACACATATGGACCATATGTAGTCCAAATCTGCTTCTGAAACTGATACAAAGCACTGACCATCTTACATACAATGCTTGTCAGTTAAGATGAGAAACGTGTGAGCTTCATGAACGATGTAGTTCATTTCAGCAGAAAAGTGCACGCCCTTACCTGAATTGAAGTCTTGCTTGTAGGAAGACTCAGAGCCTGGGATTTAACTCCATTTCAGAAGTAAAACACACAGCAGTGTAATCATCCATTGATCACACTCTGCTTTAGAACAAGAAGCACGCTCTAGCTTTCTAGAGTCTCTAAGACAGCAGGAAATGTGAGTGTGCTGAGAACAAAAGAACGGTGTTTCCTACACATACTGACATTATATAGTCCAAATCTGCTTCTGAAACTGATACAAAGCACTGGTCCTCTAAAATCCAATGCTTGTCTGTTAAGATGAGACATGTCAGGTTCGTGAACGATGTAGTTCGTTTGAGCTGAAAAGTGACTGCCCTTACCTGAAACGAAGTCTTGCCTGTAGGAAGACACAGAGTCTGGGATTTAACTCCATTTCTCAATGGAAACATACAGCATAGTTCTCATCCATGGATCACACTCTGCTTTAGAGCAAGAAGCACGCTCTTGCTTTCTAGATTCTCTAATACAGCAGGAAATCTGAGTGTGCCCAGAACAAAAGAACGGTGTTTCCTACACATACGGAGTATATGTAGTCCAAATCTGCTTCTGAAACTGATACAAAGCACTGACCATCTAACATACAATGCTTGTCAGTTAAGATGAGAAACGTGTGAGCTTCATGAACGATGTAGTTCGTTTCAGCAGAAAAGTGACTGCCCTTACCTGAATTGATGTCTTGCTTGTAGGAACACTCAGAGCCTGGTATTTAACTCCATTTCTGAAGTAAAACACACAGCAGTGTAATCATCCATTGATCACACTCTGCTTTAGAACAAGAAGCACGCTCTAGCTTTCTAGATTCTCTAAGACAGCAGGAAACGTGAGTGTGCTGAGAACAAAAGAACGGTGTTTCCTACACATACTGACATTATATAGTCCAAATCTGCTTCTGAAACTGATACAAAGCACTGGTCCTCTAAAATCCAATGCTTGTCTGTTAAGATGAGAAACATGTCAGCTTCGTGAACGATGTAGTTCGTTTGAGCTGAAAAGTGACTGCCCTTACCTGAAACGAAGTCTTGCCTGTAGGAAGACACAGAGTCTGGGATTTAACTCCATTTCTCAATGGAAACATACAGCATAGTTCTCATCCATGGATCACACTCTGCTTTAGAGCAAGAAGCACGCTCTTGCTTTCTAGAGTCTCTAATACAGAAGGAAATCTGAGTGTGCCCAGAACAATAGAACGGTGTTTCCTACACATACTGACTATATGTAGTCCAAATCTTCTTCTGAAACTGATACAATGCACTGGTCCTCTAACATCCAATGCTTGTAAGTTAAGATGAGAAACGTGTGAGCTTCGTGAATGATGTAGTTCCTTTGAGCAGAAAAGTGACTGCCCTTACCTTAAACGAAGTCTTGCTTGTAGGGAGACTCAGAGCATGGGATTTAACTCCATTTCTGAAGTGAAACACAGAGCATTGTCTCATCCATTGATCACACTCTGCTTTAGAACAAGAAGCACGCTCTTGCTTTCTAGAGTCTCTAAAACAGCAGGAAACGTGAGTGTGCTGAGAACAAAAGAACGGTGTTTCCTACACATACGGACCATATCTAGTCCAACTCTGCTTCTGAAACTGATAGAAAGCACTGGTCCTCTAACATCCAATGCTTGTCTGTTAAGATGAGAAACGTATGAGCTCAGTGAACGATGTAGTTCGTTTGAGCTGAAAAGTGACTGCCCTTACCCGAAACGAAGTCTTGCTTGTAGGAAGACACAGAGCCTGGGATTTAACTCCATTTCTGAAGGGAAACACACAGCATAGTTCTCATCCATGGATCACACTCTGCTTTAGAGCGAGAAGCACGCTCTTGCTTTCTAAAGTCTCTAAGACAGCAGGAAACATGAGTGTGCTGAGAACAAAAGAACGGTGTTTCCTACACATACGGACATTATATAGTCCAACTCTTCTTCTGACACTGATACAAAGCACTGGTCCTCTAACATACAATGCTTGTCAGTTAAGATGAGAAACGTGTGAGCTTCGTGAACGATTTAGTTCCTTTGAGCAGAAAAGTGACTGCCCTTACCTGAAACGAAGTCTTGCTTGTAGGAAGACATAGAGCCTGGGATTTAACTCCTTTTCTGAAGAGAAACACACAGCATAGTTCTCATCCATGGATCACACTCTGCTTTAGAGCGAGAAGCACGCTCTTGCTTTCTAAAGTCTCTAAGACAGCAGAAAAGGTGAGTGTGCTGAGAACAAAAGAACGGTGTATCCTACACATACGGACCATATCTAGTCCAACTCTGCTTCTGAAACTGATTCAAAGCACTGGTCCTCTAACATCCAATGCTTGTCAGTTAAGATGAGAAACGTGTGAGCTTTGTGAATGATGTAATTCCTTTGAACTGAAAAGTGACCTCCCTTACTTAAAACGAAGTCTTGCTTGTAGTAAGACACAGAGCCAGGGATTTAACTCCATTTCTGAAGGGAAACACACAGCATAGTTCTCATCCATGGATCACACTCTGCTTTAGAGCAAGAAGCACGCTCTTGCTTTCTAGATTCTCTAATACAGCAGGAAATCTGAGTGTGCCCAAAACAAAAGAACGGTGTTTCCTACACATACGGACTATATGTAGTCCAAATCTTCTTCTGAAACTGATACAATGCACTGGTCCTCTAACATCCAATGCTTGTCAGTCAAGATGAGAAACGTGTGAGCTTCGTGAACAATGTAGTTCCTTTGAGCAGAAAAGTGACTGCCCTTACCTGAAACGAAGTCTTGCTTGTAGTGAGACTCAGAGCATGGGAATTAATTCCATTTCTGAAGTGAAACACACAGCATTGTCTCATCCATTGATCACACTCTGCTTTAGAACAAGAAGCACGCTCTTGCTTCCTAAAGTCTCTAAGACAGCAGGAAACGTGAGTGTGCTGAGAACAAAAGAACGGTGTTTCCTACACATATGGACCATATGTAGTCCAAATCTGCTTCTGAAACTGATACAAAGCACTGACCATCTTACATACAATGCTTGTCAGTTAAGATGAGAAACGTGTGAGCTTCATGAACGATGTAGTTCATTTCAGCAGAAAAGTGCACGCCCTTACCTGAATTGAAGTCTTGCTTGTAGGAAGACTCAGAGCCTGGGATTTAACTCCATTTCAGAAGTAAAACACACAGCAGTGTAATCATCCATTGATCACACTCTGCTTTAGAACAAGAAGCACGCTCTAGCTTTCTAGAGTCTCTAAGACAGCAGGAAATGTGAGTGTGCTGAGAACAAAAGAACGGTGTTTCCTACACATACTGACATTATATAGTCCAAATCTGCTTCTGAAACTGATACAAAGCACTGGTCCTCTAAAATCCAATGCTTGTCTGTTAAGATGAGACATGTCAGGTTCGTGAACGATGTAGTTCGTTTGAGCTGAAAAGTGACTGCCCTTACCTGAAACGAAGTCTTGCCTGTAGGAAGACACAGAGTCTGGGATTTAACTCCATTTCTCAATGGAAACATACAGCATAGTTCTCATCCATGGATCACACTCTGCTTTAGAGCAAGAAGCACGCTCTTGCTTTCTAGAGTCTCTAATACAGCAGGAAATCTGACTGTGCCCAGAACAATAGAATGGTGTTTCCTACACATACTGAGTATATGTAGTCCAAATCTTCTTCTGAAAATGATACAATGCACTGGTCCTCTAACATCCAATGCTTGTAAGTTAAGATGAGAAACGTGTGAGCTTCGTGAATGATGTAGTTCCTTTGAGCAGAAAAGTGACTCCCTTACCTTAAATGAAGTCTTGCTTGTAGGGAGACTCAGAGCATGGGATTTAACTCCATTTCTGAAGTGAAACACAGAGCATTGTCTCATCCATTGATCACACTCTGCTTTAGAACAAGAAGCACGCTCTTGCTTTCTAGAGTCTCTAAGACAGCAGGAAACGTGAGTGTGTTGAGAACAAAAGAACGGTGTTTTCTACACATACGGACCATATCTAGTCCAACTCTGCTTCTGAAACTGATAGAAAGCACTGGTCCTCTAACATCCAATGCTTGTCTGTTAAGATGAGAAACGTGTGAGCTCAGTGAACGATGTAGTTCGTTTGAGCTGAAAAGTGACTGCCCTTACCCGAAACGAAGTCTTGCTTGTAGGAAGACACAGAGCCTGGGATTTAACTCCATTTCTGAAGGGAAACACACAGCATAGTTCTCATCCAGGGATCACACTCTGCTTTAGAGCGAGAAGCACGCTCTTGCTTTCTAAAGTCTCTAAGACAGCAGGAAACGTGAGTGTGCTGAGAACAAAAGAACGGTGTTTCCTACACATAAGGACATTATATAGTCCAACTCTTCTTCTGACACTGATACAAAGCACTGGTCCTCTAACATACAATGCTTGTCAGTTAAGATGAGAAACGTGTGAGCTTCGTGAATGATGTAATTCCTTTGAACTGAAAAGTGACTTCCCTTACTTAAAACGAAGTCTTGCTTGTAGTAAGACACAGAGCCTGGGATTTAACTCCTTTTCTGAAGGGAAACACAGAGCATAGTTCTCATCCATGGATCACACTCTGCTTTAGAGCAAGAAGCACGCTCTTGCTTTCTAGATTCTCTAATACAGCAGGAAATCTGAGTGTGCCCAGAACAAAAGAACGGTGTTTCCTACACATACGGAGTATATGTAGTCCAAATCTGCTTCTGAAACTGATACAAAGCACTGACCATCTAACATACAATGCTTGTCATTTAAGATGAGAAACGTGTGAGCTTCATGAACGATGTAGTTCGTTTCAGCAGAAAAGTGACTGCCCTTACCTGAATTGATGTCTTGCTTGTAGGAAGACTCAGAGCCTGGTATTTAACTCCATTTCTGAAGTAAAACACACAGCAGTGTAATCATCCATTGATCACACTCTGCTTTAGAACAAGAAGCACGCTCTAGCTTTCTAGATTCTCTAAGACAGCAGGAAACGTGAGTGTGCTGAGAACAAAAGAACGGTGTTTCCTACACATACGGACATTATATAGTCCAACTCTGCTTCTGAAACTGATACAAAGCACTGGTCCTCTAAAATCCAATGCTTGTCTGTTAAGATGAGAAACATGTCAGCTTCGTGAACGATGTAGTTCGTTTGAGCTGAAAAGTGACTGCCCTTACCTGAAACGAAGTCTTGCCTGTAGGAAGACACAGAGTCTGGGATTTAACTTCATTTCTCAATGGAAACATACAGCATAGTTCTCATCCATGGATCACACTCTGCTTTAGAGCAAGAAGCACGCTCTTGCTTTCTAGAGTCTCTAATACAGCAGGAAATCTGAGTGTGCCCAGAACAATAGAACGGTGTTTCCTACACATACTGACTATATGTAGTCCAAATCTTCTTCTGAAACTGATACAATGCACTGGTCCTCTAACATCCAATGCTTGTAAGTTAAGATGAGAAACGTGTGAGCTTCGTGAATGATGTAGTTCCTTTGAGCAGAAAAGTGACTGCCCTTACCCGAAACGAAGTCTTGCTTGTAGGAAGACTCAGAGCATGGGATTTAACTCCATTTCTGAAGTGAAACACACAGCATTGTCTCATCCATTGATCACACTCTGCTTTAGAACAAGAAGCACGCTCTTGCTTCCTAAAGTCTCTAAGACAGCAGGAAACGTGAGTGTGCTGAGAACAAAAGAACGGTGTTTCCTACACATATGGACCATATGTAGTCCAAATCTGCTTCTGAAACTGATACAAAGCACTGACCATCTAACATACAATGCTTGTCAGTTAAGATGAGAAACGTGTAAGCTTCATGAACGATGTAGTTCATTTCAGCAGAAAAGTGACTGCCCTTACCTGAATTGAAGTCTTGCTTGTAGGAAGACTCAGAGCCTGGGATTTATCTCCATTTCTGAAGTAAAACACACAGCAGTGTAATCATCCATTGATCACACTCTGCTTTAGAACAAGAAGCACGCTCTAGCTTTCTAGAGTCTCTAAGACAGCAGGAAACGTGAGTGTGCTGAGAACAAAAGAACGGTGTTTCCTACACATACGGACCATATCTAGTCCAACTCTGCTTCTGAAACTGATAAAAAGCACTGGTCCTCTAACATCCAATGCTTGTCAGTTAAGATGAGAAACGTGTGAGCTCAGAGAACGATGTAGTTCGTTTGAGCTGAAAAGTGACTGCCCTTACCCGAAATGAAGTCTTGCTTGTAGGAAGACACAGAGCCTGGGATTAAACTCCATTTCTGAAGGGAAACACACAGCATAGTTCTCATCCATGGATCGCACTCTGCTTTAGAGCAAGAAGCACGCTCTTGCTTTCTAAAGTCTCTAAGACAGCAGGAAACGTGAGTGTGCTGAGAACAAAAGAACGGTGTTTCCTACTCATACGGACTATATGTAGTCAAAATCTTCTTCTGAAACTGATAGAATGCACTGGTCCTCTAACATCCAATGCTTGTCAGTTAAGATGAGAAACGTGTGAGCTTTGTGAATGATGTAATTCCTTTGAACTGAAAAGTGACTTCCCTTATTTAAAACGAAGTCTTGCTTGTAGTAAGACACAGAGCCTGGGATTTAACTCCATTTCTGAAGGGAAACACACAGCATAGTTCTCATCCATGGATCACACTCTGCTTTAGAGCAAGAAGCACGTTCTTGCTTTCTAGATTCTCTAAGACAGCAGGAAATCTGCGTGTGCCCAGAACAAAAGAACGGTGTTTCCTACACATACGGACTATATGTAGTCCAAATCTTCTTCTGAAACTGATACAATGCACTGGTCCTCTAACATCCAATGCTTGTCAGTTAAGATGAGAAACGTGTGAGCTTCGTGAACAATGTAGTTCCTTTGAGCAGAAAAGTGACTGCCCTTACCTTAAACGAAGTCTTGCTTGTAGGGAGACTCAGAGCATGGGATTTAACTCCATTTCTGAACTGAAACACACAGCATTGTCTCATCCATTGATCACACTCTGCTTTAGAACAAGAAGCACGCTCTTGCTTCCTAAAGTCTCTAAGACAGCAGGAAATGTGAGTGTGCTGAGAACAAAAGAACGGTGTTTCCTACACATACGGACCATATCTAGTCCAACTCTGCTTCTGAAACTGATACAAAGCACTGGTCCTCTAACATCCAATGCTTGTCTGTTAAGATGAGAAACGTGTGAGCTCAGTGAACGATGTAGTTCGTTTGAGCTGAAAAGTGACTGCCCTTACCCGAAACGAAGTCTTGCTTGTAGGAAGACACAGAGCCTGGGATTTAACTCCATTTCTAAAGGGAAACACACAGCATAGTTCTCATCCATGGATCACACTCTGCTTTAGAGCGAGAAGCACGCTCTTGCTTTCTAAAGTCTCTAAGACAGCAGGAAATGTGAGTGTGCTGAGAACAAAAGAACGGTGTTTCCTACACATACGGACATTATATAGTCCAACTCTTCTTCTGACACTGATACAAAGCACTGGTCCTCTAACATACAATGCTTGTCAGTTAAGATGAGAAAAGTGTGAGCTTCGTGAACGATGTAGTTCGTTTGAGCAGAAAAGTGACTGCCCTTACCTGAAACGAAGTCTTGCTTGTAGGAAGACATAGAGCCTGGGATTTAACTCCTTTTCTGAAGGGAAACACACAGCATAGTTCTCATCCATGGATCACACTCTGCTTTAGAGCGAGAAGCACGCTCTTGCTTTCTAAAGTCTCTAAGACAGCAGGAAACGTGTGTGTGCTGAGAACAAAAGAACGGTGTTTCCTACACATACGGACTATATGTAGTCCAAATCTTCTTCTGAAACTGATAGAATGCACTGGTCCTCTAACATCCAATGCTTGTCAGTTAAGATGAGAAACGTGTGAGCTTTGTGAATGATGTAATTCCTTTGAACTGAAAAGTGTCTTCCCTTACTTAAAACGAAGTCTTGCTTGTAGTAAGACACAGAGCCTGGGATTTAACTCCTTTTCTGAAGGGAAACACACAGCATAGTTCTCAACCATGGATCACACTCTGCTTTAGAGCAAGAAGCACGCTCTTGCTTTCTAGATTCTCTAATACAGCAGGAAATCTGAGTGTGCCCAGAACAAAAGAACGGTGTTTCCTACACATACGGAGTATATGTAGTCCAAATCTGCTTCTGAAACTGATACAAAGCACTGACCATCTAACATACAATGCTTGTCAGTTAAGATGAGAAACGTGTGAGCTTCATGAACGATGTAGTTCGTTTCAGCAGAAAAGTGACTGCCCTTACCTGAATTGATGTCTTGCTTGTAGGAACACTCAGAGCCTGGTATTTAACTCCATTTCTGAAGTAAAACACACAGCAGTGTAATCATCCATTGATCACACTCTGCTTTAGAACAAGAAGCACGCTCTAGCTTTCTAGATTCTCTAAGACAGCAGGAAACGTGAGTGTGCTGAGAACAAAAGAACGGTGTTTCCTACACATATGGACATTATATAGTCCAACTCTGCTTCTGAAACTGATACAAAGCACTGGTCCTCTAAAATCCAATGCTTGTCTGTTAAGATGAGAAACATGTCAGCTTCGTGAACGATGTAGTTCGTTTGAGCTGAAAAGTGACTGCCCTTACCTGAAACGAAGTCTTGCCTGTAGGAAGACACAGAGTCTGGGATTTAACTCCATTTCTCAATGGAAACATACAGCATAGTTCTCATCCATGGATCACACTCTGCTTTAGAGCAAGAAGCACGCTCTTGCTTTCTAGAGTCTCTAATACAGCAGGAAATCTGAGTGTGCCCAGAACAATAGAACGGTGTTTCCTACACATACTGACTATATGTAGTCCAAATCTTCTTCTGAAACTGATACAATGCACTGGTCCTCTAACATCCAATGCTTGTAAGTTAAGATGAGAAACGTGTGAGCTTCGTGAATGATGTAGTTCCTTTGAGCAGAAAAGTGACTGCCCTTACCTTAAACGAAGTCTTGCTTGTAGGGAGACTCAGAGCATGGGATTTAACTCCATTTCTGAAGTGAAACACAGAGCATTGTCTCATCCATTGATCACACTCTGCTTTAGAACAAGAAGCACGCTCTTGCTTTCTAGAGTCTCTAAGACAGCAGGAAACGTGAGTGTGCTGAGAACAAAAGAACGGTGTTTCCTACACATACGGACCATATCTAGTCCAACTCTGCTTCTGAAACTGATAGAAAGCACTGGTCCTCTAACATCCAATGCTTGTCTGTTAAGATGAGAAACGTATGAGCTCAGTGAACGATGTAGTTCGTTTGAGCTGAAAAGTGACTGCCCTTACCCGAAACGAAGTCTTGCTTGTAGGAAGACACAGAGCCTGGGATTTAACTCCATTTCTGAAGGGAAACACACAGCATAGTTCTCATCCATGGATCCCACTCTGCTTTAGAGCGAGAAGCACGCTCTTGCTTTCTAAAGTCTCTAAGACAGCAGGAAACATGAGTGTGCTGAGAACAAAAGAACGGTGTTTCCTACACATACGGACATTATATAGTCCAACTCTTCTTCTGACACTGATACAAAGCACTGGTCCTCTAACATACAATGCTTGTCAGTTAAGATGAGAAACGTGTGAGCTTCGTGAACGATTTAGTTCCTTTGAGCAGAAAAGTGACTGCCCTTACCTGAAACGAAGTCTTGCTTGTAGGAAGACATAGAGCCTGGGATTTAACTCCTTTTCTGAAGAGAAACACACAGCATAGTTCTCATCCATGGATCACACTCTGCTTTAGAGCGAGAAGCACGCTCTTGCTTTCTAAAGTCTCTAAGACAGCAGAAAAGGTGAGTGTGCTGAGAACAAAAGAACGGTGTATCCTACACATACGGACCATATCTAGTCCAACTCTGCTTCTGAAACTGATTCAAAGCACTGGTCCTCTAACATCCAATGCTTGTCAGTTAAGATGAGAAACGTGTGAGCTTTGTGAATGATGTAATTCCTTTGAACTGAAAAGTGACCTCCCTTACTTAAAACGAAGTCTTGCTTGTAGTAAGACACAGAGCCAGGGATTTAACTCCATTTCTAAAGGGAAACACACAGCATAGTTCTCATCCATGGATCACACTCTGCTTTAGAGCAAGAAGCACGCTCTTGCTTTCTAGATTCTCTAATACAGCAGGAAATCTGAGTGTGCCCAAAACAAAAGAACGGTGTTTCCTACACATACGGACTATATGTAGTCCAAATCTTCTTCTGAAACTGATACAATGCACTGGTCCTCTAACATCCAATGCTTGTCAGTCAAGATGAGAAACGTGTGAGCTTCGTGAACAATGTAGTTCCTTTGAGCAGAAAAGTGACTGCCCTTACCTGAAACGAAGTCTTGCTTGTAGTGAGACTCAGAGCATGGGAATTAATTCCATTTCTGAAGTGAAACACACAGCATTGTCTCATCCATTGATCACACTCTGCTTTAGAACAAGAAGCACGCTCTTGCTTCCTAAAGTCTCTAAGACAGCAGGAAACGTGAGTGTGCTGAGAACAAAAGAACGGTGTTTCCTACACATATGGACCATATGTAGTCCAAATCTGCTTCTGAAACTGATACAAAGCACTGACCATCTTACATACAATGCTTGTCAGTTAAGATGAGAAACGTGTGAGCTTCATGAACGATGTAGTTCATTTCAGCAGAAAAGTGCACGCCCTTACCTGAATTGAAGTCTTGCTTGTAGGAAGACTCAGAGCCTGGGATTTAACTCCATTTCAGAAGTAAAACACACAGCAGTGTAATCATCCATTGATCACACTCTGCTTTAGAACAAGAAGCACGCTCTAGCTTTCTAGAGTCTCTAAGACAGCAGGAAATGTGAGTGTGCTGAGAACAAAAGAACGGTGTTTCCTACACATACGGACATTATATAGTCCAAATCTGCTTCTGAAACTGATACAAAGCACTGGTCCTCTAAAATCCAATGCTTGTCTGTTAAGATGAGACATGTCAGGTTCGTGAACGATGTAGTTCGTTTGAGCTGAAAAGTGACTGCCCTTACCTGAAATGAAGTCTTGCCTGTAGGAAGACACAGAGTCTGGGATTTAACTCCATTTCTCAATGGAAACATACAGCATAGTTCTCATCCATGGATCACACTCTGCTTTAGAGCAAGAAGCACGCTCTTGCTTTCTAGAGTCTCTAATACAGCAGGAAATCTGACTGTGCCCAGAACAATAGAATGGTGTTTCCTACACATACTGAGTATATGTAGTCCAAATCTTCTTCTGAAAATGATACAATGCACTGGTCCTCTAACATCCAATGCTTGTAAGTTAAGATGAGAAACGTGTGAGCTTCGTGAATGATGTAGTTCCTTTGAGCAGAAAAGTGACTCCCTTACCTTAAATGAAGTCTTGCTTGTAGGGAGACTCAGAGCATGGGATTTAACTCCATTTCTGAAGTGAAACACAGAGCATTGTCTCATCCATTGATCACACTCTGCTTTAGAACAAGAAGCACGCTCTTGCTTTCTAGAGTCTCTAAGACAGCAGGAAACGTGAGTGTGTTGAGAACAAAAGAACGGTGTTTTCTACACATACGGACCATATCTAGTCCAACTCTGCTTCTGAAACTGATAGAAAGCACTGGTCCTCTAACATCCAATGCTTGTCTGTTAAGATGAGAAACGTGTGAGCTCAGTGAACGATGTAGTTCGTTTGAGCTGAAAAGTGACTGCCCTTACCCGAAACGAAGTCTTGCTTGTAGGAAGACACAGAGCCTGGGATTTAACTCCATTTCTGAAGGGAAACACACAGCATAGTTCTCATCCAGGGATCACACTCTGCTTTAGAGCGAGAAGCACGCTCTTGCTTTCTAAAGTCTCTAAGACAGCAGGAAACGTGAGTGTGCTGAGAACAAAAGAACGGTGTTTCCTACACATAAGGACATTATATAGTCCAACTCTTCTTCTGACACTGATACAAAGCACTGGTCCTCTAACATACAATGCTTGTCAGTTAAGATGAGAAACGTGTGAGCTTCGTGAATGATGTAATTCCTTTGAACTGAAAAGTGACTTCCCTTACTTAAAACGAAGTCTTGCTTGTAGTAAGACACAGAGCCTGGGATTTAACTCCTTTTCTGAAGGGAAACACAGAGCATAGTTCTCATCCATGGATCACACTCTGCTTTAGAGCAAGAAGCACGCTCTTGCTTTCTAGATTCTCTAATACAGCAGGAAATCTGAGTGTGCCCAGAACAAAAGAACGGTGTTTCCTACACATACGGAGTATATGTAGTCCAAATCTGCTTCTGAAACTGATACAAAGCACTGACCATCTAACATACAATGCTTGTCAGTTAAGATGAGAAACGTGTGAGCTTCATGAACGATGTAGTTCGTTTCAGCAGAAAAGTGACTGCCCTTACCTGAATTGATGTCTTGCTTGTAGGAAGACTCAGAGCCTGGTATTTAACTCCATTTCTGAAGTAAAACACACAGCAGTGTAATCATCCATTGATCACACTCTGCTTTAGAACAAGAAGCACGCTCTAGCTTTCTAGATTCTCTAAGACAGCAGGAAACGTGAGTGTGCTGAGAACAAAAGAACGGTGTTTCCTACACATACGGACATTATATAGTCCAACTCTGCTTCTGAAACTGATACAAAGCACTGGTCCTCTAAAATCCAATGCTTGTCTGTTAAGATGAGAAACATGTCAGCTTCGTGAACGATGTAGTTCGTTTGAGCTGAAAAGTGACTGCCCTTACCTGAAACGAAGTCTTGCCTGTAGGAAGACACAGAGTCTGGGATTTAACTTCATTTCTCAATGGAAACATACAGCATAGTTCTCATCCATGGATCACACTCTGCTTTAGAGCAAGAAGCACGCTCTTGCTTTCTAGAGTCTCTAATACAGCAGGAAATCTGAGTGTGCCCAGAACAATAGAACGGTGTTTCCTACACATACTGACTATATGTAGTCCAAATCTTCTTCTGAAACTGATACAATGCACTGGTCCTCTAACATCCAATGCTTGTAAGTTAAGATGAGAAACGTGTGAGCTTCGTGAATGATGTAGTTCCTTTGAGCAGAAAAGTGACTGCCCTTACCCGAAACGAAGTCTTGCTTGTAGGAAGACACAGAGCCTGGGATTTAACTCCATTTCTGAAGGGAAACACACAGCATAGTTCTCATCCATGGATCACACTCTGCTTTAGAGCGAGAAGCACGCTCTTGCTTTCTAAAGTCTCTAAGACAGCAGGAAACGTGAGTGTGCTGAAAACAAAAGAACGGTGTTTCCTACACATACGGACATTATATAGTCCAACTCTTCTTCTGACACTGATACAAAGCACTGGTCCTCTAACATACAATGCTTGTCAGTTAAGATGAGAAACGTGTGAGCTTCGTGAACGATGTAGTTCCTTTGAGCAGAAAAGTGACTTCCCTTACCTGAAACGAAGTCTTGCTTGTAGGAAGACATAGAGCCTGGGATTTAACTCCTTTTCTGAAGAGAAACACACAGCATAGTTCTCATCCATGGATCACACTCTGCTTTAGAGCGAGAAGCACGCTCTTGCTTTCTAAAGTCTCTAAGACAGCAGAAAAGGTGAGTGTGCTGAGAACAAAAGAACGTTTTATCCTACACATACGGACCATATCTAGTCCAACTCTGCTTCTGAAACTGATTCAAAGCACTGGTCCTCTAACATCCAATGCTTGTCAGTTAAGATGAGAAACGTGTGAGCTTTGTGAATGATGTAATTCCTTTGAACTGAAAAGTGACTTCCCTTACTTAAAACGAAGTCTTGCTTGTAGTAAGACACAGAGCCAGGGATTTAACTCCATTTCTGAAGGGAAACACACAGCATAGTTCTCATCCATGGATCACACTCTGCTTTAGAGCAAGAAGCACGCTCTTGCTTTCTAGATTCTCTAATACAGCAGGAAATCTGAGTGTGCCCAGAACAAAAGAACGGTGTTTCCTACACATACGGACTATATGTAGTCCAAATCTTCTTCTGAAACTGATACAATGCACTGGTCCTCTAACATCCAATGCTTGTCAGTCAAGATGAGAAACGTGTGAGCTTCGTGAACAATGTAGTTCCTTTGAGCAGAAAAGTGACTGCCCTTACCTGAAACGAAGTCTTGCTTGTAGTGAGACTCAGAGCATGGGAATTAATTCCATTTCTGAAGTGAAACACACAGCATTGTCTCATCCATTGATCACACTCTGCTTTAGAACAAGAAGCACGCTCTTGCTTCCTAAAGTCTCTAAGACAGCAGGAAACGTGAGTGTGCTGAGAACAAAAGAACGGTGTTTCCTACACATATGGACCATATGTAGTCCAAATCTGCTTCTGAAACTGATACAAAGCACTGACCATCTTACATACAATGCTTGTCAGTTAAGATGAGAAACGTGTGAGCTTCATGAACGATGTAGTTCATTTCAGCAGAAAAGTGCACGCCCTTACCTGAATTGAAGTCTTGCTTGTAGGAAGACTCAGAGCCTGGGATTTAACTCCATTTCAGAAGTAAAACACACAGCAGTGTAATCATCCATTGATCACACTCTGCTTTAGAACAAGAAGCACGCTCTAGCTTTCTAGAGTCTCTAAGACAGCAGGAAATGTGAGTGTGCTGAGAACAAAAGAACGGTGTTTCCTACACATACGGACATTATATAGTCCAAATCTGCTTCTGAAACTGATACAAAGCACTGGTCCTCTAAAATCCAATGCTTGTCTGTTAAGATGAGACATGTCAGGTTCGTGAACGATGTAGTTCGTTTGAGCTGAAAAGTGACTGCCCTTACCTGAAATGAAGTCTTGCCTGTAGGAAGACACAGAGTCTGGGATTTAACTCCATTTCTCAATGGAAACATACAGCATAGTTCTCATCCATGGATCACACTCTGCTTTAGAGCAAGAAGCACGCTCTTGCTTTCTAGAGTCTCTAATACAGCAGGAAATCTGACTGTGCCCAGAACAATAGAATGGTGTTTCCTACACATACTGAGTATATGTAGTCCAAATCTTCTTCTGAAAATGATACAATGCACTGGTCCTCTAACATCCAATGCTTGTAAGTTAAGATGAGAAACGTGTGAGCTTCGTGAATGATGTAGTTCCTTTGAGCAGAAAAGTGACTCCCTTACCTTAAATGAAGTCTTGCTTGTAGGGAGACTCAGAGCATGGGATTTAACTCCATTTCTGAAGTGAAACACAGAGCATTGTCTCATCCATTGATCACACTCTGCTTTAGAACAAGAAGCACGCTCTTGCTTTCTAGAGTCTCTAAGACAGCAGGAAACGTGAGTGTGTTGAGAACAAAAGAACGGTGTTTTCTACACATACGGACCATATCTAGTCCAACTCTGCTTCTGAAACTGATAGAAAGCACTGGTCCTCTAACATCCAATGCTTGTCTGTTAAGATGAGAAACGTGTGAGCTCAGTGAACGATGTAGTTCGTTTGAGCTGAAAAGTGACTGCCCTTACCCGAAACGAAGTCTTGCTTGTAGGAAGACACAGAGCCTGGGATTTAACTCCATTTCTGAAGGGAAACACACAGCATAGTTCTCATCCAGGGATCACACTCTGCTTTAGAGCGAGAAGCACGCTCTTGCTTTCTAAAGTCTCTAAGACAGCAGGAAACGTGAGTGTGCTGAGAACAAAAGAACGGTGTTTCCTACACATAAGGACATTATATAGTCCAACTCTTCTTCTGACACTGATACAAAGCACTGGTCCTCTAACATACAATGCTTGTCAGTTAAGATGAGAAACGTGTGAGCTTCGTGAATGATGTAATTCCTTTGAACTGAAAAGTGACTTCCCTTACTTAAAACGAAGTCTTGCTTGTAGTAAGACACAGAGCCTGGGATTTAACTCCTTTTCTGAAGGGAAACACAGAGCATAGTTCTCATCCATGGATCACACTCTGCTTTAGAGCAAGAAGCACGCTCTTGCTTTCTAGATTCTCTAATACAGCAGGAAATCTGAGTGTGCCCAGAACAAAAGAACGGTGTTTCCTACACATACGGAGTATATGTAGTCCAAATCTGCTTCTGAAACTGATACAAAGCACTGACCATCTAACATACAATGCTTGTCAGTTAAGATGAGAAACGTGTGAGCTTCATGAACGATGTAGTTCGTTTCAGCAGAAAAGTGACTGCCCTTACCTGAATTGATGTCTTGCTTGTAGGAAGACTCAGAGCCTGGTATTTAACTCCATTTCTGAAGTAAAACACACAGCAGTGTAATCATCCATTGATCACACTCTGCTTTAGAACAAGAAGCACGCTCTAGCTTTCTAGATTCTCTAAGACAGCAGGAAACGTGAGTGTGCTGAGAACAAAAGAACGGTGTTTCCTACACATACGGACATTATATAGTCCAACTCTGCTTCTGAAACTGATACAAAGCACTGGTCCTCTAAAATCCAATGCTTGTCTGTTAAGATGAGAAACATGTCAGCTTCGTGAACGATGTAGTTCGTTTGAGCTGAAAAGTGACTGCCCTTACCTGAAACGAAGTCTTGCCTGTAGGAAGACACAGAGTCTGGGATTTAACTTCATTTCTCAATGGAAACATACAGCATAGTTCTCATCCATGGATCACACTCTGCTTTAGAGCAAGAAGCACGCTCTTGCTTTCTAGAGTCTCTAATACAGCAGGAAATCTGAGTGTGCCCAGAACAATAGAACGGTGTTTCCTACACATACTGACTATATGTAGTCCAAATCTTCTTCTGAAACTGATACAATGCACTGGTCCTCTAACATCCAATGCTTGTAAGTTAAGATGAGAAACGTGTGAGCTTCGTGAATGATGTAGTTCCTTTGAGCAGAAAAGTGACTGCCCTTACCCGAAACGAAGTCTTGCTTGTAGGAAGACACAGAGCCTGGGATTTAACTCCATTTCTGAAGGGAAACACACAGCATAGTTCTCATCCATGGATCACACTCTGCTTTAGAGCGAGAAGCACGCTCTTGCTTTCTAAAGTCTCTAAGACAGCAGGAAACGTGAGTGTGCTGAAAACAAAAGAACGGTGTTTCCTACACATACGGACATTATATAGTCCAACTCTTCTTCTGACACTGATACAAAGCACTGGTCCTCTAACATACAATGCTTGTCAGTTAAGATGAGAAACGTGTGAGCTTCGTGAACGATGTAGTTCCTTTGAGCAGAAAAGTGACTTCCCTTACCTGAAACGAAGTCTTGCTTGTAGGAAGACATAGAGCCTGGGATTTAACTCCTTTTCTGAAGAGAAACACACAGCATAGTTCTCATCCATGGATCACACTCTGCTTTAGAGCGAGAAGCACGCTCTTGCTTTCTAAAGTCTCTAAGACAGCAGAAAAGGTGAGTGTGCTGAGAACAAAAGAACGTTTTATCCTACACATACGGACCATATCTAGTCCAACTCTGCTTCTGAAACTGATTCAAAGCACTGGTCCTCTAACATCCAATGCTTGTCAGTTAAGATGAGAAACGTGTGAGCTTTGTGAATGATGTAATTCCTTTGAACTGAAAAGTGACTTCCCTTACTTAAAACGAAGTCTTGCTTGTAGTAAGACACAGAGCCAGGGATTTAACTCCATTTCTGAAGGGAAACACACAGCATAGTTCTCATCCATGGATCACACTCTGCTTTAGAGCAAGAAGCACGCTCTTGCTTTCTAGATTCTCTAATACAGCAGGAAATCTGAGTGTGCCCAGAACAAAAGAACGGTGTTTCCTACACATACGGACTATATGTAGTCCAAATCTTCTTCTGAAACTGATACAATGCACTGGTCCTCTAACATCCAATGCTTGTCAGTCAAGATGAGAAACGTGTGAGCTTCGTGAACAATGTAGTTCCTTTGAGCAGAAAAGTGACTGCCCTTACCTGAAACGAAGTCTTGCTTGTAGGGAGACTCAGAGCATGGGATTTAATTCCATTTCTGAAGTGAAACACACAGCATTGTCTCATCCATTGATCACACTCTGCTTTAGAACAAGAAGCACGCTCTTGCTTCCTAAAGTCTCTAAGACAGCAGGAAACGTGAGTGTGCTGAGAACAAAAGAACGGTGTTTCCTACACATATGGACCATATGTAGTCCAAATCTGCTTCTGAAACTGATACAAAGCACTGACCATCTTACATACAATGCTTGTCAGTTAAGATGAGAAACGTGTGAGCTTCATGAACGATGTAGTTCATTTCAGCAGAAAAGTGCACGCCCTTACCTGAATTGAAGTCTTGCTTGTAGGAAGACTCAGAGCCTGGGATTTAACTCCATTTCAGAAGTAAAACACACAGCAGTGTAATCATCCATTGATCACACTCTGCTTTAGAACAAGAAGCACGCTCTAGCTTTCTAGATTCTCTAAGACAGCAGGAAATGTGAGTGTGCTGAGAACAAAAGAACGGTGTTTCCTACACATACGGACATTATATAGTCCAACTCTGCTTCTGAAACTGATACAAAGCACTGGTCCTCTAAAATCCAATGCTTGTCTGTTAAGATGAGACATGTCAGCTTCGTGAACGATGTAGTTCGTTTGAGCTGAAAAGTGACTGCCCTTACCTGAAACGAAGTCTTGCCTGTAGGAAGACACAGAGTCTGGGATTTAACTCCATTTCTCAATGGAAACATACAGCATAGTTCTCATCCATGGATCACACTCTGCTTTAGAGCAAGAAGCACGCTCTTGCTTTCTAGAGTCTCTAATACAGCAGGAAATCTGACTGTGCCCAGAACAATAGAATGGTGTTTCCTACACATACTGAGTATATGTAGTCCAAATCTTCTTCTGAAACTGATACAATGCACTGGTCCTCTAACATCCAATGCTTGTAAGTTAAGATGAGAAACGTGTGAGCTTCGTGAATGATGTAGTTCCTTTGAGCAGAAAAGTGACTGCCCTTACCTTAAACGAAGTCTTGGTTGTAGGGAGACTCAGAGCATGGGATTTAACTCCATTTCTGAAGTGAAACACAGAGCATTGTCTCATCCATTGATCACACTCTGCTTTAGAACAAGAAGCACGCTCTTGCTTTCTAGAGTCTCTAAGACAGCAGGAAACGTGAGTGTGTTGAGAACAAAAGAATGGTGTTTTCTACACATACGGACCATATCTAGTCCAACTCTGCTTCTGAAACTGATAGAAAGCACTGGTCCTCTAACATCCAATGCTTGTCTGTTAAGATGAGAAACGTGTGAGCTCAGTGAACGATGTAGTTCGTTTGAGCTGAAAAGTGACTGCCCTTACCCGAAACGAAGTCTTGCTTGTAGGAAGACACAGAGCCTGATATTTAACTCCATTTCTGAAGGGAAACACACAGCATAGTTCTCATCCATGGATCACACTCTGCTTTAGAGCGAGAAGCACGCTCTTGCTTTCTAAAGTCTCTAAGACAGAAGGAAACGTGAGTGTGCTGAGAACAAAAGAACGGTGTTTCCTACACATACGGACATTATATAGTCCAACTCTTCTTCTGACACTGATACAAAGCACTGGTCCTCTAACATACAATGCTTGTCAGTTAAGATGAGAAACGTGTGAGCTTCGTGAACGACGTAGTTCCTTTGAGCAGAAAAGTGACTGCCCTTACCTGAAACGAAGTCTTGATGTAGGAAGACATAGAGCCTGGGATTTAACTCCTTTTCTGAAGGGAAACACACAGCATAGTTCTCATCCATGGATCACACTCTGCTTTAGAGCGAGAAGCACGCTCTTGCTTTCTAAAGTCTCTAAGACAGCAGGAAACGTGAGTGTGCTGAGAACAAAAGAACGGTGTATCCTACACATACGGACCATACCTAGTCCAACTCCGCTTCTGAAACTGATTCAAAGCACTGGTCCTCTAACATCCAATGCTTGTCAGTTAAGATGAGAAACGTGTGAGCTCCGTGAAAAATGTAGTTCGTTTGAGCTGAAAAGTGACTGCCCTTACCTGAAACGAAGTCTTGCTTGTAGGAAGATGCAGAGTCTGGTATTTAACTACTTTTCTGAAGGGAAACACACAGCATAGTTCTCATCCATGAATCACACTCTGCTTTAGAGCAAGAAGCACACTCTTGCTTTCTAGAGTCTCTAAGACAGCAGGAAATCTGAGTATGCCCAGAACAAAAGAACGGTGTTTCCTACACATACGGACTATATGTAGTCCAAATCTTCTTCTGAAACTGATAGAATGCACTGGTCCTCTAACATCCAATGCTTGTCAGTTAAGATGAGAAACGTGTGAGCTTGGTGAATGATGTAATTCCTTTGAACTGAAAAGTGACTTCCCTTACTTAAAACGAAGTCTTGCTTGTAGTAAGACACAGAGCCTGGGATTTAACTCCTTTTCTGAAGGGAAACACAGAGCATAGTTCTCATCCATGGATCACACTCTGCTTTAGAGCAAGAAGCACGCTCTTGCTTTCTAGATTCTCTAATACAGCAGGAAATCTGAGTGTGCCCAGAACAAAAGAACGGTGTTTCCTACACATACGGAGTATATGTAGTCCAAATCTGCTTCTGAAACTGATACAAAGCACTGACCATCTAACATACAATGCTTGTCATTTAAGATGAGAAACGTGTGAGCTTCATGAACGATGTAGTTCGTTTCAGCAGAAAAGTGACTGCCCTTACCTGAATTGATGTCTTGCTTGTAGGAAGACTCAGAGCCTGGTATTTAACTCCATTTCTGAAGTAAAACACACAGCAGTGTAATCATCCATTGATCACACTCTGCTTTAGAACAAGAAGCACGCTCTAGCTTTCTAGATTCTCTAAGACAGCAGGAAACGTGAGTGTGCTGAGAACAAAAGAACGGTGTTTCCTACACATACGGACATTATATAGTCCAACTCTGCTTCTGAAACTGATACAAAGCACTGGTCCTCTAAAATCCAATGCTTGTCTGTTAAGATGAGAAACATGTCAGCTTCGTGAACGATGTAGTTCGTTTGAGCTGAAAAGTGACTGCCCTTACCTGAAACGAAGTCTTGCCTGTAGGAAGACACAGAGTCTGGGATTTAACTTCATTTCTCAATGGAAACATACAGCATAGTTCTCATCCATGGATCACACTCTGCTTTAGAGCAAGAAGCACGCTCTTGCTTTCTAGAGTCTCTAATACAGCAGGAAATCTGAGTGTGCCCAGAACAATAGAACGGTGTTTCCTACACATACTGACTATATGTAGTCCAAATCTTCTTCTGAAACTGATACAATGCACTGGTCCTCTAACATCCAATGCTTGTAAGTTAAGATGAGAAACGTGTGAGCTTCGTGAATGATGTAGTTCCTTTGAGCAGAAAAGTGACTGCCCTTACCCGAAACGAAGTCTTGCTTGTAGGAAGACTCAGAGCATGGGATTTAACTCCATTTCTGAAGTGAAACACACAGCATTGTCTCATCCATTGATCACACTCTGCTTTAGAACAAGAAGCACGCTCTTGCTTCCTAAAGTCTCTAAGACAGCAGGAAACGTGAGTGTGCTGAGAACAAAAGAACGGTGTTTCCTACACATATGGACCATATGTAGTCCAAATCTGCTTCTGAAACTGATACAAAGCACTGACCATCTAACATACAATGCTTGTCAGTTAAGATGAGAAACGTGTAAGCTTCATGAACGATGTAGTTCATTTCAGCAGAAAAGTGACTGCCCTTACCTGAATTGAAGTCTTGCTTGTAGGAAGACTCAGAGCCTGGGATTTATCTCCATTTCTGAAGTAAAACACACAGCAGTGTAATCATCCATTGATCACACTCTGCTTTAGAACAAGAAGCACGCTCTAGCTTTCTAGAGTCTCTAAGACAGCAGGAAACGTGAGTGTGCTGAGAACAAAAGAACGGTGTTTCCTACACATACGGACCATATCTAGTCCAACTCTGCTTCTGAAACTGATAAAAAGCACTGGTCCTCTAACATCCAATGCTTGTCAGTTAAGATGAGAAACGTGTGAGCTCAGAGAACGATGTAGTTCGTTTGAGCTGAAAAGTGACTGCCCTTACCCGAAATGAAGTCTTGCTTGTAGGAAGACACAGAGCCTGGGATTAAACTCCATTTCTGAAGGGAAACACACAGCATAGTTCTCATCCATGGATCGCACTCTGCTTTAGAGCAAGAAGCACGCTCTTGCTTTCTAAAGTCTCTAAGACAGCAGGAAACGTGAGTGTGCTGAGAACAAAAGAACGGTGTTTCCTACTCATACGGACTATATGTAGTCAAAATCTTCTTCTGAAACTGATAGAATGCACTGGTCCTCTAACATCCAATGCTTGTCAGTTAAGATGAGAAACGTGTGAGCTTTGTAAATGATGTAATTCCTTTGAACTGAAAAGTGACTTCCCTTATTTAAAACGAAGTCTTGCTTGTAGTAAGACACAGAGCCTGGGATTTAACTCCATTTCTGAAGGGAAACACACAGCATAGTTCTCATCCATGGATCACACTCTGCTTTAGAGCAAGAAGCACGTTCTTGCTTTCTAGATTCTCTAAGACAGCAGGAAATCTGCGTGTGCCCAGAACAAAAGAACGGTGTTTCCTACACATACGGACTATATGTAGTCCAAATCTTCTTCTGAAACTGATACAATGCACTGGTCCTCTAACATCCAATGCTTGTCAGTTAAGATGAGAAACGTGTGAGCTTCGTGAACAATGTAGTTCCTTTGAGCAGAAAAGTGACTGCCCTTACCTTAAACGAAGTCTTGCTTGTAGGGAGACTCAGAGCATGGGATTTAACTCCATTTCTGAACTGAAACACACAGCATTGTCTCATCCATTGATCACACTCTGCTTTAGAACAAGAAGCACGCTCTTGCTTCCTAAAGTCTCTAAGACAGCAGGAAATGTGAGTGTGCTGAGAACAAAAGAACGGTGTTTCCTACACATACGGAGCATATCTAGTCCAACTCTGCTTCTTAAACTGATAGAAAGCACTGGTCCTCTAACATCCAATGCTTGTCTGTTAAGATGAGAAACGTGTGAGCTCAGTGAACGATGTAGTTCGTTTGAGCTGAAAAGTGACTGCCCTTACCCGAAACGAAGTCTTGCTTGTAGGAAGACACAGAGCCTGGGATTTAACTCCATTTCTAAAGGGAAACACACAGCATAGTTCTCATCCATGGATCACACTCTGCTTTAGAGCGAGAAGCACGCTCTTGCTTTCTAAAGTCTCTAAGACAGCAGGAAATGTGAGAGTGCTGAGAACAAAAGAACGGTGTTTCCTACACATACGGACATTATATAGTCCAACTCTTCTTCTGACACTGATACAAAGCACTGGTCCTCTAACATACAATGCTTGTCAGTTAAGATGAGAAAAGTGTGAGCTTCGTGAACGATGTAGTTCGTTTGAGCAGAAAAGTGACTGCCCTTACCTGAAACGAAGTCTTGCTTGTAGGAAGACATAGAGCCTGGGATTTAACTCCTTTTCTGAAGGGAAACACACAGCATAGTTCTCATCCATGGATCACACTCTGCTTTAGAGCGAGAAGCACGCTCTTGCTTTCTAAAGTCTCTAAGACAGCAGGAAACGTGTGTGTGCTGAGAACAAAAGAACGGTGTTTCCTACACATACGGACTATATGTAGTCCAAATCTTCTTCTGAAACTGATAGAATGCACTGGTCCTCTAACATCCAATGCTTGTCAGTTAAGATGAGAAACGTGTGAGCTTTGTGAATGATGTAATTCCTTTGAACTGAAAAGTGTCTTCCCTTACTTAAAACGAAGTCTTGCTTGTAGTAAGACACAGAGCCTGGGATTTAACTCCTTTTCTGAAGGGAAACACACAGCATAGTTCTCAACCATGGATCACACTCTGCTTTAGAGCAAGAAGCACGCTCTTGCTTTCTAGATTCTCTAATACAGCAGGAAATCTGAGTGTGCCCAGAACAAAAGAACGGTGTTTCCTACACATACGGAGTATATGTAGTCCAAATCTGCTTCTGAAACTGATACAAAGCACTGACCATCTAACATACAATGCTTGTCAGTTAAGATGAGAAACGTGTGAGCTTCATGAACGATGTAGTTCGTTTCAGCAGAAAAGTGACTGCCCTTACCTGAATTGATGTCTTGCTTGTAGGAACACTCAGAGCCTGGTATTTAACTCCATTTCTGAAGTAAAACACACAGCAGTGTAATCATCCATTGATCACACTCTGCTTTAGAACAAGAAGCACGCTCTAGCTTTCTAGATTCTCTAAGACAGCAGGAAACGTGAGTGTGCTGAGAACAAAAGAACGGTGTTTCCTACACATATGGACATTATATAGTCCAACTCTGCTTCTGAAACTGATACAAAGCACTGGTCCTCTAAAATCCAATGCTTGTCTGTTAAGATGAGAAACATGTCAGCTTCGTGAACGATGTAGTTCGTTTGAGCTGAAAAGTGACTGCCCTTACCTGAAACGAAGTCTTGCCTGTAGGAAGACACAGAGTCTGGGATTTAACTCCATTTCTCAATGGAAACATACAGCATAGTTCTCATCCATGGATCACACTCTGCTTTAGAGCAAGAAGCACGCTCTTGCTTTCTAGAGTCTCTAATACAGCAGGAAATCTGAGTGTGCCCAGAACAATAGAACGGTGTTTCCTACACATACTGACTATATGTAGTCCAAATCTTCTTCTGAAACTGATACAATGCACTGGTCCTCTAACATCCAATGCTTGTAAGTTAAGATGAGAAACGTGTGAGCTTCGTGAATGATGTAGTTCCTTTGAGCAGAAAAGTGACTGCCCTTACCTTAAACGAAGTCTTGCTTGTAGGGAGACTCAGAGCATGGGATTTAACTCCATTTCTGAAGTGAAACACAGAGCATTGTCTCATCCATTGATCACACTCTGCTTTAGAACAAGAAGCACGCTCTTGCTTTCTAGAGTCTCTAAGACAGCAGGAAACGTGAGTGTGCTGAGAACAAAAGAACGGTGTTTCCTACACATACGGACCATATCTAGTCCAACTCTGCTTCTGAAACTGATAGAAAGCACTGGTCCTCTAACATCCAATGCTTGTCTGTTAAGATGAGAAACGTATGAGCTCAGTGAACGATGTAGTTCGTTTGAGCTGAAAAGTGACTGCCCTTACCCGAAACGAAGTCTTGCTTGTAGGAAGACACAGAGCCTGGGATTTAACTCCATTTCTGAAGGGAAACACACAGCATAGTTCTCATCCATGGATCCCACTCTGCTTTAGAGCGAGAAGCACGCTCTTGCTTTCTAAAGTCTCTAAGACAGCAGGAAACATGAGTGTGCTGAGAACAAAAGAACGGTGTTTCCTACACATACGGACATTATATAGTCCAACTCTTCTTCTGACACTGATACAAAGCACTGGTCCTCTAACATACAATGCTTGTCAGTTAAGATGAGAAACGTGTGAGCTTCGTGAACGATTTAGTTCCTTTGAGCAGAAAAGTGACTGCCCTTACCTGAAACGAAGTCTTGCTTGTAGGAAGACATAGAGCCTGGGATTTAACTCCTTTTCTGAAGAGAAACACACAGCATAGTTCTCATCCATGGATCACACTCTGCTTTAGAGCGAGAAGCACGCTCTTGCTTTCTAAAGTCTCTAAGACAGCAGAAAAGGTGAGTGTGCTGAGAACAAAAGAACGGTGTATCCTACACATACGGACCATATCTAGTCCAACTCTGCTTCTGAAACTGATTCAAAGCACTGGTCCTCTAACATCCAATGCTTGTCAGTTAAGATGAGAAACGTGTGAGCTTTGTGAATGATGTAATTCCTTTGAACTGAAAAGTGACCTCCCTTACTTAAAACGAAGTCTTGCTTGTAGTAAGACACAGAGCCAGGGATTTAACTCCATTTCTAAAGGGAAACACACAGCATAGTTCTCATCCATGGATCACACTCTGCTTTAGAGCAAGAAGCACGCTCTTGCTTTCTAGATTCTCTAATACAGCAGGAAATCTGAGTGTGCCCAAAACAAAAGAACGGTGTTTCCTACACATACGGACTATATGTAGTCCAAATCTTCTTCTGAAACTGATACAATGCACTGGTCCTCTAACATCCAATGCTTGTCAGTCAAGATGAGAAACGTGTGAGCTTCGTGAACAATGTAGTTCCTTTGAGCAGAAAAGTGACTGCCCTTACCTGAAACGAAGTCTTGCTTGTAGTGAGACTCAGAGCATGGGAATTAATTCCATTTCTGAAGTGAAACACACAGCATTGTCTCATCCATTGATCACACTCTGCTTTAGAACAAGAAGCACGCTCTTGCTTCCTAAAGTCTCTAAGACAGCAGGAAACGTGAGTGTGCTGAGAACAAAAGAACGGTGTTTCCTACACATATGGACCATATGTAGTCCAAATCTGCTTCTGAAACTGATACAAAGCACTGACCATCTTACATACAATGCTTGTCAGTTAAGATGAGAAACGTGTGAGCTTCATGAACGATGTAGTTCATTTCAGCAGAAAAGTGCACGCCCTTACCTGAATTGAAGTCTTGCTTGTAGGAAGACTCAGAGCCTGGGATTTAACTCCATTTCAGAAGTAAAACACACAGCAGTGTAATCATCCATTGATCACACTCTGCTTTAGAACAAGAAGCACGCTCTAGCTTTCTAGAGTCTCTAAGACAGCAGGAAATGTGAGTGTGCTGAGAACAAAAGAACGGTGTTTCCTACACATACTGACATTATATAGTCCAAATCTGCTTCTGAAACTGATACAAAGCACTGGTCCTCTAAAATCCAATGCTTGTCTGTTAAGATGAGACATGTCAGGTTCGTGAACGATGTAGTTCGTTTGAGCTGAAAAGTGACTGCCCTTACCTGAAATGAAGTCTTGCCTGTAGGAAGACACAGAGTCTGGGATTTAACTCCATTTCTCAATGGAAACATACAGCATAGTTCTCATCCATGGATCACACTCTGCTTTAGAGCAAGAAGCACGCTCTTGCTTTCTAGAGTCTCTAATACAGCAGGAAATCTGACTGTGCCCAGAACAATAGAATGGTGTTTCCTACACATACTGAGTATATGTAGTCCAAATCTTCTTCTGAAAATGATACAATGCACTGGTCCTCTAACATCCAATGCTTGTAAGTTAAGATGAGAAACGTGTGAGCTTCGTGAATGATGTAGTTCCTTTGAGCAGAAAAGTGACTCCCTTACCTTAAATGAAGTCTTGCTTGTAGGGAGACTCAGAGCATGGGATTTAACTCCATTTCTGAAGTGAAACACAGAGCATTGTCTCATCCATTGATCACACTCTGCTTTAGAACAAGAAGCACGCTCTTGCTTTCTAGAGTCTCTAAGACAGCAGGAAACGTGAGTGTGTTGAGAACAAAAGAACGGTGTTTTCTACACATACGGACCATATCTAGTCCAACTCTGCTTCTGAAACTGATAGAAAGCACTGGTCCTCTAACATCCAATGCTTGTCTGTTAAGATGAGAAACGTGTGAGCTCAGTGAACGATGTAGTTCGTTTGAGCTGAAAAGTGACTGCCCTTACCCGAAACGAAGTCTTGCTTGTAGGAAGACACAGAGCCTGGGATTTAACTCCATTTCTGAAGGGAAACACACAGCATAGTTCTCATCCAGGGATCACACTCTGCTTTAGAGCGAGAAGCACGCTCTTGCTTTCTAAAGTCTCTAAGACAGCAGGAAACGTGAGTGTGCTGAGAACAAAAGAACGGTGTTTCCTACACATAAGGACATTATATAGTCCAACTCTTCTTCTGACACTGATACAAAGCACTGGTCCTCTAACATACAATGCTTGTCAGTTAAGATGAGAAACGTGTGAGCTTCGTGAATGATGTAATTCCTTTGAACTGAAAAGTGACTTCCCTTACTTAAAACGAAGTCTTGCTTGTAGTAAGACACAGAGCCTGGGATTTAACTCCTTTTCTGAAGGGAAACACAGAGCATAGTTCTCATCCATGGATCACACTCTGCTTTAGAGCAAGAAGCACGCTCTTGCTTTCTAGATTCTCTAATACAGCAGGAAATCTGAGTGTGCCCAGAACAAAAGAACGGTGTTTCCTACACATACGGAGTATATGTAGTCCAAATCTGCTTCTGAAACTGATACAAAGCACTGACCATCTAACATACAATGCTTGTCAGTTAAGATGAGAAACGTGTGAGCTTCATGAACGATGTAGTTCGTTTCAGCAGAAAAGTGACTGCCCTTACCTGAATTGATGTCTTGCTTGTAGGAAGACTCAGAGCCTGGTATTTAACTCCATTTCTGAAGTAAAACACACAGCAGTGTAATCATCCATTGATCACACTCTGCTTTAGAACAAGAAGCACGCTCTAGCTTTCTAGATTCTCTAAGACAGCAGGAAACGTGAGTGTGCTGAGAACAAAAGAACGGTGTTTCCTACACATACGGACATTATATAGTCCAACTCTGCTTCTGAAACTGATACAAAGCACTGGTCCTCTAAAATCCAATGCTTGTCTGTTAAGATGAGAAACATGTCAGCTTCGTGAACGATGTAGTTCGTTTGAGCTGAAAAGTGACTGCCCTTACCTGAAACGAAGTCTTGCCTGTAGGAAGACACAGAGTCTGGGATTTAACTTCATTTCTCAATGGAAACATACAGCATAGTTCTCATCCATGGATCACACTCTGCTTTAGAGCAAGAAGCACGCTCTTGCTTTCTAGAGTCTCTAATACAGCAGGAAATCTGAGTGTGCCCAGAACAATAGAACGGTGTTTCCTACACATACTGACTATATGTAGTCCAAATCTTCTTCTGAAACTGATACAATGCACTGGTCCTCTAACATCCAATGCTTGTAAGTTAAGATGAGAAACGTGTGAGCTTCGTGAATGATGTAGTTCCTTTGAGCAGAAAAGTGACTGCCCTTACCCGAAACGAAGTCTTGCTTGTAGGAAGACACAGAGCCTGGGATTTAACTCCATTTCTGAAGGGAAACACACAGCATAGTTCTCATCCATGGATCACACTCTGCTTTAGAGCGAGAAGCACGCTCTTGCTTTCTAAAGTCTCTAAGACAGCAGGAAACGTGAGTGTGCTGAAAACAAAAGAACGGTGTTTCCTACACATACGGACATTATATAGTCCAACTCTTCTTCTGACACTGATACAAAGCACTGGTCCTCTAACATACAATGCTTGTCAGTTAAGATGAGAAACGTGTGAGCTTCGTGAACGATGTAGTTCCTTTGAGCAGAAAAGTGACTTCCCTTACCTGAAACGAAGTCTTGCTTGTAGGAAGACATAGAGCCTGGGATTTAACTCCTTTTCTGAAGAGAAACACACAGCATAGTTCTCATCCATGGATCACACTCTGCTTTAGAGCGAGAAGCACGCTCTTGCTTTCTAAAGTCTCTAAGACAGCAGAAAAGGTGAGTGTGCTGAGAACAAAAGAACGTTTTATCCTACACATACGGACCATATCTAGTCCAACTCTGCTTCTGAAACTGATTCAAAGCACTGGTCCTCTAACATCCAATGCTTGTCAGTTAAGATGAGAAACGTGTGAGCTTTGTGAATGATGTAATTCCTTTGAACTGAAAAGTGACTTCCCTTACTTAAAACGAAGTCTTGCTTGTAGTAAGACACAGAGCCAGGGATTTAACTCCATTTCTGAAGGGAAACACACAGCATAGTTCTCATCCATGGATCACACTCTGCTTTAGAGCAAGAAGCACGCTCTTGCTTTCTAGATTCTCTAATACAGCAGGAAATCTGAGTGTGCCCAGAACAAAAGAACGGTGTTTCCTACACATACGGACTATATGTAGTCCAAATCTTCTTCTGAAACTGATACAATGCACTGGTCCTCTAACATCCAATGCTTGTCAGTCAAGATGAGAAACGTGTGAGCTTCGTGAACAATGTAGTTCCTTTGAGCAGAAAAGTGACTGCCCTTACCTGAAACGAAGTCTTGCTTGTAGGGAGACTCAGAGCATGGGATTTAATTCCATTTCTGAAGTGAAACACACAGCATTGTCTCATCCATTGATCACACTCTGCTTTAGAACAAGAAGCACGCTCTTGCTTCCTAAAGTCTCTAAGACAGCAGGAAACGTGAGTGTGCTGAGAACAAAAGAACGGTGTTTCCTACACATATGGACCATATGTAGTCCAAATCTGCTTCTGAAACTGATACAAAGCACTGACCATCTTACATACAATGCTTGTCAGTTAAGATGAGAAACGTGTGAGCTTCATGAACGATGTAGTTCATTTCAGCAGAAAAGTGCACGCCCTTACCTGAATTGAAGTCTTGCTTGTAGGAAGACTCAGAGCCTGGGATTTAACTCCATTTCAGAAGTAAAACACACAGCAGTGTAATCATCCATTGATCACACTCTGCTTTAGAACAAGAAGCACGCTCTAGCTTTCTAGATTCTCTAAGACAGCAGGAAATGTGAGTGTGCTGAGAACAAAAGAACGGTGTTTCCTACACATACGGACATTATATAGTCCAACTCTGCTTCTGAAACTGATACAAAGCACTGGTCCTCTAAAATCCAATGCTTGTCTGTTAAGATGAGACATGTCAGCTTCGTGAACGATGTAGTTCGTTTGAGCTGAAAAGTGACTGCCCTTACCTGAAACGAAGTCTTGCCTGTAGGAAGACACAGAGTCTGGGATTTAACTCCATTTCTCAATGGAAACATACAGCATAGTTCTCATCCATGGATCACACTCTGCTTTAGAGCAAGAAGCACGCTCTTGCTTTCTAGAGTCTCTAATACAGCAGGAAATCTGACTGTGCCCAGAACAATAGAATGGTGTTTCCTACACATACTGAGTATATGTAGTCCAAATCTTCTTCTGAAACTGATACAATGCACTGGTCCTCTAACATCCAATGCTTGTAAGTTAAGATGAGAAACGTGTGAGCTTCGTGAATGATGTAGTTCCTTTGAGCAGAAAAGTGACTGCCCTTACCTTAAACGAAGTCTTGGTTGTAGGGAGACTCAGAGCATGGGATTTAACTCCATTTCTGAAGTGAAACACAGAGCATTGTCTCATCCATTGATCACACTCTGCTTTAGAACAAGAAGCACGCTCTTGCTTTCTAGAGTCTCTAAGACAGCAGGAAACGTGAGTGTGTTGAGAACAAAAGAATGGTGTTTTCTACACATACGGACCATATCTAGTCCAACTCTGCTTCTGAAACTGATAGAAAGCACTGGTCCTCTAACATCCAATGCTTGTCTGTTAAGATGAGAAACGTGTGAGCTCAGTGAACGATGTAGTTCGTTTGAGCTGAAAAGTGACTGCCCTTACCCGAAACGAAGTCTTGCTTGTAGGAAGACACAGAGCCTGATATTTAACTCCATTTCTGAAGGGAAACACACAGCATAGTTCTCATCCATGGATCACACTCTGCTTTAGAGCGAGAAGCACGCTCTTGCTTTCTAAAGTCTCTAAGACAGAAGGAAACGTGAGTGTGCTGAGAACAAAAGAACGGTGTTTCCTACACATACGGACATTATATAGTCCAACTCTTCTTCTGACACTGATACAAAGCACTGGTCCTCTAACATACAATGCTTGTCAGTTAAGATGAGAAACGTGTGAGCTTCGTGAACGACGTAGTTCCTTTGAGCAGAAAAGTGACTGCCCTTACCTGAAACGAAGTCTTGATGTAGGAAGACATAGAGCCTGGGATTTAACTCCTTTTCTGAAGGGAAACACACAGCATAGTTCTCATCCATGGATCACACTCTGCTTTAGAGCGAGAAGCACGCTCTTGCTTTCTAAAGTCTCTAAGACAGCAGGAAACGTGAGTGTGCTGAGAACAAAAGAACGGTGTATCCTACACATACGGACCATACCTAGTCCAACTCCGCTTCTGAAACTGATTCAAAGCACTGGTCCTCTAACATCCAATGCTTGTCAGTTAAGATGAGAAACGTGTGAGCTCCGTGAAAAATGTAGTTCGTTTGAGCTGAAAAGTGACTGCCCTTACCTGAAACGAAGTCTTGCTTGTAGGAAGATGCAGAGTCTGGTATTTAACTACTTTTCTGAAGGGAAACACACAGCATAGTTCTCATCCATGAATCACACTCTGCTTTAGAGCAAGAAGCACACTCTTGCTTTCTAGAGTCTCTAAGACAGCAGGAAATCTGAGTATGCCCAGAACAAAAGAACGGTGTTTCCTACACATACGGACTATATGTAGTCCAAATCTTCTTCTGAAACTGATAGAATGCACTGGTCCTCTAACATCCAATGCTTGTCAGTTAAGATGAGAAACGTGTGAGCTTTGTGAATGATGTAATTCCTTTGAACTGAAAAGGGACTTCCCTTACTTAAAACGAAATCTTGCTTGTAGTAAGACACAGAGCCAGGGATTTAACTCCATTTCTGAAGGGAAACACCACAGCATAGTTCTCATCCATGGATCACACTCTGCTTTAGAGCAAGAAGCACGCTCTTGCTTTCTAGATTCTCTAATACAGCAGGAAATCTGAGTGTGCCCAGAACAAAAGAACGGTGTTTCCTACACATACGGACTATATGTAGTCCAAATCTTCTTCTGAAACTGATACAATGCACTGGTCCTCTAACATCCAATGCTTGTCAGTCAAGATGAGAAACGTGTGAGCTTCGTGAACAATGTAGTTCCTTTGAGCAGAAAAGTGACTGCCCTTACCTGAAACGAAGTCTTGCCTGTAGGAAGACACAGAGTCTGGGATTTAACTCATTTCTCACTGGAAACATACAGCATAGTTCTCATCCATGGATCACACTCTGCTTTAGAACAAGAAGCACGCTCTTGCTTCCTAAAGTCTCTAAGACAGCAGGAAACGTGAGTGTGCTGAGAACAAAAGAACGGTGTTTCCTACACATATGGACCATATGTAGTCCAAATCTGCTTCTGAAACTGATACAAAGCACTGACCATCTAACATACAATGCTTGTCAGTTAAGATGAGAAACGTGTGAGCTTCATGAACGATGTAGTTCATTTCAGCAGAAAAGTGTCTGCCCTTACCTGAATTGAAGTCTTGCTTGTAGAAAGACTCAGAGCCTGGGATTTAACTCCATTTCAGAAGTGAAACACACAGCAGTGTAATCATCCATTGATCACACTCTGCTTTAGAACAAGAAGCACGCTCTAGCTTTCTAGAGTCTCTAAGACAGCAGGAAACGTGAGTGTGCTGAGAACAAAAGAACGGTGTTTCCTACACATACGGACATTATATAGTCCAACTCTGCTTCTGAAACTGATACAAAGCATTGGTCCTCTAAAATCCAATGCTTGTCTGTTAAGATGAGACATGTCAGCTTCGTGAACGATGTAGTTCGTTTGAGCTGAAAAGTGACTGCCCTTACCTGAAACGAAGTCTTGCCTGTAGGAAGACACAGAGTCTGGGATTTAACTCATTTCTCACTGGAAACATACAGCATAGTTCTCATCCATGGATCACACTCTGCTTTAGAGCAAGAAGCACGCTCTTGCTTTCTAGAGTCTCTAATACAGCAGGAAATCTGACTGTGCCCAGAACAATAGAATGGTGTTTCCCACACATACTGACTATATGTAGTCCAAATCTTCTTCTGAAACTGATTCAAAGCACTGGTCCTCTAACATCCAATGCTTGTCAGTTAAGATGAGAAACATGTCAGCTTCGTGAACGATGTAGTTCGTTTGAGCTGAAAAGTGACTGCCCTTACCTGAAACGAAGTCTTGCCTGTAGGAAGACACAGAGTCTGGGATTTAACTCCATTTCTCAATGGAAACATACAGCATAGTTCTCATCCATGGATCACACTCTGCTTTAGAGCAAGAAGCACGCTCTTGCTTTCTAGAGTCTCTAATACAGCAGGAAATCTGAGTGTGCCCAGAACAATAGAACGGTGTTTCCTACACATACTGACTATATGTAGTCCAAATCTTCTTCTGAAACTGATACAATGCACTGGTCCTCTAACATCCAATGCTTGTAAGTTAAGATGAGAAACGTGTGAGCTTCGTGAATGATGTAGTTCCTTTGAGCAGAAAAGTGACTGCCCTTACCTTAAACGAAGTCTTGCTTGTAGGGAGACTCAGAGCATGGGATTTAACTCCATTTCTGAAGTGAAACACAGAGCATTGTCTCATTTATTGATCACACTCTGCTTTAGAAAAAGAAGCACGCTCTTGCTTTCTAGAGTCTCTAAGACAGCAGGAAACGTGAGTGTGCTGAGAACAAAAGAACGGTGTTTCCTACACATACGGACCATATCTAGTCCAACTCTGCTTCTGAAACTGATAGAAAGCACTGGTCCTCTAACATCCAATGCTTGTCTGTTAAGATGAGAAACGTATGAGCTCAGTGAACAATGTAGTTCGTTTGAACTGAAAAGTGACTGCCCTTACCCGAAACGAAGTCTTGCTTGTAGGAAGACACAGAGCCAGGGATTTAACTCCATTTCAGAAGGGAAACACACAGCATAGTTCTCATCCATGGATCACACTCTGCTTTAGAGCGAGAAGCACGCTCTTGCTTTCTAAAGTCTCTAAGACAGCAGGAAACGTGAGTGTGCTGAGAACAAAAGAACGGTGTTTCCTACACATACGGACATTATATAGTCCAACTCTTCTTCTGACACTGATACAAAGCACTGGTCCTCTAACATACAATGCTTGTCAGTTAAGATGAGAAACGTGTGAGCTTCGTGAACGATGTAGTTCCTTTGAGCAGAAAAGTGACTGCCCTTACCTGAAACGATGTCTTGCTTGTAGGAAGACATAGAGCCTGGGATTTAACTCCTTTTCTGAAGAGAAACACACAGCATAGTTCTCATCCATGGATCACACTCTGCTTTAGAGCAAGAAGCACGCTCTTGCTTTCTAAAGTCTCTAAGACAGCAGAAAAGGTGAGTGTGCTGAGAACAAAAGAACGGTGTATCCTACACATACGGACCATATCTAGTCCAACTCTGCTTCTGAAACTGATTCAAAGCACTGGTCCTCTAACATCCAATGCTTGTCAGTTAAGATGAGAAACGTGTGAGCTTTGTGAATGATGTAATTCCTTTGAACTGAAAAGTGACTTCCCTTATTTAAAACGAAGTCTTGCTTGTAGTAAGACACAGAGCCAGGGATTTAACTCCATTTCTGAAGGGAAACACACAGCATAGTTCTCATCCATGGATCACACTCTGCTTTAGAGCAAGAAGCACGCTCTTGCTTTCTAGATTCTCTAATACAGCAGGAAATCTGAGTGTGCCCAGAACAAAAGAACGGTGTTTCCTACACATACGGACTATATGTAGTCCAAATCTTCTTCTGAAACTGATACAATGCACTGGTCCTCTAACATCCAATGCTTGTCAGTCAAGATGAGAAACGTGTGAGCTTCGTGAACAATGTAGTTCCTTTGAGCAGAAAAGTGACTGCCCTTACCTGAAACGAAGTCTTGCTTGTAGGGAGACTCAGAGCATGGGATTTAATTCCATTTCTGAAGTGAAACACACAGCATTGTCTCATCCATTGATCACACTCTGCTTTAGAACAAGAAGCACGCTCTTGCTTCCTAAAGTCTCTAAGACAGCAGGAAACGTGAGTGTGCTGAGAACAAAAGAACGGTGTTTCCTACACATATGGACCATATGTAGTCCAAATCTGCTTCTGAACTGATACAAAGCACTGACCATCTTACATACAATGCTTGTCAGTTAAGATGAGAAACGTGTGAGCTTCATGAACGATGTAGTTCATTTCAGCAGAAAAGTGCACGCCCTTACCTGAATTGAAGTCTTGCTTGTAGGAAGACTCAGAGCCTGGGATTTAACTCCATTTCAGCAGTAAAACACACAGCAGTGTAATCATCCACTGATCACACTCTGCTTTAGAACAAGAAGCACGCTCTAGCTTTCTAGATTCTCTAAGACAGCAGGAAATGTGAGTGTGCTGAGAACAAAAGAACGGTGTTTCCTACACATACGGACATTATATAGTCCAACTCTGCTTCTGAAACTGATACAAAGCACTGGTCCTCTAAAATCCAATGCTTGTCTGTTAAGATGAGACATGTCAGCTTCGTGAACGATGTAGTTCGTTTGAGCTGATAAGTGACTGCCCTTACCTGAAACGAAGTCTTGCCTGTAGGAAGACACAGAGTCTGGGATTTAACTCCATTTCTCAATGGAAACATACAGCATAGTTCTCATCCATGGATCACACTCTGCTTTAGAGCAAGAAGCACGCTCTTGCTTTCTAGAGTCTCTAATACAGCAGGAAATCTGACTGTGCCCAGAACAATAGAATGGTGTTTCCTACACATACTGAGTATATGTAGTCCAAATCTTCTTCTGAAACTGATACAATGCACTGGTCCTCTAACATCCAATGCTTGTCTGTTAAGATGAGAAACGTGTGAGCTCAGTGAACGATGTAGTTCGTTTGAGCTGAAAAGTGACTGCCCTTACCCGAAACGAAGTCTTGCTTGTAGGAAGACACAGAGCCTGGGATTTAACTCCATTTCTGAAGGGAAACACACAGCATAGTTCTCATCCATGGATCACACTCTGCTTTAGAGCGAGAAGCACGCTCTTGCTTTCTAAAGTCTCTAAGACAGCAGGAAACGTGAGTGTGCTGAGAACAAAAGAACGGTGTTTCCTACACATACGGACATTATATAGTCCAACTCTTCTTCTGACACTGATACAAAGCACTGGTCCTCTAACATACAATGCTAGTCAGTTAAGATGAGAAACGTGTGAGCTTCGTGAACGACGTAGTTCCTTTGAGCAGAAAAGTGACTGCCCTTACCTGAAACGAAGTCTTGCTTGTAGGAAGACATAGAGCCTGGGATTTAACTCCATTTCTGAAGGGAAACACACAGCATAGTTCTCATCCATGGATCACACTCTGCTTTAGAGCGAGAAGCACGCTCTTGCTTTCTAAAGTCTCTAAGACAGCAGGAAACGTGAGTGTGCTGAGAACAAAAGAACGGTGTATCCTACACATACGGACCATACCTAGTCCAACTCTGCTTCTGAAACTGATTCAAAGCACTGGTCCTCTAACATCCAATGCTTGTCAGTTAAGATGAGAAACGTGTGAGCTCCGTGAAAAATGTAGTTCCTTTGAGCTGAAAAGTGACTGCCCTTACCTGAAACGAAGTCTTGCTTGTAGGAAGATGCAGAGTCTGGGATTTAACTACTTTTCTGAAGGGAAACACACAGCATAGTTCTCATCCATGAATCACACTCTGCTTTAGAGCAAGAAGCACACTCTTGCTTTCTAGAGTCTCTAAGACAGCAGGAAATCTGAGTATGCCCAGAACAAAAGAACGGTGTTTCCTACACATACGGACTATATGTAGTCCAAATCTTCTTCTGAAACTGATAGAATGCACTGGTCCTCTAACATCCAATGCTTGTCAGTTAAAATGAGAAACGTGTGAGCTTTGTGAATGATGTAATTCCTTTGAACTGAAAAGTGACTTCCCTTACTTAAAACGAAGTCTTGCTTGTAGTAAGACACAGAGCCATGGATTTAACTCCATTTCTGAAGGGAAACACACAGCATAGTTCTCATCCATGGATCACACTCTGCTTTAGAGCAAGAAGCACGCTCTTGCTTTCTAGATTCTCTAATACAGCAGGAAATCTGAGTGTGCCCAGAACAAAAGAACGGTGTTTCCTACACATACGGACTATATGTAGTCCAAATCTTCTTCTGAAACTGATACAATGCACTGGTCCTCTAACATCCAATGCTTGTCAGTCAAGATGAGAAACGTGTGAGCTTCGTGAACAATGTAGTTCCTTTGAGCAGAAAAGTGACTGCCCTTACCTGAAACGAAGTCTTGCTTGTAGGGAGACTCAGAGCATGGGATTTAATTCCATTTCTGAAGTGAAACACACAGCATTGTCTCATCCATTGATCACACTCTGCTTTAGAACAAGAAGCACGCTCTTGCTTCCTAAAGTCTCTAAGACAGCAGGAAACGTGAGTGTGCTGAGAACAAAAGAATGGTGTTTCCTACACATATGGACCATATGTAGTCCAAATCTGCTTCTGAAACTGATACAAAGCACTGACCATCTAACATACAATGCTTGTCAGTTAAGATGAGAAACGTGTGAGCTTCATGAACGATGTAGTTCATTTCAGCAGAAAAGTGTCTGCCCTTACCTGAATTGAAGTCTTGCTTGTATTAAGACTCAGAGCCTGGGATTTAACTCCATTTCAGAAGTAAAACACACAGCAGTGTAATCATCCATTGATCACACTCTGCTTTAGAACAAGAAGCACGCTCTAGCTTTCTAGAGTCTCTAAGACAGCAGGAAACGTGAGTGTGCTGAGAACAAAAGAACGGTGTTTCCTACACATACGGACATTATATAGTCCAACTCTGCTTCTGAAACTGATACAAAGCACTGGTCCTCTAAAATCCAATGCTTGTCTGTTAAGATGAGACATGTCAGCTTCGTGAACGATGTAGTTCGTTTGAGCTGAAAAGTGACTGCCCTTACCTGAAACGAAGTCTTGCATGTAGGAAGACACAGAGTCTGGGATTTAACTACATTTCTCACTGGAAACATACAGCATAGTTCTCATCCATGGATCACACTCTGCTTTAGAGCAAGAAGCACGCTCTTGCATTCTAGAGTCTCTAATACAGCAGGAAATCTGGCTGTGCCCAGAACAATAGAATGGTGTTTCCCACACACACTGACTATATGTAGTCCAAATCTTCTTCTGAAACTGATTCAAAGCACTGGTCCTCTAACATCCAATGCTTGTCAGTTAAGATGAGAAACGTGTGAGCTCCGTGAAAAATGTAGTTCGTTTGAGCTGAAAAGTGACTGCCCTTACCTGAAACGAAGTCTTGCTTGTAGGAAGATGCAGAGTCTGGGATTTTACTACTTTTCTGAAGGGAAACACACAGCATAGTTCTCATCCATGAATCACACTCTGCTTTAGAGCAAGAAGCACACTCTTGCTTTCTAGAGTCTCTAAGACAGCAGGAAATCTGAGTGTGCCCAGAACAAAAGAACAGTGTTTCCTACACATACGGACTATATGTAGTCCAAATCTTCTTCTGAAACTGATAGAATGCACTGATCCTCTAACATCCAATGCTTGTCAGTTAAGATGAGAAACGTGTGAGCTTTGTGAATGATGTAATTCCTTTGAACTGAAAAGTGACTTCCCTTACTTAAAACGAAGTCTTGCTTGTAGTAAGACACAGAGCCAGGGATTTAACTCCATTTCTGAAGGGAAACACACAGCATAGTTCTCATCCATGGATCACACTCTGCTTTAGAGCAAGAAGCACACTCTTGCTTTCTAGATTCTCTAATACAGCAGGAAATCTGAGTGTGCCCAGAACAAAAGAACGGTGTTTCCTACACATACAGACTATATGTAGTCCAAATCTTCTTCTGAAACTGATACAATGCACTGGTCCTCTAACATCCAATGCTTGTAAGTTAAGATGAGAAACGTGTGAGCTTCGTGAATGATGTAGTTCCTTTGAGCAGAAAAGTGACTGCCCTTACCTTAAACGAAGTCTTGCTTGTAGGGAGACTCAGAGCATGGGATTTAACTCCATTTCTGAAGTGAAACACAGAGCATTGTCTCATCCATTGATCACACTCTGCTTTAGAACAAGAAGCACGCTCTTGCTTTCTAGAGTCTCTAAGACAGCAGGAAACGTGAGTGTGCTGAGAACAAAAAACGGTGTTTCCTACACATACGGACATTATATAGTCCAACTCTGCTTCTGAAACTGATTCAAAGCACTGGTCCTCTAACATGCAATGCTTGTCAGTTAAGATGAGAAACGTGTGAGCTCCGTGAAAAATGTAGTTCCTTTGAGCTGAAAAGTCACTGCCCTTACCTGAAACGAAGTCTTGCTTGTAGGAAGATGCAGAGTCTAGGATTTAACTACTTTTCTGAAGGGAAACACACAGCATAGTTCTCATCCATGAATCACACTCTGCTTTAGAGCAAGAAGCACACTCTTGCTTTCTAGAGTCTCTAAGACAGCAGGAAATCTGAGTGTGCCCAGAACAAAAGAACGGTGTTTCCTACACATACGGACTATATGTAGTCCAAATCTTCTTCTGAAACTGATAAAATGCACTGGTCCTCTAACATCCAATGCTTGTCAGTTAAAATGAGAAACGTGTGAGCTTTGTGAATGATGTAATTCCTTTGAACTGAAAAGTGACTTCCCTTACTTAAAACGAAGTCTTGCTTGTAGTCAGACACAGAGCCTGGGATTTAACTCCATTTCTGAAGTGAAACACACAGCATTGTCTCATCCATTGAACACACTCTGCTTTAGAACAAGAAGCACGCTCTTGCTTCCTAAAGTCTCTAAGACTGCAGGAAACGTGAGTGTGCTGAGAACAAAAGAACGGTGTTTCCTACACATATGGACCATATGTACTCCAAATCTGCTTCTGAAACTGATACAAAGCACTGACCATCTAACATACAATGCTTGTCAGTTAAGATGAGAAATGTGTGAGCTTCATGAACGATGTAGTTCATTTCAGCAGAAAAGTGACTGCCCTTACCTGAATTGAAGTCTTGCTTGTAGGAAGACTCAGAGCCTGGAATTTAACTCCATTTCAGAAGTAAAACACACAGCAGTGTAATCATCCATTGATCACACTCTGCTTTAGAACAAGAAGCACGCTCTAGCTTTCTAGAGTCTCTAAGACAGCAGGAAACGTGAGTGTGCTGAGAACAAAAGAACGGTGTTTCCTACACATACGGACATTATATAGTCCAACTCTGCTTCTGAAACTGATACAAAGCACTGGTCCTCTAAAATCCAATGCTTGTCTGTTAAGATGAGACATGTCAGCTTCGTGAACGATGTAGTTCGTTTGAGCTGAAAAGTGACTGCCCTTACCTGAAACGAAGTCTTGCCTGTAGGAAGACACAGAGTCTGGGATTTAACTCCATTTCTCAATGGAAACATACAGCATAGTTCTCATCCATGGATCACACTTTGCTTTAGAGCAAGAAGCACGCTCTTGCTTTCTAGAGTCTCTAATACAGCAGGAAATCTGACTGTGCCCAGAACAATAGAATGGTGTTTCCTACACATACTGACTATATGTAGTACAAATCTTCTTCTGAAAATGATACAATGCACTGGTCCTCTAACATCCAATGCTTGTAAGTTAAGATGAGAAACGTGTTAGCTTCGTGAATGATGTAGTTCCTTTGAGCAGAAAAGTGACTGCCCTTACCTTAAACGAAGTCTTGCTTATAGGGAGACTCAGAGCATGGGATTTAACTCCATTTCTGAAGTGAAACACAGAGCATTGTCTCATCCATTGATCATACTCTGCTTTAGAATAAGAAGCACGCTCTTGCTTTCTAGAGTCTCTAAGACAGCAGGAAACGTGAGTGTGCTGAGAACAAAAGAACGGTGTTTCCTACACATACGGACCATATCTAGTCCAACTCTGCTTCTTAAACTGATAGAAAGCACTGGTCCTCTAACATCCAATGCTTGTCTGCTAAGATGAGAAACGTGTGAGCTCAGTGAACGATGTAGTTCGTTTGAGTTGAAAAGTCACTGCCCTTACCCGAAACGAAGTCTTGCTTGTAGGAAGACAAAGAGCCTGGGATTTAACTCCATTTCTGAAGGGAAACACACAGCATAGTTCTCATCCATGGATCACACTCTGCTTTAGAGCGAGAAGCACGCTCTTGCTTTCTAAATTCTCTAAGACAGCAGGAAACGTGAGTGTGCTGAGAACAAAAAAACGGTGTTTCCTACACATACGGACATTATATAGTCCAACTCTTCTTCTGACACTGATACAAAGCACTGGTCCTCTAACATACAATGCTTGTCAGTTAAGATGAGAAAAGTGTGAGTTTCGTAAACGATGTAGTTCGTTTGAGCAGAAAAGTGACTGCCCTTTCCTGAAACGAAGTCTTGCTTGTAGGAAGCCATAGAGCCTGGGATTTAACTCCTTTTCTGAAGGGAAACACACAGCATAGTTCTCATCCATGGATCACACTCTGCTTTAGAGCGAGAAGCACGCTCTTGCGTTCTAAAGTCTCTAAGACAGCAGGAAACCTGAGTGTGCTGAGAACAAAAGAACGGTGTATCCTACACATACGGACCATATCTAGTCCAACTCTGCTTCTGAAACTGATTCAAAGCACTGGTCCTCTAACATGCAATGCTTGTCAGTTAAGATGAGAAACGTGTAAGCTCCGTGAAAAATGTAGTTCGTTTGAGCTGAAAAGTGACTGCCCTTACCTGAAACGAAGTCTTGCTTGTAGGAAGATGCAGAGTCTGGGATTTAACTACTTTTCTGAAGGGAAACACACAGCATAGTTCTCATCCATGAATCACACTCTGCTTTAGAGCAAGAAGCACACTCTTGCTTTCTAGAGTCTCTAAGACAGCAGGAAATCTGAGTGTGCCCAGAACAAAAGAACGGTGTTTCCTACACATACTGACTATATGTAGTACAAATCTTCTTCTGAAACTGATAAAATTCACTGGTCCTCTAACATCCAATGCTTGTAAGTTAAGATGAGAAACGTGTGAGCTTTGTGAATGATGTAATTCCTTTGAACTGAAAAGTGACTTCCCTTACTTAAAACGAAGTCTTGCTTGTAGTAAGACACAGAGCCTGGGATTTAACTCCATTTCTGAAGTGAAACACACAGCATTGTCTCATCCATTGATCACACTCTGCTTTAGAACAAGAAGCACGCTCTTGCTTCCTAAAGTCTCTAAGACAGCAGGAAACGTGAGTGTGCTGAGAACAAAAGAACGTTGTTTCCTACACATATGGACCATATGTAGTCCAAATCTGCTTCTGAAACTGATACAAAGCACTGACCATCTACCATACAATGCTGTCATTTAAGATGAGAAACTTGTGAGCTTCATGAACGATGTAGTTCGTTTCAGCAGAAAAGTGACTGCCTTTACCTGAATTGATGTCTTGCTTGTAGGAAGATTCAGAGCCTGGGATTTAACTCCATATCTGAAGTAAAACATGCAGCAGTGTAATCATCCATTGATGACACTCTGCTTTAGAACAAGAAGCACGCTCTAGCTTTCTAGAGTCTCTAAGACAGCAGGAAACGTGAGTGTGCTGAGAACAAAAGAACGGTGTTTCCTACACATACGGACATTATATAGTCCAACTCTTCTTCTGAAACTGATACAAAGCACTGGTCCTCTAACATGCAATGCTTGTCAGTTAAGATGAGAAACGTGTGAGCTCCGTGAAAAATGTAGTTCGTTTGAGATGACAAGTGACTGCCCTTACCTGAAACGAAGTCTTGCTTGTAGGAAGATGCAGAGTCTGGGATTTAACTACTTTTCTGAAGGGAAACACACAGCATAGTTCTCATCCATGAATCACACTCTGCTTTAGAGCAAGAAGCACACTCTTGCTTTCTAGAGTCTCTAAGACAGCAGGAAATCTGAGTGTGCCCAGAACAAAAGAACGGTGTTTCCTACACATACGGACTATATGTAGTCCAAATCTTCTTCTGAAACTGATAAAATGCACTGGTCCTCTAACATCCAATGCTTGTCAGTTAAGATGAGAAACGTGTGAGCTTCGTGAATGATGTAGTTCCTTTGAGCACAAAACTGACTGCCCTTACCTTAAACGAAGTCTTGCTTGTAGGGAGACTCAGAGCATGGGATTTAACTCCATTTCTGAAGTGAAACACAGAGCATTGTCTCATCCATTGATCACACTCTGCTTTAGAACAAGAAGCACGCTCTTGCTTTCTAGAGTCTCTAAGACAGCAGGAAACGTGAGTGTGCTGAGAACAAAAGAACGGTGTTTCCTACACATACGGACCATATCTAGTCCAACTCTGCTTCTTAAACTGATAGAAAGCACTGGTCCTCTAACATCCAATGCTTGTCTGTTAAGATGAGAAACGTGTGAGCTCAGTGAACGATGTAGTTCGTTTGAGCTGAAAAGTGACTGCCCTTACCTGAAACGAAGTCTTGCTTGTAGGAAGACAAAGAGCCTGGGATTTAACTCCATTTCTGAAGGGAAACACACAGCATAGTTCTCATCCATGGATCACACTCTGCTTTAGAGCGAGAAGCACGCTCTTGCTTCCTAAAGTCTCTAAGACAGCAGGAAACGTGAGTGTGCTGAGAACAAAAGAACGGTGTTTCCTACACATATGGACCATATGTAGTCCAAATCTGCTTCTGAAACTGATACAAAGCACTGACCATCTACCATACAATCCTTGTCAGTTAAGATGAGAAACTTGTGAGCTTCATGAACGATGTAGTTCGTTTCAGCAGAAAAGTGACTGCCCTTACCTGTATTGATGTCTTGCTTGTAGGAAGATTCAGAGCCTGGGATTTAACTCCATTTCTGAAGTAAAACACACAGCAGTGTAATCATCCATTGATCACACTCTGCTTTAGAACAAGAAGCACGCTCTAGCTTTCTAGAGTCTCTAAGACAGCAGGAAACGTGAGTGTGCTGAGAACAAAAGAACGGTGTTTCCTACACATACGGACATTATATAGTCCAACTCTGCTTCTGAAACTGATACAAAGCACTGGTCCTCTAAAATCCAATGCTTGTCTGTTAAGATGAGAAACATGTCAGCTTCGTGAACGATGTAGTTCGTTTGAGCTGAAAAGTGACTGCCCTTACCTGAAACGAAGTCTTGCCTGTAGGAGGACACAGAGTCTGGGATTTAACTCCATTTCTCAATGGAAACATACTGCATAGTTCTCATCCATGGATCACACTCTGCTTTAGAGCAAGAAGCACGCTCTTGCTTTCTAGAGTCTCTAATACAGCAGGAAATCTGAGTGTGCCCAGAAAAATAGAACGGTGTTTCCTACACATACGGACTATATGTACTCCAAATCTTCTTCTGAAACTGATACAATGCACTGGTCCTCTAACATCCAATGCTTGTCAGTTAAGATGAGAAACGTGTGAGCTTCGTGGACAATGTAGTTCCTTTGAGCAGAAAAGTGACTGCCCTTACCTGAAACGAAGTCTTGCATGTAGGGAGACTCAGAGCATGGGATTTAACTCCATTTCTGAAGTGAAACACAGAGCATTGTCTCATCCATTGATCACACTCTGCTTTAGAACAAGAAGCACGCTCTTGCTTTCTAGAGTCTCTAAGACAGCAGGAAACGTGAGTGTGCTGAGAACAAAAAAACGGTGTTTCCTACACATACGGACATTATATAGTCCAACTCTGCTTCTGAAACTGATTCAAAGCACTGGTCCTCTAACATGCAATGCTTGTCAGTTAAGATGAGAAACGTGTGAGCTCCGTGAAAAATGTAGTTCCTTTGAGCTGAAAAGTCACTGCCCTTACCTGAAACGAAGTCTTGCTTGTAGGAAGATGCAGAGTCTAGGATTTAACTACTTTTCTGAAGGGAAACACACAGCATAGTTCTCATCCATGAATCACACTCTGCTTTAGAGCAAAAAGCACACTCTTGCTTTCTAGAGTCTCTAAGACAGCAGGAAATCTGAGTGTGCCCAGAACAAAAGAACGGTGTTTCCTACACATACGGACTATATGTAGTCCAAATCTTCTTCTGAAACTGATAAAATGCACTGGTCCTCTAACATCCAATGCTTGTCAGTTAAAATGAGAAACGTGTGAGCTTTGTGAATGATGTAATTCCTTTGAACTGAAAAGTGACTTCCCTTACTTAAAACGAAGTCTTGCTTGTAGTCAGACACAGAGCCTGGGATTTAACTCCATTTCTGAAGTGAAACACACAGCATTGTCTCATCCATTGAACACACTCTGCTTTAGAACAAGAAGCACGCTCTTGCTTCCTAAAGTCTCTAAGACTGCAGGAAACGTGAGTGTGCTGAGAACAAAAGAACGGTGTTTCCTACACATATGGACCATATGTACTCCAAATCTGCTTCTGAAACTGATACAAAGCACTGACCATCTAACATACAATGCTTGTCAGTTAAGATGAGAAATGTGTGAGCTTCATGAACGATGTAGTTCATTTCAGCAGAAAAGTGACTGCCCTTACCTGAATTGAAGTCTTGCTTGTAGGAAGACTCAGAGCCTGGAATTTAACTCCATTTCAGAAGTAAAACACACAGCAGTGTAATCATCCATTGATCACACTCTGCTTTAGAACAAGAAGCACGCTCTAGCTTTCTAGAGTCTCTAAGACAGCAGGAAACGTGAGTGTGCTGAGAACAAAAGAACGGTGTTTCCTACACATACGGACATTATATAGTCCAACTCTGCTTCTGAAACTGATACAAAGCACTGGTCCTCTAAAATCCAATGCTTGTCTGTTAAGATGAGACATGTCAGCTTCGTGAACGATGTAGTTCGTTTGAGCTGAAAAGTGACTGCCCTTACCTGAAACGAAGTCTTGCCTGTAGGAAGACACAGAGTCTGGGATTTAACTCCATTTCTCAATGGAAACATACAGCATAGTTCTCATCCATGGATCACACTTTGCTTTAGAGCAAGAAGCACGCTCTTGCTTTCTAGAGTCTCTAATACAGCAGGAAATCTGACTGTGCCCAGAACAATAGAATGGTGTTTCCTACACATACTGACTATATGTAGTACAAATCTTCTTCTGAAAATGATACAATGCACTGGTCCTCTAACATCCAATGCTTGTAAGTTAAGATGAGAAACGTGTTAGCTTCGTGAATGATGTAGTTCCTTTGAGCAGAAAAGTGACTGCCCTTACCTTAAACGAAGTCTTGCTTGTAGGGAGACTCAGAGCATGGGATTTAACTCCATTTCTGAAGTGAAACACAGAGCATTGTCTCATCCATTGATCATACTCTGCTTTAGAATAAGAAGCACGCTCTTGCTTTCTAGAGTCTCTAAGACAGCAGGAAACGTGAGTGTGCTGAGAACAAAAGAACGGTGTTTCCTACACATACGGACCATATCTAGTCCAACTCTGCTTCTTAAACTGATAGAAAGCACTGGTCCTCTAACATCCAATGCTTGTCTGCTAAGATGAGAAACGTGTGAGCTCAGTGAACGATGTAGTTCGTTTGAGTTGAAAAGTCACTGCCCTTACCCGAAACGAAGTCTTGCTTGTAGGAAGACAAAGAGCCTGGGATTTAACTCCATTTCTGAAGGGAAACACACAGCATAGTTCTCATCCATGGATCACACTCTGCTTTAGAGCGAGAAGCACGCTCTTGCTTTCTAAATTCTCTAAGACAGCAGGAAACGTGAGTGTGCTGAGAACAAAAAAACGGTGTTTCCTACACATACGGACATTATATAGTCCAACTCTTCTTCTGACACTGATACAAAGCACTGGTCCTCTAACATACAATGCTTGTCAGTTAAGATGAGAAAAGTGTGAGTTTCGTAAACGATGTAGTTCGTTTGAGCAGAAAAGTGACTGCCCTTTCCTGAAACGAAGTCTTGCTTGTAGGAAGCCATAGAGCCTGGGATTTAACTCCTTTTCTGAAGGGAAACACACAGCATAGTTCTCATCCATGGATCACACTCTGCTTTAGAGCGAGAAGCACGCTCTTGCGTTCTAAAGTCTCTAAGACAGCAGGAAACCTGAGTGTGCTGAGAACAAAAGAACGGTGTATCCTACACATACGGACCATATCTAGTCCAACTCTGCTTCTGAAACTGATTCAAAGCACTGGTCCTCTAACATGCAATGCTTGTCAGTTAAGATGAGAAACGTGTAAGCTCCGTGAAAAATGTAGTTCGTTTGAGCTGAAAAGTGACTGCCCTTACCTGAAACGAAGTCTTGCTTGTAGGAAGATGCAGAGTCTGGGATTTAACTACTTTTCTGAAGGGAAACACACAGCATAGTTCTCATCCATGAATCACACTCTGCTTTAGAGCAAGAAGCACACTCTTGCTTTCTAGAGTCTCTAAGACAGCAGGAAATCTGAGTGTGCCCAGAACAAAAGAACGGTGTTTCCTACACATACTGACTATATGTAGTACAAATCTTCTTCTGAAACTGATAAAATTCACTGGTCCTCTAACATCCAATGCTTGTAAGTTAAGATGAGAAACGTGTGAGCTTTGTGAATGATGTAATTCCTTTGAACTGAAAAGTGACTTCCCTTACTTAAAACGAAGTCTTGCTTGTAGTAAGACACAGAGCCTGGGATTTAACTCCATTTCTGAAGTGAAACACACAGCATTGTCTCATCCATTGATCACACTCTGCTTTAGAACAAGAAGCACGCTCTTGCTTCCTAAAGTCTCTAAGACAGCAGGAAACGTGAGTGTGCTGAGAACAAAAGAACGTTGTTTCCTACACATATGGACCATATGTAGTCCAAATCTGCTTCTGAAACTGATACAAAGCACTGACCATCTACCATACAATGCTGTCATTTAAGATGAGAAACTTGTGAGCTTCATGAACGATGTAGTTCGTTTCAGCAGAAAAGTGACTGCCTTTACCTGAATTGATGTCTTGCTTGTAGGAAGATTCAGAGCCTGGGATTTAACTCCATATCTGAAGTAAAACATGCAGCAGTGTAATCATCCATTGATGACACTCTGCTTTAGAACAAGAAGCACGCTCTAGCTTTCTAGAGTCTCTAAGACAGCAGGAAACGTGAGTGTGCTGAGAACAAAAGAACGGTGTTTCCTACACATACGGACATTATATAGTCCAACTCTGCTTCTGAAACTGATACAAAGCACTGGTCCTCTAACATGCAATGCTTGTCAGTTAAGATGAGAAACGTGTGAGCTCCGTGAAAAATGTAGTTCGTTTGAGATGACAAGTGACTGCCCTTACCTGAAACGAAGTCTTGCTTGTAGGAAGATGCAGAGTCTGGGATTTAACTACTTTTCTGAAGGGAAACACACAGCATAGTTCTCATCCATGAATCACACTCTGCTTTAGAGCAAGAAGCACACTCTTGCTTTCTAGAGTCTCTAAGACAGCAGGAAATCTGAGTGTGCCCAGAACAAAAGAACGGTGTTTCCTACACATACGGACTATATGTAGTCCAAATCTTCTTCTGAAACTGATAAAATGCACTGGTCCTCTAACATCCAATGCTTGTCAGTTAAGATGAGAAACGTGTGAGCTTCGTGAATGATGTAGTTCCTTTGAGCACAAAACTGACTGCCCTTACCTTAAACGAAGTCTTGCTTGTAGGGAGACTCAGAGCATGGGATTTAACTCCATTTCTGAAGTGAAACACAGAGCATTGTCTCATCCATTGATCACACTCTGCTTTAGAACAAGAAGCACGCTCTTGCTTTCTAGAGTCTCTAAGACAGCAGGAAACGTGAGTGTGCTGAGAACAAAAGAACGGTGTTTCCTACACATACGGACCATATCTAGTCCAACTCTGCTTCTTAAACTGATAGAAAGCACTGGTCCTCTAACATCCAATGCTTGTCTGTTAAGATGAGAAACGTGTGAGCTCAGTGAACGATGTAGTTCGTTTGAGCTGAAAAGTGACTGCCCTTACCTGAAACGAAGTCTTGCTTGTAGGAAGACAAAGAGCCTGGGATTTAACTCCATTTCTGAAGGGAAACACACAGCATAGTTCTCATCCATGGATCACACTCTGCTTTAGAGCGAGAAGCACGCTCTTGCTTCCTAAAGTCTCTAAGACAGCAGGAAACGTGAGTGTGCTGAGAACAAAAGAACGGTGTTTCCTACACATATGGACCATATGTAGTCCAAATCTGCTTCTGAAACTGATACAAAGCACTGACCATCTACCATACAATCCTTGTCAGTTAAGATGAGAAACTTGTGAGCTTCATGAACGATGTAGTTCGTTTCAGCAGAAAAGTGACTGCCCTTACCTGTATTGATGTCTTGCTTGTAGGAAGATTCAGAGCCTGGGATTTAACTCCATTTCTGAAGTAAAACACACAGCAGTGTAATCATCCATTGATCACACTCTGCTTTAGAACAAGAAGCACGCTCTAGCTTTCTAGAGTCTCTAAGACAGCAGGAAACGTGAGTGTGCTGAGAACAAAAGAACGGTGTTTCCTACACATACGGACATTATATAGTCCAACTCTGCTTCTGAAACTGATACAAAGCACTGGTCCTCTAAAATCCAATGCTTGTCTGTTAAGATGAGAAACATGTCAGCTTCGTGAACGATGTAGTTCGTTTGAGCTGAAAAGTGACTGCCCTTACCTGAACCGAAGTCTTGCCTGTAGGAGGACACAGAGTCTGGGATTTAACTCCATTTCTCAATGGAAACATACTGCATAGTTCTCATCCATGGATCACACTCTGCTTTAGAGCAAGAAGCACGCTCTTGCTTTCTAGAGTCTCTAATACAGCAGGAAATCTGAGTGTGCCCAGAAAAATAGAACGGTGTTTCCTACACATACGGACTATATGTACTCCAAATCTTCTTCTGAAACTGATACAATGCACTGGTCCTCTAACATCCAATGCTTGTCAGTTAAGATGAGAAACGTGTGAACTTCGTGGACAATGTAGTTCCTTTGAGCAGAAAAGTGACTGCCCTTACCTGAAACGAAGTCTTGCTTGTAGGGAGACTCAGAGCATGGGATTTAACTCCATTTCTGAAGTGAAACACACAGCATTGTCTCATCCATTGATCACACTCTGCTTTAGAACAAGAAGCAAGATCTTGCTTCCTAAAGTCTCTAAGACAGCAGGAAACGTGAGTGTGCTGAGAACAAAAGAACGGTGTTTCCTACACATACGGACATTATATAGTCCAACTCTGCTTCTGAAACTGATACAAAGCACTGGTCCTCGATCTAAAGCAGAGTGTGATCCATGGATGAGAACTATGCTGTGTGTTTCCCTTCAGAAATGGAGTTAAATCCCAATCTCTGTGTCTTCCTACAAGCAAGACTTCGTTTCAGGTAATGGCAGTCACTTTTCTGCTCAAACGAACTGCATCGTTCACAGAGCTCACACGTTTCTCTTCTTAACAGACAAGCATTGGATGTTAGAGGACCAGTGCTTTGTATCAGTTTAAGAAGGAGAGTTGGACTAGATATGGTCCGTATGTGTAGGAAACACTGTTCTTTTGTTCTCAGCACACTCACATTTCCTGCTGTGTTAGAGATTCCAGAAAGCAAGAGCGTGCTTCTTGTTCTAAAGCAGAGTGTGATCAATCGATGAGAACACTGCTGTGTGTTTCACTTCAGAAATGGAGTTAAATCCCAGGCTCTGAGTCTTCCTACAAGCAAGACTTCGTTTCAGGTATGGGAAGTTACTTTTCTGCTCAAACGAACTACATCGTTCACGAAGATCACACGTTTCTCATCTTAACTGACAAGCATTGGATGTTAGAAGACGAGTGCATTGTATCAGTTTCAGAAGCAGATTTGGACTACATATGGTCCGTATGTGTAGGAAACACCATTCTTTTGTTCTGGGCACCCTCAGATTACCTGGTGTATTAGAGATTCTAGAAAGCAAGAGCGTTCTTCTCTCTCTAATGCAGAGTGTGATCCATGGATGAGAACTCTGCTGTGTGTTTCCCTTCAGAGATGGAGTTAAATCCCAGGCTCTGTGTCTTCCTACAAGCAAGACTTCATTACAGGTAAGGGCAGTCACTTTTCAGTTCAAAGTCACTACATCATCCTCAAAGCTCACACGTTTATCATCTTAACTGACAAGCATTGGATGTTTGAAGACCAGTGCTTTGTGTCAGTTTCAGAAACAGAGTTGGACTAGATATGGTCCGTGTGTGTAGGAAACACCGTTCTTTTGTTCTCAGCGCACTCACTTTTCCTGCTGTCTTAGAGACTTTAGAAACCAAGAGCGTGCTTCTCGCTCTAAAACAGATTGTGATCCATGGATGAGAACTATGCTGTGTGTTTCCCTTCAGAAATGGAGTTAAATCACAGTCTCTGTGTCTTCCTACAAGCAAGACTTCGTTTAAGTTAAGGGTAGTCACTTTTCTGCTCAAACGAACTACATCGTTCATGAAGCTCACACGTTTGCCATCTTAACTAACAAGCATTGGATGTTAGAGGACCAGTGCTTTGTATCAGTTTCAGAAGAAGAGTTGGACTACATATGGTCCGTATGTGTACGAAACACCGTTCTTTTGTTTTGGGCATACTCAGATTTGCTGCTGTATTAGAGACTCTAGAAAGCAAGAGCGTGCTTCTTGATGTAAAGCAGAGTGTGATCCATGGGTGAGAACTATGCTGTGTGTTTCCCTTCAGAAATGGAGTTAAATCCCAGGCTCTGTGTCTTCCTATAAGCAAGACTTCGTTTCAGGTAAGGGCAGTCACTTGTCATCTCAAACAAACTACATCGTTCACGAAGCTCACACGCTTCTCATCTTAACAGACAAGCATTGGATGTTAGAGGACCAGTGCTTTGTATCAGGTTCAGAAGCAGAGTTGGACTAGATATGGTCCGTATGTGTAGGAAACACCGTTCTTTTGTTCCCAGCACACTCACGTTTCCTGCTGTGTTAGAGACTCCAGAAAGCAAGAGTGTGCTTCTCGCTCTAAAGAAGAGTGTGATCCATGGATGAGAACTCTGCTGTGTGGTTCCCTTCAGAGATGGAGTTAAATCCCAGGCTCTGTGTCTTCGTACAAGCAAGAATTCGTTACAGGTAAGGGCAGTCACTTTTCAGTTCAAAGGAACTACATCATTCTCAAAGCTCACACGTTTCTCATCTGAACTGACAAGCATTGGATGTTAGAAGACCAGTGCTTGGTGTCACTTACAGGTCAGAGTTGGACTAGATATGGTCTGTATGTGTAGGAAACACCGTTCTTTTGTTCTCAGCGCACTCACGTTTCCTGCTGTCTTAGAGACTCTAGAAAGCAAGAGCGTGCTTCTTGTTCTAAAGCAGAGTGTGTCCAATGGATGAGAATACGGCTGTGTGTTTCACTTCAGAAATGGAGTTAAATCCAAGGCTCTGAGTCTTCCTACAAGCAAGACTTCGTTTCAGGTAAGGGCAGTCACTTTTCTGCTCAAACGAACTACATCGTTCACGAAGATCACACGTTTCTCATCTTAAGTGACAAGCATTGGATGTTAGAGGACCAGTGCATTGTATCAGTTTCAGAAGCAGATTTGTACTACATATGGTCCATATGTGTAGGAAACACCGTTCTTTTGTTCTCAGCACACTCAGATTACCTGGTGTATTAGAGACTCTAGAAAGCCAGAGTGTGCTTCTCGCTCTAAAGCAGAGTGTGATCCATGGATGAGAACTCTGCTGTGTGTTTCCCTTCAGAGATGGAGTTAAATCCCAGGCTCTGTGTCTTACTACAAGCAAGACTTCGTTACAGGTAAGGGCAGTCACTTTTCAGTTCAAAGTCACTACATTATCCTCAAAGATCACACGTTTCTCATCTTAACTGACAAGCATTGGATGTTTGAGGACCAGTGCTTTGTGTCAGTTTCAGAAACAGAGTTGGACTAGATATGGTCCGTATGTGTAAGAAACACCGTTCTTTTGTTCTCAGCGCACTCACGTTTCCTGCTGTCTTAGAGACTTTAGAAAGCAAGAGCGTGCTTCTCACTCTAAAGCAGATTGTGATCCATGGATGAGAACTATGCTGTGTGTTTCCCTTCAGAAATGGAGTTAAATCCCAGACTCTGTGTCTTCCTACAAGCATGACTTCGTTTAAGGGCAGTCACTTTTCTGCTCAAACGAACTAAATCGTTCATGAAGCTCACACGTTTGCCATCTTAACTAACAAGCATTGGATGTTAGAGGACCAGTGCTTTGTATCAGTTTCAGAAGAAGAGTTGGACTACATATGGTCCGTATGTGTACGAAACTCCGTTCTTTTGTTTTGGGCACACTCAGATTTCCTGCTGTATTAGAGACTCTAGAAAGCAAGAGCGTGCTTCTTGCTGTAAAGCAGAGTGTGATCCATGGGTGAGAACTATGCTGTGTGTTTCCCTTCAGAAATGGAGTTAAATCCCAGGCTCTGTGTCTTCCTATAAGCAAGACTTCGTTTCAGGTAAGGGCAGTCACTTGTCATCTCAAACGAACTACATCATTCTCAAAGCTCACACGTTTCTCATCTGAACTGACAAGCATTGGATGTTAGAGGACCAGTGCTTTGTGTCACTTACAGATCAGAGTTGGACTAGATATGGTCCGTATGTGTAGGAAACACCGTTCTTTTGTTCTCAGCGCACTCACGTTTCCTGCTGTCTTAGAGATTCTAGAAAGCAAGAGCGTGCTTCTTGTTCTAAAGCAGAGTGTGATCCATGGATGAGAACTATGCTTTGTGTTTCCCTTCAGAAATGGAGTTAAATCCCAGGCTCTGTTTCTTCCCACAAGCAAGACTTCGTTTCAGGTAAGGGCAGTCACTTTTCTGCTCAAAGGAACTACATCGTTCACGAACCTCACTCGTTTCTCATCTTAAGTGACAAGCATTGCATGTTATAGGGTCAGTGCTTTGTATCAGTTTCAGAAGCAGATTTGGACTACAAATGGTCTGTATGTGTAGGAAACACCGTTCTTTTGTTCTGGGCACACTCAGATTAGCTGCTGTATTAGAGACTCTAGAAAGCAAGAGCGTGCTTCTTGCTGTAAAGCAGAGTGTGATCCATGGGTGAGAACAATGATGTGTGTTTCCCTTCAGAAATGGTGTTAAATCCCAGGCTCTGTGTCTTCCTATAAGCAAGACTTCATTTCAGGTAAGGGCAGTCACTTGTCATCTCAAACGAATTACATCGTTCAAGAATCTCACACGTTTCTCATCTTAACAGACAAGCATTGGATGTTAGAGGACCAGTGCTTTGTATCAGTTTCAGAAGCAGAGTTGGACTAGATATGGTCCGTATGTGTAGGAAACTCCGTTCTTTTGTTCTCAGCACACTCACCTTTCCTGCTGTGTTAGAGACTGCAGAAAGCAAGAGCGTGCTTCTCGCTCTAAAGCAGAGTGTGATCCATGGATGAGAACTCTGCTGTGTGTTTCCCTTCAGAGATGGAGTTAAATCCCAGGCTCTGTGTCTTCCTACAAGCAAGACTTCGTTACAGGTAAGGGCAGTCACTTTTCAGTTCAAATGAACTACATCGTTCACGGAGCTCACACGTTTCTCATCTTAACTGACAAGCATTGGATGTTAGAGCGTCAGTGAATTTTATCAGTTTCTGAAGCAGATTTGGACAACATATGGTCTGTATGTGTAGGAAACACCGTTCTTTTGTTCTGGGCACACACAAATTACCTTCTGTATTAGAGACTCTAGAAAGCAAGAGCGTGTTTCTCGCTCTAAAGCAGAGTGTGATCCATGGATGAGAACTATGCTGTGCGTTTCGCTTCAGAAATGGAGTTAAATCCCAGGCTCTGTGTCTTCCTCTAAGCAAGACTTCGTTTCAGGTAAGGGCAGTCACTTGTCAGCTCAAACCAATTACATCGTTCACGAAGCTCACACGTTTCTCATCTTAACAGACAAGCATTGGATGTTAGAGGACCATTGCTTTGTATCAGTTTCAGAAGCAGAGTTGGACTAGATATGATCCGTATGTTTAGAAAACACCGTTCTTTTGTTCTCAGCACACTCACGTTTCCTGCTCTGTTAGAGACTCCAGAAAGAAAGAGCGTACTTCTCGCTCTAAAGCAGAGTGTGATCCATGGATGAGAACTATGCTGTGTGTTTCCCTTCAGAAATGGAGTTAAATCCCAATCTCTGTGTCTTCCTACCAGCAAGACTTCGTTTCAGGTAACGGCAGTCACTTTTCAGCTCAAACGAACTACACCGCTCACTGAGCTCACACATTTCTCATCTTAACAGACAAGCATTGGATGTTAGAGGACCAGTGCTTTGTATCAGTTTAAGAAGGAGAGTTGGACTAGATATGGTCCGTATGTGTAGGACACACCGTTCTTTTGTTCTCAGCGCACTCACGTTTCCTGCTGTCTTAGAGACTCTAGAAAGCAAGAGCGTGCTTCTCACTCTAAAGCAGATTGTGATCCATGGATGAGAACTATGCTGTGTGTTTCCCTTCAGAAATGGAGTTATATCCCAGACTCTGTGTCTTCCTACAAGCAAGACTTCGTTTAAGGGCAGTCACTTTCTGCTCAAACGAACTAAATCGTTCATGAAGCTCACACGTTTGCCATCTTAACTAACAAGCATTGGATGTTAGAGGACCAGTGCTTTGTATCAGTTTCAGAAGAAGAGTTGGACTACATATGGTCCGTATGTGTACGAAACTCCGTTCTTTTGTTTTGGGCACACTCAGATTTCCTGCTGTATTAGAGACTCTAGAAAGCAAGAGCGTGCTTCTTGCTGTAAAGCAGAGTGTGATCCATGGGTGAGAACTATGCTGTGTGTTTCCCTTCAGAAATGGAGCTAAATCCCAGGCTCTGTGTCTTCCTATAAGCAAGACTTCGTTTCAGGTAAGGGCAGTCACTTGTCATCTCAAACGAACTACATCATTCTCAAAGCTCACACGTTTCTCATCTGAACTGACAAGCATTGGATGTTAGAGGACCAGTGCTTTGTGTCACTTACAGATCAGAGTTGGACTAGATATGGTCCGTATGTGTAGGAAACACCGTTCTTTTGTTCTCAGCGCACTCACGTTTCCTGCTGTCTTAGAGATTCTAGAAAGCAAGAGCGTGCTTCTTGTTCTAAAGCAGAGTGTGATCCATGGATGAGAACTATGCTTTGTGTTTCCCTTCAGAAATGGAGTTAAATCCAAGGCTCTGTTTCTTCCCACAAGCAAGACTTCGTTTCAGGTAACGGCAGTCACTTTTCTGCTCAAACGAACTACATCGTTCACGAACCTCACTCGTTTCTCATCTTAAGTGACAAGCATTGCATGTTATAGGGTCAGTGCTTTGTATCAGTTTCAGAAGCAGATTTGGACTACAAATGGTCTGTATGTGTAGGAAACACCGTTCTTTTGTTCTGGGCACACTCAGATTAGCTGCTATATTAGAGACTCTAAAAGCAAGAGCGTGCTTCTCCTTCTAAAGCAGAGTGTGATCTATGGATGAGAAAAATGCTGTGTGTTTCCCTTCAGAAATGGAGTTAAATCCCAGGCTCTGTGTCTTCCTACAAGCAAGACTTCGTTTCAGGTAAGGGCATTCACGTTTCAGTTCAAAGGAACTACATCATTCACAAAGCTCACACGATTCTCATCTTAACTGACAAGCATAGGATGTTAGAGGACCAGTGCTTTGTATCAGTTTGAGAAGCGAGTTGGACTAGATATGGTCCGTATGTGTAGGAAAAACGTTCTTTTTTTATCAGCACACTCATGTTTCCTGCTGTCTTAGAGACTTTAGAAAGCAAGAGCGTGATTCTCGCTCTAAAGCAGAGTGTGATCCATGGATGAGAACTATGCTGTGTGTTTCCCTTCAGAAATGGAGTTAAATCCCAGGCTCTGTTTCTTCCTACAAGCAAGACTTCGTTTCAGGTAATGGCAGTCAGTTTTCTGCTCAAACGAACTACATCGTTCACGAAGCTCACACGTTTCTCATCTTAAATGACAAGCATTGGATGTTAGAGGGTCAGTGCATTGTATCAGTTTCAGAAGCAGATTTGGACAACATATGGTCCGTATGTGTAGGAAACACCGTTCTTTTGTTCTAGGCACACTCAAATTACCTGCTGTATTAGAGACTCTAGAAAGCAAGAGCGTGCTTCTTGTTCTAAATCAGAGAGTGATCAATGGATGAGAACACTGCTGTGTGTTTCCTTTAGGAAATGGAGTTAAATCCCAATCTCTGTGTCTTCCTACAAGCAAGACTTCGTTTCAGGTAACGGCAGTCACTTTTCAGCTCAAACGAACTTCATCGCTCACCGAGCTCACACATTTCTCATCTTAACAGACAAGCATTGGATGTTAGAGGACCAGTGCTTTGTATCAGTTTAAGAAGGAGAGATGGACTAGATATGGTCCGTATGTGTAGGAAACACCATTCTTTTGTTCTCAGCGCACTCACGTTTCCTGCTGTCTTAGAGACTCTAGAAAGCAAGAGCGTGCTTCTTGTTCTAAAGCAGAGAGTGATCAATGGATGAGAACACTGCTGTGTGTTTCACTTCAGAAATGGAGTTAAATGCCAGGCTCTGAGTCTTCCTACAAGCAAGACTTCGTTTCAGGTAAGGGCAGTCACTTTTCTGCTCAAACGAACTACATCGTTCACGAAGATCACACGTTTCTCATCTTAACTGACAAGCATTGGATGTTAGAGGACCAGTGCATTGTATCAGTTTCAGAAGCAGATTTGGACTACATATGGTCCGTATGTGTAGGAAACACCGTTCTTTTGTTCTGGGCACACTCAGATTACCTGGTGTATTAGAGACTCTAGAAAGCAAGAGCGTGCTTCTCGCTCTAAAGCAGAGTGTGATCCATGGATGAGAACTCTGCTGTGTGTTTCCCTTCAGAGATGGGGTTAAATCCCAGGCTCTGTGTCTTCCTACAAGCAAGACTTCGTTTCAGGTAAGGGCAGTCACTTTTCTGCTCAAACGAACTACATCGTTCACGAAATTCACACGATTCTCATCTTAACTGACAAGCATTGGATGTTAGAGGACCAGTGCTTTGTATCAGTTTCAGAAGAAGAGTTGGACTACATATGGTCCGTATGTGTACGAAACTCCGTTCTTTTGTTTTGGGCACACTCAGATTTCCTGCTGTATTTGAGACTCTAGAAAGCAAGAGCATGCTTCTTGCTGTAAAGCAGAGTGTGATCCATGGGTGAGAACAATGATGTTTTTTTCCCTTCTGAAATGGTGTTAAATCCCAGGCTCTGTGTCTTCCTATAAGCAAGACTTCATTTCAGGTAAGGGCAGTCACTTGTCATCTCAAACGAATTACATCGTTCAAGAAGCTCACACGTTTCCATCTTAACAGACAAGCATTGGATGTTAGAGCGTCAGTGAATTTTATCAGTTTCAGAAGCAGATTTGGACAACATATGGTCTGTATGTGTAGGAAACACCGTTCTTTTGTTCTGGGCACACACAAATTACCTTCTGTATTAGAGACTCTAGAAAGCAAGAGGGTGTTTCTCGCTCTAAAGCAGAGTGTGATCCATGGATGAGAACTATGCTGTGCGTTTCGCTTCAGAAATGGAGTTAAATCCCAGGCTCTGTGTCTTCCTCTAAGCAAGACTTCGTTTCAGGTAAGGGCAGTCACTTGTCAGCTCAAACCAATTACATCGTTCACGAAGCTCACACGTTTCTCATCTTAACAGACAAGCATTGGATGTTAGAGGACCATTGCTTTGTATCAGTTTCAGAAGCAGAGTTGGACTAGATATGATCCGTATGTGTAGGAAACACCGTTCTTTTGTTCTCAGCACACTCACGTTTCCTGCTCTGTTAGAGACTCCAGAAAGAAAGAGCGTACTTCTCGCTCTAAAGCAGAGTGTGATCCATGGATGAGAACTATGCTGTGTGTTTCCCTTCAGAAATGGAGTTAAATCCCAGGCTCTGTGTCTTCCTACCAGCAAGACTTCGTTTCAGGTAACGGCAGTCACTTTTCAGCTCAAACGAACTACACCGCTCACTGAGCTCACACATTTCTCATCTTAACAGACAAGCATTGGATGTTAGAGGACCAGTGCTTTGTATCAGTTTAAGAAGGAGAGTTGGACTCGATATGGTCCGTATGTGTAGGAAACACCGTTCTTTTGTTCTCAGCGCACTCACGTTTCCTGCTGTCTTAGAGACTCTAGAAAGCAAGAGCGTGCTTCTCACTCTAAAACAGATTGTGATCCATGGATGAGAACTATGGTGTGTGTTTCCCTTCAGAAATGGAGTTAAATCCCAGACTCTGTGTCTTCCTACAAGCAAGACTTCGTTTAAGGGCAGTCACTTTTCTGCTCTAACGAACTAAATCGTTCATGAAGCTCACACGTTTGCCATCTTAACTAACAAGCATTGGATGTTAGAGGACCAGTGCTTTGTATCAGTTTCAGAAGAAGAGTTGGACTACATATGGTCCGTATGTGTACGAAACTCCGTTCTTTTGTTTTGGGCACACTCAGATTTCCTGCTGTATTAGAGACTCTAGAAAGCAAGAGCGTGCTTCTTGCTGTAAAGCAGAGTGTGATCCATGGGTGAGAACTATGCTGTGTGTTTCCCTTCAGAAATGGAGCTAAATCCCAGGCTCTGTGTCTTCCTATAAGCAAGACTTCGTTTCAGGTAAGGGCAGTCACTTGTCATCTCAAACGAACTACATCATTCTCAAAGCTCACACGTTTCTCATCTGAACTGACAAGCATTGGATGTTAGAGGACCAGTGCTTTGTGTCACTTACAGATCAGAGTTGGACTAGATATGGTCCGTATGTGTAGGAAACACCGTTCTTTTGTTCTCAGCGCACTCACGTTTCCTGCTGTCTTAGAGATTCTAGAAAGCAAGAGCGTGCTTCTTGTTCTAAAGCAGAGTGTGATCCATGGATGAGAACTATGCTTTGTGTTTCCCTTCAGAAATGGAGTTAAATCCAAGGCTCTGTTTCTTCCCACAAGCAAGACTTCGTTTCAGGTAAGGGCAGTCACTTTTCTGCTCAAACGAACTACATCGTTCACGAACCTCACTCGTTTCTCATCTTAAGTGACAAGCATTGCATGTTATAGGGTCAGTGCTTTGTATCAGTTTCAGAAGCAGATTTGGACTACAAATGGTCTGTATGTGTAGGAAACACCGTTCTTTTGTTCTGGGCACACTCAGATTAGCTGCTATATTAGAGACTCTAAAAGCAAGAGCGTGCTTCTCCTTCTAAAGCAGAGTGTGATCTATGGATGAGAAAAATGCTGTGTGTTTCCCTTCAGAAATGGAGTTAAATCCCAGGCTCTGTGTCTTCCTACAAGCAAGACTTCGTTTCAGGTAAGGGCATTCACGTTTCAGTTCAAAGGAACTACATCATTCACAAAGCTCACACGATTCTCATCTTAACTGACAAGCATAGGATGTTAGAGGACCAGTGCTTTGTATCAGTTTGAGAAGCGAGTTGGACTAGATATGGTCCGTATGTGTAGGAAAAACGTTCTTTTTTTATCAGCACACTCATGTTTCCTGCTGTCTTAGAGACTTTAGAAAGCAAGAGCGTGATTCTCGCTCTAAAGCAGAGTGTGATCCATGGATGAGAACTATGCTGTGTGTTTCCCTTCAGAAATGGAGTTAAATCCCAGGCTCTGTTTCTTCCTACAAGCAAGACTTCGTTTCAGGTAATGGCAGTCAGTTTTCTGCTCAAACGAACTACATCGTTCACGAAGCTCACACGTTTCTCATCTTAAATGACAAGCATTGGATGTTAGAGGGTCAGTGCATTGTATCAGTTTCAGAAGCAGATTTGGACAACATATGGTCCGTATGTGTAGGAAACACCGTTCTTTTGTTCTAGGCACACTCAAATTACCTGCTGTATTAGAGACTCTAGAAAGCAAGAGCGTGCTTCTTGTTCTAATTCAGAGAGTGATCAATGGATGAGAACACTGCTGTGTGTTTCCTTTAGGAAATGGAGTTAAATCCCAATCTCTGTGTCTTCCTACAAGCAAGACTTCGTTTCAGGTAACGGCAGTCACTTTTCAGCTCAAACGAACTTCATCGCTCACCGAGCTCACACATTTCTCATCTTAACAGACAAGCATTGGATGTTAGAGGACCAGTGCTTTGTATCAGTTTAAGAAGGAGAGATGGACTAGATATGGTCCGTATGTGTAGGAAACACCATTCTTTTGTTCTCAGCGCACTCACGTTTCCTACTGTCTTAGAGACTCTAGAAAGCAAGAGCGTGCTTCTTGTTCTAAAGCAGAGAGTGATCAATGGATGAGAACACTGCTGTGTGTTTCACTTCAGAAATGGAGTTAAATGCCAGGCTCTGAGTCTTCCTACAAGCAAGACTTCGTTTCAGGTAAGGGCAGTCACTTTTCTGCTCAAACGAACTACATCGTTCACGAAGATCACACGTTTCTCATCTTAACTGACAAGCATTGGATGTTAGAGGACCAGTGCATTGTATCAGTTTCAGAAGCAGATTTGGACTACATATGGTCCGTATGTGTAGGAAACACCGTTCTTTTGTTCTGGGCACACTCAGATTACCTGGTGTATTAGAGACTCTAGAAAGCAAGAGCGTGCTTCTCGCTCTAAAGCAGAGTGTGATCCATGGATGAGAACTCTGCTGTGTGTTTCCCTTCAGAGATGGGGTTAAATCCCAGGCTCTGTGTCTTCCTACAAGCAAGACTTCGTTTCAGGTAAGGGCAGTCACTTTTCTGCTCAAACGAACTACATCGTTCACGAAATTCACACGATTCTCATCTTAACTGACAAGCATTGGATGTTAGAGGACCAGTGCTTTGTATCAGTTTCAGAAGAAGAGTTGGTCTACATATGGTCCGTATGTGTACGAAACTCCGTTCTTTTGTTTTGGGCACACTCAGATTTCCTGCTGTATTTGAGACTCTAGAAAGCAAGAGCATGCTTCTTGCTGTAAAGCAGAGTGTGATCCATGGGTGAGAACAATGATGTTTTTTTCCCTTCTGAAATGGTGTTAAATCCCAGGCTCTGTGTCTTCCTATAAGCAAGACTTCATTTCAGGTAAGGGCAGTCACTTGTCATCTCAAACGAATTACATCGTTCAAGAAGCTCACACGTTTCTCATCTTAACAGACAAGCATTGGATGTTAGAGCGTCAGTGAATTTTATCAGTTTCAGAAGCAGATTTGGACAACATATGGTCTGTATGTGTAGGAAACACCGTTCTTTTGTTCTGGGCACACACAAATTACCTTCTGTATTAGAGACTCTAGAAAGCAAGAGGGTGTTTCTCGCTCTAAAGCAGAGTGTGATCCATGGATGAGAACTATGCTGTGCGTTTCGCTTCAGAAATGGAGTTAAATCCCAGGCTCTGTGTCTTCCTCTAAGCAAGACTTCGTTTCAGGTAAGGGCAGTCACTTGTCAGCTCAAACCAATTACATCGTTCACGAAGCTCACACGTTTCTCATCTTAACAGACAAGCATTGGATGTTAGAGGACCATTGCTTTGTATCAGTTTCAGAAGCAGAGTTGGACTAGATATGATCCGTATGTGTAGGAAACACCGTTCTTTTGTTCTCAGCACACTCACGTTTCCTGCTCTGTTAGAGACTCCAGAAAGAAAGAGCGTACTTCTCGCTCTAAAGCAGAGTGTGATCCATGGATGAGAACTATGCTGTGTGTTTCCCTTCAGAAATGGAGTTAAATCCCAGGCTCTGTGTCTTCCTACCAGCAAGACTTCGTTTCAGGTAACGGCAGTCACTTTTCAGCTCAAACGAACTACACCGCTCACTGAGCTCACACATTTCTCATCTTAACAGACAAGCATTGGATGTTAGAGGACCAGTGCTTTGTATCAGTTTAAGAAGGAGAGTTGGACTCGATATGGTCCGTATGTGTAGGAAACACCGTTCTTTTGTTCTCAGCGCACTCACGTTTCCTGCTGTCTTAGAGACTCTAGAAAGCAAGAGCGTGCTTCTCACTCTAAAACAGATTGTGATCCATGGATGAGAACTATGGTGTGTGTTTCCCTTCAGAAATGGAGTTAAATCCCAGACTCTGTGTCTTCCTACAAGCAAGACTTCGTTTAAGGGCAGTCACTTTTCTGCTCTAACGAACTAAATCGTTCATGAAGCTCACACGTTTGCCATCTTAACTAACAAGCATTGGATGTTAGAGGACCAGTGCTTTGTATCAGTTTCAGAAGAAGAGTTGGACTACATATGGTCCGTATGTGTACGAAACTCCGTTCTTTTGTTTTGGGCACACTCAGATTTCCTGCTGTATTAGAGACTCTAGAAAGCAAGAGCGTGCTTCTTGCTGTAAAGCAGAGTGTGATCCATGGGTGAGAACTATGCTGTGTGTTTCCCTTCAGAAATGGAGTTAAATCCCAGGCTCTGTGTCTTCCTATAAGCAAGACTTCGTTTCAGGTAAGGGCAGTCACTTGTCATCTCAAACGAACTACATCATTCTCAAAGCTCACACGTTTCTCATCTGAACTAACAAGCATTGGATGTTAGAGGACCAGTGCTTTGTGTCACTTACAGATCAGAGTTGGACTAGATATGGTCCGTATGTGTAGGAAACACCGTTCTTTTGTTCTCAGCGCACTCACGTTTCCTGCTGTCTTAGAGATTCTAGAAAGCAAGAGCGTGCTTCTTGTTCTAAAGCAGAGTGTGATCCATGGATGAGAACTATGCTGTGTGTTTCCCTTCAGAAATGGAGTTAAATCCCAGGCTCTGTGTCTTCCTACCAGCAAGACTTCGTTTCAGGTAACGGCAGTCACTTTTCTGCTCAAACGAACTACATCGTTCACGAACCTCACTCGTTTCTCATCTTAAGTGACAAGCATTGCATGTTATAGGGTCAGTGCTTTGTATCAGTTTCAGAAGCAGATTTGGACTACAAATGGTCTGTATGTGTAGGAAACACCGTTCTTTTGTTCTGGGCACACTCAGATTAGCTGCTATATTAGAGACTCTAAAAGCAAGAGCGTGCTTCTCCTTCTAAAGCAGAGTGTGATCTATGGATGAGAAAAATGCTGTGTGTTTCCCTTCAGAAATGGAGTTAAATCCCAGGCTCTGTGTCTTCCTACAAGCAAGACTTCGTTTCAGGTAAGGGCATTCACGTTTCAGTTCAAAGGAACTACATCATTCACAAAGCTCACACGATTCTCATCTTAACTGACAAGCATAGGATGTTAGAGGACCAGTGCTTTGTATCAGTTTGAGAAGCGAGTTGGACTAGATATGGTCCGTATGTGTAGGAAAAACGTTCTTTTTTTATCAGCACACTCATGTTTCCTGCTGTCTTAGAGACTTTAGAAAGCAAGAGCGTGATTCTCGCTCTAAAGCAGAGTGTGATCCATGGATGAGAACTATGCTGTGTGTTTCCCTTCAGAAATGGAGTTAAATCCCAGGCTCTGTTTCTTCCTACAAGCAAGACTTCGTTTCAGGTAATGGCAGTCAGTTTTCTGCTCAAACGAACTACATCGTTCACGAAGCTCACACGTTTCTCATCTTAAATGACAAGCATTGGATGTTAGAGGGTCAGTGCATTGTATCAGTTTCAGAAGCAGATTTGGACAACATATGGTCCGTATGTGTAGGAAACACCGTTCTTTTGTTCTAGGCACACTCAAATTACCTGCTGTATTAGAGACTCTAGAAAGCAAGAGCGTGCTTCTTGTTCTAAATCAGAGAGTGATCAATGGATGAGAACACTGCTGTGTGTTTCCTTTAGGAAATGGAGTTAAATCCCAATCTCTGTGTCTTCCTACAAGCAAGACTTCGTTTCAGGTAACGGCAGTCACTTTTCAGCTCAAACGAACTTCATCGCTCACCGAGCTCACACATTTCTCATCTTAACAGACAAGCATTGGATGTTAGAGGACCAGTGCTTTGTATCAGTTTAAGAAGGAGAGATGGACTAGATATGGTCCGTATGTGTAGGAAACACCATTCTTTTGTTCTCAGCGCACTCACGTTTCCTGCTGTCTTAGAGACTCTAGAAAGCAAGAGCGTGCTTCTTGTTCTAAAGCAGAGAGTGATCAATGGATGAGAACACTGCTGTGTGTTTCACTTCAGAAATGGAGTTAAATGCCAGGCTCTGAGTCTTCCTACAAGCAAGACTTCGTTTCAGGTAAGGGCAGTCACTTTTCTGCTCAAACGAACTACATCGTTCACGAAGATCACACGTTTCTCATCTTAACTGACAAGCATTGGATGTTAGAGGACCAGTGCATTGTATCAGTTTCAGAAGCAGATTTGGACTACATATGGTCCGTATGTGTAGGAAACACCGTTCTTTTGTTCTGGGCACACTCAGATTACCTGGTGTATTAGAGACTCTAGAAAGCAAGAGCGTGCTTCTCGCTCTAAAGCAGAGTGTGATCCATGGATGAGAACTCTGCTGTGTGTTTCCCTTCAGAGATGGGGTTAAATCCCAGGCTCTGTGTCTTCCTACAAGCAAGACTTCGTTTCAGGTAAGGGCAGTCACTTTTCTGCTCAAACGAACTACATCGTTCACGAAATTCACACGATTCTCATCTTAACTGACAAGCATTGGATGTTAGAGGACCAGTGCTTTGTATCAGTTTCAGAAGAAGAGTTGGACTACATATGGTCCGTATGTGTACGAAACTCCGTTCTTTTGTTTTGGGCACACTCAGATTTCCTGCTGTATTTGAGACTCTAGAAAGCAAGAGCATGCTTCTTGCTGTAAAGCAGAGTGTGATCCATGGGTGAGAACAATGATGTTTTTTTCCCTTCTGAAATGGTGTTAAATCCCAGGCTCTGTGTCTTCCTATAAGCAAGACTTCATTTCAGGTAAGGGCAGTCACTTGTCATCTCAAACGAATTACATCGTTCAAGAAGCTCACACGTTTCTCATCTTAACAGACAAGCATTGGATGTTAGAGCGTCAGTGAATTTTATCAGTTTCAGAAGCAGATTTGGACAACATATGGTCTGTATGTGTAGGAAACACCGTTCTTTTGTTCTGGGCACACACAAATTACCTTCTGTATTAGAGACTCTAGAAAGCAAGAGGGTGTTTCTCGCTCTAAAGCAGAGTGTGATCCATGGATGAGAACTATGCTGTGCGTTTCGCTTCAGAAATGGAGTTAAATCCCAGGCTCTGTGTCTTCCTCTAAGCAAGACTTCGTTTCAGGTAAGGGCAGTCACTTGTCAGCTCAAACCAATTACATCGTTCACGAAGCTCACACGTTTCTCATCTTAACAGACAAGCATTGGATGTTAGAGGACCATTGCTTTGTATCAGTTTCAGAAGCAGAGTTGGACTAGATATGATCCGTATGTGTAGGAAACACCGTTCTTTTGTTCTCAGCACACTCACGTTTCCTGCTCTGTTAGAGACTCCAGAAAGAAAGAGCGTACTTCTCGCTCTAAAGCAGAGTGTGATCCATGGATGAGAACTATGCTGTGTGTTTCCCTTCAGAAATGGAGTTAAATCCCAGGCTCTGTGTCTTCCTACCAGCAAGACTTCGTTTCAGGTAACGGCAGTCACTTTTCAGCTCAAACGAACTACACCGCTCACTGAGCTCACACATTTCTCATCTTAACAGACAAGCATTGGATGTTAGAGGACCAGTGCTTTGTATCAGTTTAAGAAGGAGAGTTGGACTCGATATGGTCCGTATGTGTAGGAAACACCGTTCTTTTGTTCTCAGCGCACTCACGTTTCCTGCTGTCTTAGAGACTCTAGAAAGCAAGAGCGTGCTTCTCACTCTAAAACAGATTGTGATCCATGGATGAGAACTATGGTGTGTGTTTCCCTTCAGAAATGGAGTTAAATCCCAGACTCTGTGTCTTCCTACAAGCAAGACTTCGTTTAAGGGCAGTCACTTTTCTGCTCTAACGAACTAAATCGTTCATGAAGCTCACACGTTTGCCATCTTAACTAACAAGCATTGGATGTTAGAGGACCAGTGCTTTGTATCAGTTTCAGAAGAAGAGTTGGACTACATATGGTCCGTATGTGTAGGAAACACCATTCTTTTGTTTTGGGCACACTCAGATTTCCTGCTGTATTAGAGACTCTAGAAAGCAAGAGCGTGCTTCTTGCTGTAAAGCAGAGTGTGATCCATGGGTGAGAACTATGCTGTGTGTTTCCCTTCAGAAATGGAGTTAAATCCCAGGCTCTGTGTCTTCCTATAAGCAAGACTTCGTTTCAGGTAAGGGCAGTCACTTGTCATCTCAAACGAACTACATCATTCTCAAAGCTCACACGTTTCTCATCTGAACTAACAAGCATTGGATGTTAGAGGACCAGTGCTTTGTGTCACTTACAGATCAGAGTTGGACTAGATATGGTCCGTATGTGTAGGAAACACCGTTCTTTTGTTCTCAGCGCACTCACGTTTCCTGCTGTCTTAGAGATTCTAGAAAGCAAGAGCGTGCTTCTTGTTCTAAAGCAGAGTGTGATCCATGGATGAGAACTATGCTGTGTGTTTCCCTTCAGAAATGGAGTTAAATCCCAGGCTCTGTGTCTTCCTACCAGCAAGACTTCGTTTCAGGGAACGGCAGTCACTTTTCTGCTCAAACGAACTACATCGTTCACGAACCTCACTCGTTTCTCATCTTAAGTGACAAGCATTGCATGTTATAGGGTCAGTGCTTTGTATCAGTTTCAGAAGCAGATTTGGACTACAAATGGTCTGTATGTGTAGGAAACACCGTTCTTTTGTTCTGGGCACACTCAGATTAGCTGCTATATTAGAGACTCTAAAAGCAAGAGCGTGCTTCTCCTTCTAAAGCAGAGTGTGATCTATGGATGAGAGAAATGCTGTGTGTTTCCCTTCAGAAATGGAGTTAAATCCCAGGCTCTGTGTCTTACTACAAGCAAGACTTCGTTTCAGGTAAGGGCAGTCACGTTTCAGTTCAAAGGAACTACATCATTCACAAAGCTCACACGATTCTCATCTTAACTGACAAGCATAGGATGTTAGAGGACCAGTGCTTTGTATCAGTTTGAGAAGCAGAGTTGGACTAGATATGGTCCGTATGTGTAGGAAAAACGTTCTTTTTTTATCAGCACACTCATGTTTCCTGCTGTCTTAGAGACTTTAGAAAGCAAGAGCGTGATTCTCGCTCTAAAGCAGACTGTGATCCATGGATGAGAACTATGCTGTGTGTTTCCCTTCAGAAATGGAGTTAAATCCCAGGCTCTGTTTCTTCCTACAAGCAAGACTTCGTTTCAGGTAAGGGCAGTCACTTTTCTGCTCAAACGAACTACATCGTTCACGAAGCTCACACGTTTCTCATCTTAAATGACAAGTATTGGATGTTAGAGGGTCAGTGCATTGTATCACTTTCAGAAGCAGATTTGGACAACATATGGTCCATATGTGTAGGAAACACCGTTCTTTTGTTCTGGGCACACTCAAATTACCTGTTGTATTAGAGACTCTAGAAAGCAAGAGCGTGCTTCTTGTTCTAAATCAGAGAGTGATCAATGGATGAGAACACTGCTGTGTGTTTCCTTTAGGAAATGGAGTTAAATCCCAATCTCTGTGTCTTCCTACAAGCAAGACTTCGTTTCAGGTAACGGCAGTCACTTTTCAGCTCAAACGAACTTCATCGCTCACCGAGCTCACACATTTCTCATCTTAACAGACAAGCATTGGATGTTAGAGGACCAGTGCTTTGTATCAGTTTAAGAAGGAGAGATGGACTAGATATGGTCCGTATGTGTAGGAAACACCATTCTTTTGTTCTCCGCGCACTCACGTTTCCTGCTGTCTTAGAGACTCTAGAAAGCAAGAGCGTGCTTCTTGTTCTAAAGCAGAGAGTGATCAATGGATGAGAACACTGCTGTGTGTTTCACTTCAGAAATGGAGTTAAATCCCAGGCTCTGAGTCTTCCTACAAGCAAGACTTCGTTTCAGGTAAGGGCAGTCACTTTTCTGCTCAAACGAACTACATCGTTCACGAAGATCACACGTTTCTCATCTTAACTGACAAGCATTGGATGTTAGAGGACCAGTGCATTGTATCAGTTTCAGAAGCAGATTTGGACTACATATGGTCCGTATGTGTAGGAAACACCGTTCTTTTGTTCTGGGCACACTCAGATTACCTGGTGTATTAGAGACTCTAGAAAGCAAGAGCGTGCTTCTCGCTCTAAAGCAGAGTGTGATCCATGGATGAGAACTCTGCTGTGTGTTTCCCTTCAGAGATGGGGTTAAATCCCAGGCTCTGTGTCTTCCTACAAGCAAGACTTCGTTACAGGTAAGGGCAGTCACTTTTCAGTTCAAAGGAACTACATCATTCTCAAAGCTCACACGTTTCTCATTTTAACTGACAACCATTGGATTTTAGAGGACCAGTGCTTTGTATCAGTTTCAGAAGCAGATTTGGGCTATATAATGTCGGTATGTTTAGGAAACAGCGATCTTTTGTTCTCAGCACACTCACATTTCCTGCTGTCTTAGAGAGTCTACAAAAGCAAGAGTGTGCTTCTTGTTCTAAAGCAGAGTGTGATCAATGGATGAGAACACTGCTGTGTGTTTCACTTCAGAAATGGAGTTAAATCCCAGGCTCTGAGTCTTCCTACAAGCAAGACTTCGATTCAGGTAAGGGCAGTCACTTTTCTGATCAAACGAACTACATCTTCAAGAACCTCACACGTTTCCCATCTTAACTGACAAGCATAGGATGTTAGAGGACCAGTACTTTGTATCAGTTTCAGAAGCAGAGTTGGACTAGATATGGTCCGTATGTGTAGGAAACACCGTTCTTTTTTTCTCAGCACACTCATGTTTCCTGCTGTCTTAGAGACTTTAGAAAGCAAGAGCGTGATTCTCGCTCTAAAGCAGAGTGTGATCCATGGATGAGAACTCTGCTGTGTGTTTCCCTTCAGAAATGGAGTTAAAGCCCAGGCTCTGTTTCTTCCTACAAGCAAGACTTCGTTTCAGGTAAGGGCAGTCACTTTTCTGCTCAAACGAACTACATCATTCACGAAATTCACACGATTCTCATCTTAACTGACAAGCATTGGATGTTAGAGGACCAGTGCTTTGTATCAGTTTCAGAAGAAGAGTTGGACTACATATGGTCCGTATGTGTACGAAACTCCGTTCTTTTGTTTTGGGCACACTCAGATTTCCTGCTGTATTAGAGACTCTAGAAAGCAAGAGCGTGCTTCTTGCTGTAAAGCAGAGTGTGATCAAAGGGTGAGAACAATGATGTGTGTTTCCCTTCAGAAATGGTGTTAAATCCCAGGCTCTGTGTCTTCCTATAAGCAAGACTTCATTTCAGGTAAGGGCAGTCACTTGTCATCTCAGACGAATTACATCGTTCAAGAAGCTCACACGTTTCTCATCTTAACAGACAAGCATTGGATGTTAGAGGACCAGTGCTTTGTATCAGTTTCAGAAGCAGAGTTGGACTAGATATGGTCCGTATGTGTAGGAAACTCCGTTCTTTTGTTCTCAGCACACTCACCTTTCCTGCTGTGTTAGAGACTGCAGAAAGCAAGAGCGTGCTTCTCGCTCTAAAGCAGAGTGTGATCCATGGATGAGAACTCTGCTGTGTGTTTCCCTTCAGAGATGGAGTTAAATCCCAGGCTCTGTGTCTTCCTACAAGCAAGACTTCGTTACAGGTAAGGGCAGTCACTTTTCAGTTCAAATGAACTACATCGTTCACGGAGCTCACACGTTTCTCTTCTTAACTGACAATCATTGGATGTTAGAGCATCAGTGAATTTTATCAGTTTCAGAAGCAGATTTGGACAACATATGGACTGTATGTGTAGGAAACACCGTTCTTTTGTTCTGGGCACACACAAATTACCCTCTGTATTAGAGACTCTAGAAAGCAAGAGCGTGTTTCTCGCTCTAAAGCAGAGTGTGATCCATGGATGAGAACTATGCTGTGCGTTTCACTTCAGTAATGGAGTTAAATCCCAGGCTTTGAGACTTCCTACAAGCAAGACTTCATTTCAGGTAAGGGCAGTCACTTTTCTGCTCAAACGAACTACATCGTTCACGAAGATCACACGTTTCTCATCTAAACTGACAAGCATTGGATGTTAGAGGACCAGTGCTTTGTGTCAGTTTCAGAAACAGAGTTGGACTAGATATGGTCCGTATGTGTAGGAAACACCGGTCTTTTGTTCTCAGCACACTCACTTTTCCTGCTGTGTTAGAGACTCCAGAAAGCAAGAGCGTGCTTCTCGCTCTAAAGCAGAGTGTGATCCATGGATGAGAACTCTGCTGTGTGTTTCCCTTCAGAGATGGAGTTAAATCCCAGGCTCTGTGTCTTCCTACAAGCAAGACTTCGTTTCAGGTAAGGGCAGTCACTTTTCTGCTCAAACAAACTACATTGTTCACGAAGATCACACGTTTCTCTTCTTAACTGACAAGCATTGGATGTTAGAGGACCAGTGCATTGTATCAGTTTCAGAAGCAGATTTGGACTACATATGGTCCATATGTGTAGGAAACACCGTTCTTTTGTTCTGGGCACACTCAGATTACCTGGTGTATTAGAGACTCTAGAAAGCCAGAGCGTGCTTCTTGCTCTAAAGCAGAGTGTGATCCATGGATGAGAACTCTGCTGTGTGTTTCCCTTCAGAGATGGAGTTAAATCCCAGGCTCTGTGTCTTACTACAAGCAAGACTTCGTTACAGGTAAGGGCAGTCACTTTTCAGTTCAAAGTCACTACATCATCCTCAAAGCTCACACGTTTCTCATCTTAACTGACAAGCATTGGATGTTTGAGGACCAGTGTTTGTGTCAGTTTCAGAAACAGAGTTGGACTAGATATGGTCCGTATGTGTAGGAAACACCGTTCTTTTGTTCTGGGCACACTCAGATTACCTGGTGTATTAGAGACTCTAGAAAGCCAGAGCGTGCTTCTCGCTCTAAAGCAGAGTGTGATCCATGGATGAGAACTCTGCTGTGTGTTTCCCTGCAGAGACTGAGTTAAATCCCAGGCTCTGTGTCTTACTACAAGCAAGACTTCGTTACAGGTAAGGGCAGTCACTTTTCAGTTCAAAGTCACTACATCATCCTCAAAGCTCACACGTTTCTCATCTTAACTGACAAGCATTGGATGTTTGAGGACCAGTGCTTTGTGTCAGTTTCAGAAACAGAGTTGGACTAGATATGGTCCGTATGTGTAGGAAACACCGTTCTTTTGTTCTCAGCGCACTCACATTTCCTGCTGTCTTAGAGATTTTAGAAAGCAAGAGCGTGCTTCTCGCTCTAAAGCAGATTGTGATCCATGGGTGAGAACTATGCTGTGTGTTTCCCTTCAGAAATGGAGTTAAATCCCAGACTCTGTGTCTTCCTACAAGCAAGACTTCGTTTAAGGTAAGGGCAGTCACTTTTCTGCTCAAACGAACTACATCGTTCATGAAGCTCACACGTTTGCCATCTTAACTAACAAGCATTGGATGTTAGAGGACCAGTGCTTTGTATCAGTTTCAGAAGCAGAGTTGGACTACATATGGTCCGTATGTGTAGGAAACACCATTCTTTTGTTCTGGGCACACTCAGATTTCCTGCTGTCTTAAAGACTCTAGAAAGCATGAGAGTGCTTCTTGCTCTAAAGCATAGTGTGATCAATGGATGAGAACTCTGCTGTGTGTTTCACTTCAGAAATGGAGTTAAATCCCAGGCTCTGAGTCTTTCTACAAACAAGACTTCCTTTCAGGTAAGGGCAGTTTCTTTATATCTCAAAAGAACTACATTGTTTACAAGGCTCACACGTTTCTCATCTTAACTGACAAGCATTGGATGTTAGAGGACCTGTGGTTTGTTTCAGTTTCAGAAGCAGAGTTGAACTAGATATCGTCCATATGTGTAGGAAACACCGTCCTTTTTTTCTGAGCACACTCAGGTTTCCTGCTGTATTTGAGACTCTAGAAAGCAAGAGCGTTCTTCTCGCTCTAAAGCAGAGTGTGATCCATGGATGAGAACTATGCTGTTTGTTTTCCTTCATAAAAGGAGTTAAATCCCAGCCTCTCTGACTTCCTACAAGCAAGACTTCGTTTCATGTAAGGGCAGTCACTTTTCAGCTTAAACGAACTACACCGTTCACGAAGCAAACACGTTTCTCATCCTAACTGACAAGCATTGGATGTTAGAGGACCAGTGCTTTGTATCAGTTTCAGAAGCACATTTGGACTACATATGGTCTGTATGTGTAGGCAACATAGTTCTTTTGTTCTCAGCACACTCACGTTTCATGTTGTCTTAGAGCCTCTAGAAAGCAAGAGCGTGCCTCTGGCCCTAAAGCAGAGTGTGATCAATGGATGAGAACTCTTTTGTGTGTTTCACTTCAGAAATGGAGTTAAATCCCAGGCACTGAGTCTTCCTAGAAACAAGACTTCGTTTCAGGTGAGGGCAGTTACTTTACAGCTCAAACGAACTACATCTTTCACGAAGCTCACACGATTCTCATCTTAACTGACAAGCATTGGATGTTAGAGGACCTTTGCTTTGTATGAATTTCAGAAGCAAAGTTGAACTAGATATGGTAGGTATGTTTAGGAAACACCCTTCTTTTGTTCGGATCACACTCAGGTTTCCAGCTGTATTAGAGACTCTAGAAAGCAAGAGCGTGCTTCTTGCTCTTAAGCAGAGTGTGATCCATGGATGAGAACTATGCTGTTTGTTTCCCTTCAGAAATTGTGTTAAATCCCAGGCTCTGTGTGTTCCTACAAGCAAGACTTCATTTCCGGTAAGGCAAGTCTCTTTTCAGCTCAAACGAACTACATCATTCACGAAGCTCACACGTTTCTCATATTAACAGACAAGCATTGGATGTTGGAGGACCAGTGCTTTGTATGAGTTTCAGAAGCAGAGTTGGACTAGATATGGTCCGTATGTGTAGGAAACACCGTTCTTTTGTTCTAAGCACACTCACGTTTCCTGCTGTCTTAGAGACTCCAGAAAGCAAGAGAGTGCTTCTTGCTCTAAAGCAGAGTGTGATCAATGTATGAGACCTCTTCTGTGTGTTTCACTTCAGAAATGGAGTTAAATCCCAGGCTCTGCGTCTTCCTACAAACAAGACTTCGTTTCAGGTAAGGGCAGTTACTTTACAGGTCAAACGATCTACATCGTTCACAATGCTCACACGTTTCGGATCTTACCTGACAAGCATTGGATGTTAGAGGACCAGTGCTTTGTATCAGTTTCAGAAGCAGATTTGGACTACATGTGGTCCGTAGGTGTTGGAAAAACCGTTCTTTTGTTCTGGGCACACTCAGATTTCCTAATGTATTAGAGACTCTAGAAAGGAATAGAGTGCTTCTAGCTCTAATGCAGAGTGTGATCAATGGAAGAGAACTCTGCTGTGTATTTCATTTCCCATATGGAGTTAAATCCCAAGCTCTGAGTCTTCCTACAAGCAAGACATCGTTTAAGGTAAGGGCAGTCACTTTTCTGCTCAAACGAACTACATCGTTCCCGAAGCTCACACGTTTGTCATCTTAATAGACAAGCATTGGATGTTAGAGGACCAGTGCTTTGTATCAGTTTCAGAAGCAGAGTTGGACTAATATGGTCAGTATGTGTAGGAAACACCATTCTTTTGTTCTCAGCACACTCACGTTTCCTACTGTCTTAGAGATTCTAGAAAGCAAGTGCATGCTTCTTGCTCTAAAGCAGAGTGTGATCAATGGATGAGAACTCTTCTGTGTGTTTCACTTCAGAAATGGAGTTAAATCCCAGGCTCTGAGTCTTCCTACAAGCAAGACTTCGTTTCAAGTAAGGGCAGTTACTTACAGCTCAAAAAAAAACTACATCTTTCACGATGCTCACACGTTTCTCATCTTAACTGACAAGCATTGGATTTTAGAGGACCTTTAGTTTGTATGAATTTCAGAAACAGAGTTGAACTAGATATGGTCAGTATGTTTAGGAAACACCGTTCTTTTGTTCTGATCACACTCAGGTTTCTTGCTGTATTAGAGACTCTAGAAAGCAATAGCATGCTTCTCGCTCTAGAGCAGAGTGTGATCCATGGATGAGAACTATGCTGTTTGTTTCCCTTCAGAAATGGTGTTAAATCCCAGGCTCTGAGTCTTCCTACAAGCAAGCTTTCGTTTCAGGTAAGGGCAGTCACTTTTCAGCTCAAACGAACTACATCGTTCACAAAGCTCACACGTTTCTCATCTTAACAGACAAGCATTGGACGTTAGAGGACCAGTGCTTTGTATCAGTTTAAGAAGCAGAGTTGGACTAGATATGGTCTGTATGTGTAGGAAACACCGTTCTTTTGTTCTCAGCACACTCACGTTTCCTGCTGTCTTAGAGAATCTCGAATGCAAGAGTGTGCTTCTTGTTCTAAAGCAGAGTGTGATCAATGGATGAGAACACTGCTGTGTATTTCATTTCAGAAATGGAGTTAAATCCCAGTCTCTGAGTCTTCCTAAAAGCAAGATTTCGTTTCAGGTAAGGGCTGACACTTTTCTGCTCAAACGAACTACATCGTTAACGAAGCTCACGTTTCTCATCTTAACTGACAAGCATTGGATGTTAGAGGACCAGTGCTTTGTATCAGTTTCAGAAGCAGATTTGGACTACATATAGTCCGTATGTGTAGGAAACAACGTTCTTTTGTTCTCATCACACTCACGTTTTCTGCTGTCTAAGAGACTCAAGAAAGCAAGAACGTGCTTCTTGCTCTAAAGCAGAGTGTGATCAATGAATGAGAACTCTGCTGTGTCTTTCACTTCAGAAATGGAGTTAAATCCCAGTCTCTGAGTCTTCCTACAACCAAGACTTCGTTTCAGGTAAGTGCAGTTACTTTACAGGTCAAACGAACTACATCTTTCACGAAGCTCACACGGTCGGATCTTACCTGACAAGCATTGGATGTTAGAGGACCTTTCGTTTGTTTCAGTTTCAGAACCAGAGTTGAACTAGATATGTTTCGTATGTTTAGGAAACACCGTTCTTTTGTTCTCAGCACACTCATGTTTCCTGCTTTATTAAAGACTCTAGAAAGCAAGAGCGTGCTTCTAGGTCTAAAGCAGAGTGTGATCAATAGATGAGAACACTGCTGTGTGTTTCCCTTCAGAAATGGAGTTAAATCCCAGGTTCTGAGTCTTCCTACAAGCAAGACTTCATTTCAGGTAAGGGCAGTCACTTTTCAGCTCAAACGAACTACATCATTCACGAGCTCACACGTTTCTCATCCTAACTGACAACCTTTGGATGTTAGAGGACCAGAGATTTGTATCAATTTCAGAAGCAGATTTGGACTACATATGGTCCGTATGTGTAGGAAACACCGTTCTTTTGTTCTGGGCACACTCAGATTTCCTACTGTCTTAGAGACTCCCGAAAGCAAGAGTGTGCTTCTTGCTCTAAAGCAGAGTGTGATCAATGGATGAGAACTCTGCTGTGAGTTTCACTTCCGAAATGGAGTTAAATCCCAAGCTCTGTTTCTTCCTAAAAGCAAGACATCGTTTAAGGTAAGGGCAGTCACTTTTCTGCTCAAACGAACTACATCGTTCACGAAGCTCACACGTTTCTCATCTTAACTGACAAGCATTGAATGTTAGAGGACCAGTGCTATGTATCAGTTCCAGAAGCAGAGTTGGACTAGATATGGTCTGTATGTGTATTAAACACCGTTCTTTTGTTCTCAGCACACTCACGTTTCCTGCTGTCTTAGAGACTCTAGAACGCAAGAGCATGCTTCTTGCTCTAAAGCAGAGTGTGATCAATGGATGAGAACTCTGCTGTGTGTTTCACTTCAGAAATGGAATTAATTCCCAGTCTCTGAGTCTTCCTACAAGCAAGACTTCGCTTCAGTTAAGTGCAGTTACTTTACAGGTCAAAAGGCCTACATCGTTCACGAAGCTCACACGATTCGGATCTTACCTGACAAGCATTGGATGGTAGAGGACCTGTGGTTTGTTTCAGTTTCAGAAGCAGAGTTGAACTAGATATGGTCCGTATATTTGGGAAACACCGTTCTTTTGTTCTGAGCACAGTCATGTTTCCTCTGTTTTAAAGACTCTAGAAAGCAAGAGTGTGGTTCTAGCTCTAAAGCAGAGTGTGATCAATGGATGAGAACTATGCTGTGTGTTTCCCTTCAGAAATGGAGTTAAATCCCAGGTTCTGAGTTTTCCTACAAGCAAGACTTCATTTCAGGTAACGGCAGTCACTTTTCAGCTCAAACGAACTACATCGTTCACGAAGCTCACACGTTTCTCATCCTAACTGACAAGCTTTGTATGTTAGACACCAGTGCTTTGTATCAATTTCAGAAGCAGATTTGGACTACATATGGTCCGTAGGTGTAGGAAACATCGTTCTTTGTTCTGGGCACACTCAGATTTCCTACTGTATTAGAGACTCTAGAAAGCAAGAGTATGCTTCTGGCTCTAAAGCAGAGTGTGATCAATGGATGAGAACACTGCTGTGTGTTTCACTTCAGAAATGGAGTTAAATCCCAGGCTCTGAGTCTTCCTAAAAGCAAGACTTCATTTAAGGTAAGGGCAGTCACTTTTCTGCTCCAATGAACTACATCGTTCACGAAGCTCACACGTTTCTCCTCTTAACTGACAATCATTGGATGTTAGAGGACCAGTGCTTTGTATCAGTTTCAGAAGCAGAGTTGGACTAGATATGGTCCGTATGAGTAGGAAACACCGTTCTTTTGTTCTCAGCACACTCACGTTTCCTGCTGTCTTAGAGACTCTAGAAAGCAAGAACATGCTTCTTGCTCTAAAGCAGAGTGTGATCAATGGATGAGAACTCTGCTGCGTGTTTCACTTCAGAAATGGAATTAAATCCCAATCTCTGAGTCTTCCTAGAAGCAAGACTTCAATTCAGTTAAGTGCAGTTACTTTACAGGTCAAACGGCCTACATCGTTCACGAAGCTCACACGATTCGGATCTTACCTGATAAGCATTGGATGGTAGAGGACCTGTGGTTTGTTTCAGTTTCAGAAGCAGAGTTGAACTAGATATGGTCCGTATGTTTAGGAATCACCGTTATTCTGTTCTGGGCACACTCAGATTTCCTACTGTATTTGAGACTCGATGAAGCAAGAGTGTGCTTCTTGCTCTAAAGCAGAGTGTGATCAATGGATGAGAAATCTGCTGTGTGTTTTACTTCAGAAATGGAGTTAAATCCCAGGCTCTGATTCTTCATACAAGCAAGACTTCGATTCAGGTACGGGCAGTTACTTTACAGCTCAAACGAACTACATCATTCACGAAGCTCACACTTTTCGGATCTTACCTGACAAGCATTAGATGTTAGAGGTCCTGTGGTTTGTTTCAGTTTCAGAAGCAGAGTTGAACCAAATATGGTCCGTATGTTTATGAAACACCGTTCTTTTGTTCTGAGCACACTCAGGTTTCCTGCTGTATTAGAGACTCTAGAAAGCAAGAGCGTGCTTCTCGCTCTAAAGCAGAGTGTGATCCATGGATGAGAACTATGCTGTGTGTTTCCCTTCAGAAATGGAGTTAAATCCCAGGCTCTGTGTCTTCCTAAAAGCAAGACTTCGTTTCAGGTAAGGGCAGGCACTTTGCAGCTCAAACGAACTACATTGTTCAAGAAGCTCACACGTTTCTAATCTTAACAGACAAGCATTGGATGTTAGAGGACCAGTGCTTTGTATCAGTTTCAGAAGCAGATATGGACTACATATGGTCCGTATGTGTAGGAAACACCATTCTTTTGTTCTCGGCACACTCACCTTTCCTTCTGTATTAGAGACTCTAGAAAGCAAGAGCGTGCCTCTTGCTCTAAAGCAGAGTGTGATCAATGGATGAGAACTCTTCTGTGTGTTTCACTTCAGAAGTGGAGTTAAATCCCAGGCTCTGTATCTTCCTACAAGCAAGACTTCTTTTCAAGTAAGGGCAGTTACTTACAGCTCAAACGAACTACATCTTTCACGATGCTCACACGTTTCTCATCTTAACTGACAAGCATTGGATGTTAGAGGACCTTTGGTTTGTATGAATTTCAGAAGCAGAGTTGAACTAGATATGGTCAGTATGTTTAAGAAACACCGTTCTTTTGTTCTGATCACACTCAGGTTTCCTGCTGTATTAGAGACTCTAGGTAGCAAGAGCGTGCTTCTCACTCTAAAGCAGAGTGTGATCAATGGATGAGAACTCTGCTGTGTGTTTCACTTCTGAAATGGAGTTAAATCCCAAGCTCTGAGTCTTCCTACAAACAAGACATCATTTAAGGTAAGGGCAGTCACTTTTCTGCTCAAACGAACTACATCGTTCACGAAGCTCACACGTTTCTCATCTTAACTGACAAGCATTGGATGTTTGAGGACCTTTGCTTTGTATGAAGTTCAGAAGCAGAGTTGAACTAGATATGGTCCGTATGTTTAGGAAACACCGTTCTTTTCTTCTGAGTACACACAGGTTTCATGCTGTATTAGAGACTCTAGAAAGCAAGAGCGTGCTTCTCGCTCTAAAGCAGAGTGTGATCAATGGATGAGAACTATGCTGTGTGTTTCCCTTCAGAAATGGTGTTAAATCCCAGGCTCTGTGTCTTCCTACAAGCAATATTTCATTTCAGGTAAGGGCAGTCACTTTTCAGCTCAAACAAACTACATCGTTCACGAAGCCCACACGTTTCTCATCTAAACTGACAAGCATTGGATGTTAGAGGACAACTGCTTTGTATCAGTTTCAGAAGCAAAGTTGGACTAGATATGGTCCGTATGTGTAGGAAACAACGTTCTTTTGTTCTCAGCACACTCACGTTTCCTGCTGTCTTAGAGACTCAAGAATGCAAGAGCGTGCTTCTTGCTCTAAAGCAGAGTGTGATCAATGGATGAGAACTCTGCTGTGTGTTTCACTTCAGAAATGGAGTTAAATCCCAGGCTCTGAGTCTTCCTACAAGCAAGACTTCGTTCAGGTAAGTGCAGTTACTTTACAGGTCAAACGAACTACATCTTTCACGAAGCTCACACGGTCGAATCTTAACTGACAAGCATTGGATGTTAGAGGACCAGTGCTTTTTATCAGTTTCAGAAGCAGATTTGGACTACATATGGTACGTATGTGTAGAAAACACCGTTCTTTTTTTCTGGGCACACTCATATTTCCTGCTGTCTTAGAGACTCTAGAAAGCAAGAGCGTGCTTCTTGCTCTAAAGCAGAGTGTGATCAATGGATGAGAACTCTTCTGTGTGTTTCACTTCAGAAGTGGAGTTAAATCCCAGGCTCTGTGTCTTCCTACAAGCCAGACTTCGTTTCAAGTAAGGGCAGTTACTTACAGCTCAAACGAACTACATCTTTCACGATGCTCACACGTTTCTCATCTTAACTGACAAGCATTGGATGTTAGAGGAACTTGGTTCGTATGAATTTCAGAAGCAGAGTTGAACTAGATATGGTCAGTATGTTTAGGAAACACCGTTCTTTTGTTCTGATCACACTCAGGTTTCCTGCTTTATTAGAGACTCTAGAAAGCAAGAGCGTGCTTCTTGCTCTAAAGCAGAGTGTGATCCATGGATGAGAACTATGCTGTGTGTTTCCGTTCAGAAATGGTGTTAAATCCCAGGATCTGTGTCTTCCTACAAGCAAGACTTCATTACAGTTAAGGGCAGTCACTTCTCAGCTCAAACAAACTACATCGTTCACGAAGCTCACACGTTTCTCATCTTAACTGACAAGCATTGGATGTTAGCTGACCAGTGCTTTGTATCAGTTTCAGAAGCAGATTTGGACTACATATGGTCCGTATGTGTAGGAAACACCGTTCTTTTGTTCTGAGCACACTCAGGTTTCTTGCTGTATTAGAGACTCTAGAAAGCAAGAGCGTGCTTCTCACTCTAAAGTAGAGTGTGATACACGGATGAGAACTATGCTGTGTGTTTCCCTTCAGAAATGGAGTTAAATCCCAGGCTCTGTGTCTTACTACAAGCAAGACTTCGTTTCAAGTAAGGGCAGTTATTTTTCAGCTCAAACGTACTACATCATTCACGAAGCTCACACGATTCTCATCTTAACTGACAAGCATTGGATGTTAGCTGACCAGTGCTATGTATCAGTTTCAGAAGCACAGTTGGACTAGATATGGTCCGTATGTGTAGGAAACACCGTTCTTTTGTTCTCAGCACAAACACGTTTCCTGCTGTCTTAGAGACTCTAGAAAGCAAGAGCATGCTTCTTGCTCTAAAGCAGAGTGTGATCAATGGATGAGAACTCTGCTGTGTGTTTCACTTCAGAAATGGAATTAAATCCCTGTCTCTGAGACTTCCTACAACAAGACTTCGTTTCAGTTAAGTGCAGTTACTTTACAGGTCAAACAGCCTACATCATTCACAAACTCACACGATTCGGATCTTACCTGACAAGCATTGGATGTTAGAGGACCTGTGGTTTGTTTCAGTTTCAGAACCAGAGTTGAACTAGATATGGTTCGTATGTTTAGGAAACACCGTTCTTTTGTTCTGAGCACACTCATGTTTCCTGCTGTATTAAAGACTCTAGAAAGCAAGAGCGTGCTTCTAGGTCTAAAGCAGATTGTGATCAATGGATGAGAACTCTGCTGTGAGTTTCACTTCCGAAATGGAGTTAAATCCCAAGCTCTGTGTCTTCCTAAAAGCAAGACATCGTTTAAGGTAAGGGCAGTCACTTTTCTGCTCAAACGAACTACATCGTTCAAGAAGCTCACACGTTTCTCATCCTAACTGACAAGCTTTGGATGTTAGACACCAGTGCTTTGTATCAATTTCAGAAGCAGATTTGGACTACATATGGTCCGTATGTGTAGGAAACACCGTTCTTTGTTCTGGGCACACTCAGATTTCCTACTGTATTAGAGACTCTAGAAAGCAAGAGTATGCTTCTCACTCTAAAGCAGAGTGTGATACATGGATGAGAACTATGCTGTGTGTTTCCCTTCAGAAATGGAGTTAAATCCCAGGCTCTGATTCTTCCTAAAAGCAAGACTTCATTTAAGGTAAGGGCAGTCACTTTTCTGCTCCAATGAACTACATCGTTCACGAAGCTCACACGTTTCTCCTCTTAACTGACAATCATTGGATGTTAGAGGACCAGTGCTTTGTATCAGTTTCAGAAGCAGATTTGGACTACATATGGTCCATATGTGTAGGAAACACCGTTCTTTTGTTCTCAGCACACTCACGTTTCCTGCTGTCTTAGAGACTCTAGAAAGGAAGAGCATGCTTCTTGCTCTAAAGCAGAGTGTGATCAATTGATGAGAACTCTGCTGTGTGTTTCACTTCAGAAATGGAATTAAATACCAGTCTCTGAGTCTTCCTACATGCAATATTTCGTTTCAGTTAAGTGCACTTACTTAACAGGTCAAACGGCCTACATTGTTAACGAAGCTCACACAATTCGGATCTTACCTGACAAGCATTGGATGTTAGAGGACCTGTGGTTTGTTTCAGTTTCAGAAGCAGAGTTGAACTAGATATGTTCCGTATGTTTAGGACACACCGTTCTTTTCTTCTGAGCACACTCATGTTTCCTGCCTTATTAAAGATTCTAGAAAGCAAGAGCGAGCTTCTAGCTCTAAAGCAGAGTGTGATCAATGGATGAGAACTATTCTGTGTGTTTCCCTTCAGAAATGGAGTTAAATCCCAGGTTCTGAGTCTTCCTACAAGCAAGACTTCATTTCAGGTAATGGCAGTCACTTTTCAGCTCAAAGAAACTACATCGTTCACGAAGCTCACACGTTTCTCATCCTAACTGACAAGCTTTGGATGTTAGAGGACCAGTGCTTTGTATCAATTTCAGAAGCAGATTTGGACTACATATGGTCCGTATGTGTAGGAAACACCGTTCTTTTGTTCTCAGCACACTCACGTTTCCTGCTGTCTTAGAGACTCTAGAAAGCAAGAGCGTGGTTCTTGCTCTAAAGCAGAGTGTGATCAAAGGATGAGAACTCTGCTGTGTGTTTCACTTCTGAAATGGAGTTAAATCCCAGTCTCTGAGTCTTCCTACAAGCAAGACTTCGTTTCAGGTAAGTGCAGCTACTTTACAGGTCAAACGAACTACATACTTCACGAAGCTCACAGGTTTCGGGTCTTACCTGACAAGCATTGGATGTTAGAGGACTTGTGGTTTGTTTCAGTTTCAGAAGCAGATTTGGACTACATATGGTCTGTATGTGTACAAAAACCCGTTCTTTTTTCTGGGCACACTCATATTTCCTGCTGTATTAGAGACTCTAGAAAGCAAGAGTGTGCTTCTTGCTCTAAAGCAGAGTGTGATCAATGGATGAGAACTCTGCTGTGAGATTCAATTCCGAAATGGAGTTATATCCCAAGCTCTGAGTCTTCCTACAAGCAAGACATCGTTTAAGGTAAGGGCAGTCACTTTTCTGCTCAAACGAACTACATCGTTCAAGAAGCTCACACGTTTCTCATCCTAACTGACAAGCTTTGGATGTTAGACACCAGTGCTTTGTATCAATTTCAGAAGCAGATTTGGACTACATATGGTCCGTATGTGTAGGAAACACCGTTCTTTGTTCTGGGCACACTCAGATTTCCTACTGTATTAGAGACTCTAGAAAGCAAGAGTATGCTTCTCACTCTAAAGCAGAGTGTGATACATGGATGAGAACTATGCTGTGTGTTTCCCTTCAGAAATGGAGTTAAATCCCAGGCTCTGATTCTTCCTAAAAGCAAGACTTCATTTAAGGTAAGGGCAGTCACTTTTCTGCTCCAATGAACTACATCGTTCACGAAGCTCACACGTTTCTCCTCTTAACTGACAATCATTGGATGTTAGAGGACCAGTGCTTTGTATCAGTTTCAGAAGCAGATTTGGACTACATATGGTCCATATGTGTAGGAAACACCGTTCTTTTGTTCTCAGCACACTCACGTTTCCTGCTGTCTTAGAGACTCTAGAAAGGAAGAGCATGCTTCTTGCTCTAAAGCAGAGTGTGATCAATTGATGAGAACTCTGCTGTGTGTTTCACTTCAGAAATGGAATTAAATACCAGTCTCTGAGTCTTCCTACATGCAATATTTCGTTTCAGTTAAGTGCACTTACTTAACAGGTCAAACGGCCTACATTGTTAACGAAGCTCACACAATTCGGATCTTACCTGACAAGCATTGGATGTTAGAGGACCTGTGGTTTGTTTCAGTTTCAGAAGCAGAGTTGAACTAGATATGTTCCGTATGTTTAGGACACACCGTTCTTTTCTTCTGAGCACACTCATGTTTCCTGCCTTATTAAAGATTCTAGAAAGCAAGAGCGTGCTTCTAGCTCTAAAGCAGAGTGTGATCAATGGATGAGAACTATTCTGTGTGTTTCCCTTCAGAAATGGAGTTAAAACCCAGGTTCTGAGTCTTCCTACAAGCAAGACTTCATTTCAGGTAATGGCAGTCACTTTTCAGCTCAAAGAAACTACATCGTTCACGAAGCTCACACGTTTCTCATCCTAACTGACAAGCTTTGGATGTTAGAGGACCAGTGCTTTGTATCAATTTCAGAAGCAGATTTGGACTACATATGGTCCGTATGTGTAGGAAACACCGTTCTTTTGTTCTCAGCACACTCACGTTTCCTGCTGTCTTAGAGACTCTAGAAAGCAAGAGCGTGGTTCTTGCTCTAAAGCAGAGTGTGATCAAAGGATGAGAACTCTGCTGTGTGTTTCACTTCTGAAATGGAGTTAAATCCCAGTCTCTGAGTCTTCCTACAAGCAAGACTTCGTTTCAGGTAAGTGCAGCTACTTTACAGGTCAAACGAACTACATACTTCACGAAGCTCACAGGTTTCGGGTCTTACCTGACAAGCATTGGATGTTAGAGGACTTGTGGTTTGTTTCAGTTTCAGAAGCAGATTTGGACTACATATGGTCTGTATGTGTACAAAAACCCGTTCTTTTTTCTGGGCACACTCATATTTCCTGCTGTATTAGAGACTCTAGAAAGCAAGAGTGTGCTTCTTGCTCTAAAGCAGAGTGTGATCAATGGATGAGAACTCTGCTGTGAGATTCAATTCCGAAATGGAGTTATATCCCAAGCTCTGAGTCTTCCTACAAGCAAGACATCTTTTAAGGTAAGGGCAGTCACTTTTCTGCTCAAACGAACTACATCGTTCACAAAGCTCACACGTTTCTCATCCTAACTAACAAGCTTTGGATGTTAGAGGACCAGTGCTTTGTATCAATTTCAGAAGCAGATATGGACTACATATGATCCGTATGTATAGGAAACACCGTTCTTTTGTTCTGGGCACACTCAGATTTCCTATTGTATTAGAGACTCGATTAAGCAAGAGTGTGCTTCTTGCTCTAAAGCAGAGTGTGATCAATGGAGGAGAACTCTGCTGTGAGTTTCACTTCCTCAATGGAGTTAAATCCCAAGCTCTGAGTCTTCCTACAAGCAAGACTTCGTTTAAGGTAAGGGCAGTCACTTTTCTGCTCAAACGAACTACATCGTTCACAAAGCTCACACGTTTCTCATCTTAACTGACAAGCATTAGATGTTAGAGATCCAGTGCTTTGTATCAGTTTCAGAAGCAGATTTGGATTACATATGGTCCGTATGTGTAGGAAACACCGTACTTTTGTTCTGAGCACACTCATGTTTCCTGCTTTATTAAAGACTCTAGAAAGCAAGAGCGTGCTTCTAGCTCTAAAGCAGAGTGTGATCAATGGATGAGAACTATGCTGTGTGTTTCCCTTCAGAAATGGAGTTAAATCCCAGGTTCTGAGTCTTCCTACAAGCAAGACTTCATTTCAGGTAAGGACAGTCACTTTTCAGCTCAAAAGAACTACATCGTTCACGAAGCTCACACGTTTCTCATCCTAACTGACAAGCATTGGATGTTAGAGGACCAGTGCTTTGTATCAATTTCAGAAGCAGATTTGGACTACATATGGTCCGTATGTGTACCAAACACCGTTCTTTTGTTCTGGGCACACTCAGATTTCCTACTGTATTAGAGACTCTAGAAAGCAAGAGTGTGCTTCTTGCTCTAAAGCAGAGTGTGATCAATGGATGAGAACTCTGCTGTTAGATTCACTTCCGAAATGGAGTTAAATCACAAGCTCTGATTCTTCCTACAAGCAATACATCGTTTAAGGTAAGGGCAGTAACTTTTCTGCCTAAAGGAACTACATCCTTCACGAAGCTCACACGTTTCTCATCTTAACTGACAAGCATTAGATATTAGAGGTCCAGTGCTTTGTATCAGTTTCAGAAGCAGATTTGGATTACATATGGTCCGTATGTGTAGGAAACACCGTTCTTTTGTTCTGGGCACACTCAGATTTCCTACTGTATTAGAGACTCTAGAAAGCAAGAGTGTGCTTCTAGCTCTAAAGCAGAGTGTGATCAATGGATGAGAACTATGCTGTGTGTTTCCCTTCAGAAATGGAGTTAAATCCCAGGTTCTGAGTCTTCCTACAAGCAAGACTTCGTTTCAGGTAAGTGCAGTCACTTTTCAGCTCAAATGAACTACATCGTTCACGAAGCTCACACGTTTCTCATCCTAACTGACAAGCTTTGGATGTTAGAGGACCAGTGCTTTGTATCAATTTCAGAAGCAGATTTGGACTACATATGGTCCATATGTGTAGGAAACACCGTTCTTTTGTTCTGGGCACACTCAGATTTCCTATTGTATTAGAGACTCTAGAAAGCAAGAGTGTGCTTCTTGCTCTAAAGCAGAGTGTGATCAATGGATGAGAACTATGCTGTGTGTTTCACTTCCGAAATGGAGTTAAATCCCAAGCTCTGAGTCTTCCTACAAGCAAGACATCGTTTAAGGTAAGGGCAGTCACTTTTCTGCTCAAACGAACCACATCGTTCACGAAGCTCACACGTTTCTCATCTTAACTGACAAGCATTGGATGTTAGAGGACCAGTGCTTTGTATCAGTTTCAGAAGCAGAGTTGGACTAGATATGGTCCGTATGTGTAGGAAACACCTTCTTTTGTTCTCAGCACACTCACGTTTCCTGCTGTCTTAGAGACTCTAGAAAGCAAGAGCGTGCTTCTCACTCTAAAGCAGAGTGTGATACATGGATGAGATCTATGCTGTGTGTTTCCCATAAGAAATGCAGTTAAATCCCAGGCTCTGTGTCTTATTACAAGCAAGACTTCGTTTCAAGTAAGGGCAGTCACTTTTCAGCTCAAACGTACTACATCGTTCACGAAGCTCACACGTTTCTCATCTTAACTGACAAGCATTGGATGTTAGAGCACCAGTGGTATGTATCAGTTTCAGAAGCACAGTTGGACTAGATATGGTCCATATGTGTATTAAACACCGTTCTTTTGTTCTCAGCACACTCACGTTTCCTGCTGTCTTAGAGACTCTAGAAAGGAAGAGCATGCTTCTTGCTCTAAAGCAGAGTGTGATCAATGGATTAGAACTCTGCTGTGTGTTTCACTTCAGAAATGGAATTAAATCCCAGTCTCTGAGTCTTCCTACAAGCAAGACTTCGTTTCAATTAAGTGCAGTTACTTTACAGGTCAAACGGCCTACATCATTCACGAAGCTCACACGATTCAGATCTTACCTGACAAGCATTGGATGGTAGAGGACCTGTGGTTTGTTTCAGTTTCAGAAGCAGAGTTGAACCAGATATGGTCCGTATGTTTAGGAAACACCGTTTTTTTGTTCTGAGCACACTCATGTTTCCTGCTTTATTAAAGACTCTAGAAAGCAAGAGTGTGCTTCTAGCTCTAAAGCAGAGTGTGATCAATGGATGAGAACTATGCTTTGTGTTTCCCTTCAGAAATGGAGTTAAATCCCAGGTTCTGAGTTTTCCTACAAGCAAGACTTCATTTCAGGTAAGGGCAGTCACTTTTCAGCTCAAACGAACTACATCGTTCACGGAGCTCACACGTTTCTCATCCTAACTGACAAGCTTTGGATGTTAGAGGATCAGTGCTTTGTATCATTTTCAGAAGCAGATTTGGACTACATATGGTCCGTATGTGTAGGAAACACCGTTCTTTTGTTCTGGGCACACTCAGATTTCCTACTGTATTAGAGACTCTAGAAAGCAAGAGTGTGCTTCTTGCTCTAAAGCAGAGTGTGATCAATGGATGAGAACTCTGCTGTGTGTTTCACTTCCGAAATGGAGTTAAATCCCAAGCTCTGAGTCTTCCTACAAGCAAGATATCGTTTAAGGTAAGGGCAGTCACTTTTCTGCTCAAACGAACCACATCGTTCACGAAGCTCACACGTTTCTCATCTTAACTGACAAGCATTGGATGTTAGAGGACCAGTGCTTTGTATCAGTTTCAGAAGCAGAGTTGGACTAGATATGGTCTGTATGTGTAGGAAACACCTTCTTTTGTTCTCAGCACACTCACGTTTCCTGCTGTCTTAGAGACTCTAGAAAGCAAGAGCATGCTTCTTGCTCTAAAGCAGAGTGTGATCAATGGATTAGAACTCTGCTGTGTGTTTCACTTCAGAAATGGAATTAAATCCCAGTCTCTGAGTCTTCCTACAAGCAAGAGTTCGTTTCAGTTAAGTGCAGTTACTTTACAGGTCAAACGGCCTACATCATTCACGAAGCTCACACGATTCAGATCTTACCTGACAAGCATTGGATGGTAGAGGACCTGTGGTTTGTTTCAGTTTCAGAAGCAGAGTTGAACCAGATATGGTCTGTATGTTTAGGAAACACAGTTTTTTTGTTCTGAGCACACTCATGTTTCCTGCTTTATTAAAAACTCTAGAAAGCAAGAGTGTTCTTCTAGCTCTAAAGCAGAGTGTGATCAATGGATGCGAACTATGCTGTGTGTTTCCCTTCAGAAATGGAGTTAAATCCCAGGTACTGTGTTTTCCTACAAGGAAGACTTCATTTCAGGTAAGGGCAGTCACTTTTCAGCTCAAACGAACTACATCATTCACGAAGCTCACACGATTCTCATCTTAACTGACAAGCATTGGATGTTAGCTGACCAGTGCTATGTATCAGTTTCAGAAGCACAGTTGGACTAGATATGGTCCGTATGTGTAGGAAACACTGTTCTTTTGTTCTCAGCACACACACGTTTCCTGCTGTCTTAGAGACTCTAGAAAGCAAGAGCATGCTTCTTGCTCTAAAGCAGAGTGTGATCAATGGATGAGAACTCTGCTGTGTGTTTCACTTCAGAAATGGAATTAAATCCCTGTCTCTGAGACTTCCTACAACAAGACTTCGTTTCAGTTAAGTGCAGTTACTTTACAGGTCAAACAGCCTACATCATTCACGAACTCACACGATTCGGATCTTACCTGACAAGCATTGGATGTTAGAGGACCTGTGGTTTGTTTCAGTTTCAGAACCAGAGTTGAACTAGATATGGTTCGTATGTTTAGGAAACACCGTTCTTTTGTTCTGAGTACACTCATGTTTCCTGCTGTATTAAAGACTCTAGAAAGCAAGAGCGTGCTTCTAGGTCTAAAGCAGATTGTGATCAATGGATGAGAACTCTGCTGTGAGTTTCACTTCCGAAATGGAGTTAAATCCCAAGCTCTGTGTCTTCCTAAAAGCAAGACATCGTTTAAGGTAAGGGCAGTCACTTTTCTGCTCAAACGAACTACATCGTTCAAGAAGCTCACACGTTTCTCATCCTAACTGACAAGCTTTGGATGTTAGACACCAGTGCTTTGTATCAATTTCAGAAGCAGATTTGGACTACATATGGTCCGTATGTGTAGGAAACACCGTTCTTTGTTCTGGGCACACTCAGATTTCCTACTGTATTAGAGACTCTAGAAAGCAAGAGTATGCTTCTCACTCTAAAGCAGAGTGTGATACATGGATGAGAACTATGCTGTGTGTTTCCCTTCAGAAATGGAGTTAAATCCCAGGCTCTGATTCTTCCTAAAAGCAAGACTTCATTTAAGGTAAGGGCAGTCACTTTTCTGCTCCAATGAACTACATCGTTCACGAAGCTCACACGTTTCTCCTCTTAACTGACAATCATTGGATGTTAGAGGACCAGTGCTTTGTATCAGTTTCAGAAGCAGATTTGGACTACATATGGTCCATATGTGTAGGAAACACCGTTCTTTTGTTCTCAGCACACTCACGTTTCCTGCTGTCTTAGAGACTCTAGAAAGGAAGAGCATGCTTCTTGCTCTAAAGCAGTATGTGATCAATTGATGAGAACTCTGCTGTGTGTTTCACTTCAGAAATGGAATTAAATACCAGTCTCTGAGTCTTCCTACATGCAATATTTCGTTTCAGTTAAGTGCACTTACTTAACAGGTCAAACGGCCTACATTGTTAACGAAGCTCACACAATTCGGATCTTACCTGACAAGCATTGGATGTTAGAGGACCTGTGGTTTGTTTCAGTTTCAGAAGCAGAGTTGAACTAGATATGTTCCGTATGTTTAGGACACACCGTTCTTTTCTTCTGAGCACACTCATGTTTCCTGCCTTATTAAAGATTCTAGAAAGCAAGAGCGTGCTTCTAGCTCTAAAGCAGAGTGTGATCAATGGATGAGAACTATTCTGTGTGTTTCCCTTCAGAAATGGAGTTAAATCCCAGGTTCTGAGTCTTCCTACAAGCAAGACTTCATTTCAGGTAATGGCAGTCACTTTTCAGCTCAAAGAAACTACATCGTTCACGAAGCTCACACGTTTCTCATCCTAACTGACAAGCTTTGGATGTTAGAGGACCAGTGCTTTGTATCAATTTCAGAAGCAGATTTGGACTACATATGGTCCGTATGTGTAGGAAACACCGTTCTTTTGTTCTCAGCACACTCACGTTTCCTGCTGTCTTAGAGACTCTAGAAAGCAAGAGCGTGGTTCTTGCTCTAAAGCAGAGTGTGATCAATGGATGAGAACTCTGCTGTGTGTTTCACTTCTGAAATGGAGTTAAATCCCAAGCTCTGAGTCTTCCTACAAGCAAGACTTCGTTTAAGGTAAGGGCAGTCACTTTTCTGCTCAAAGGAACCACATCGTTCACGAAGCTCACACGTGTCACATCTTAACTGACAAGCATTGGATGTTAGAGGACCAGTGCTTTGTATCAGTTTCAGAAGCAGAGTTGGACTAGATATGGTCCGTATGTGTAGGAAACACCTTCTTTTGTTCTCAACACACTCACGTTTCCTGCTGTCTTAGAGACTCTTGAAAGCAAGAGTGTGCTTCTCGCTCTAATGCTGAGTGTGATCCATGGATGAGAACTATGCTGTGTATTTCCCTTCATAAATGGAGTTAAATCCCAGGCTCTGTGTCTTACTACAAGCAAGACTTCGTTTCATGTAAAGGCAGTCACTTTTCTGCTCAAAGGAACTACATCGTTCACGAAGCTCACACGTTTCTCATCTTAAATGACAAGCATTGGATGTTGATGGACCAGTGGTTTGTATCAATTTCATGAGCAGATTTGGACTACATATGGTCCATATGTGTAGGAAACACCGTTCTTTTGTTCTGGGCACACTCAGATTTCCTACTGTATTAGAGACTCTAGAAAGCAAGAGTGTGCTTTTTGCTCTAAAGCAGAGTGTGATCAATGGATGAGAACTCTGCTGTGTGTTTCACTTCCGAAATGGAGTTAAATCCCAGTCTCTGAGTCTTCCTACAAGCCAGACTTCGTTTCAGGTAAGTGCAGCTACTTTACAGGTCAAACGAACTACATCGTTCACGAAGCTCACACGTTTCGGATCTTACCTGACAAGCATTGGATGTTAGAGGACTTGTGGTTTGTTTCAGTTTCAGAAGCAGATTTGGACTACATATGGTCTGTATGTGTACAAAAACCCGTTCTTTTGTTCTGGGCACACTCATATTTCCTGCTGTATTAGAGACTCTTGAAAGCAAGAGTGTGCTTCTCGCTCTAATGCAGAGTGTGATCCATGGATGAGAACTATGCTGTGTATTCCCCTTCAGAAATGGAGTTAAATCCCAGGCTCTGTGTCTTATTACAAGCAAGACTTCGTTTCATGTAAGGGCAGTCACTTTTATGCTCAAAGGAACTACATCGTTCACGAAGCTCACACGTTTCTCATCTTAACTGACAAGCATTGGATGTTAGAGGACCAGTGCTTTTTATCAGTTTCAGAAGCAGAGTTGGACTAGATATGGTCCGTATGTGTAGGAAACACCGTTCTTTTGTTCTCAGCACACTCGCGTTTCGTGCTGTCTTAGAGACTCTAGAAAGCAAGAGCGTGCTTCTTGTTCTAAAGCAGAGTGTGATCAATGGATGAGAACAGTGCTGTGTGTTTCTCTTCAGAAATGGAGTTAAATCCCAGGCTCAGAGTCTTCCTACAAGCAAGACTTCCTTTCAGGTAAAGGCAGTTTCTTTCTAGCTCAAAAGAACTACATCGTTCACGAAACTCACACGTTTCTCATCTTAACTGACGAGCATTGGATGTTAGAGGACCAGTGCTTTGTATCAGTTTCATAAGCAGATTTGGACTACATATGGTCCGTATGTGTAGGAAACACCGTTGTTTTGTTCTGAGCACACTCAGGTTTCCTGCTGTATTAGAGACTCTAGAAAGCATGAGCGTGCTTCTCACTCTAACGCAGAGTGTGATACATGGATGAGATCTATGCTGTGTGTTTCCCTTAAGAAATGCAGTTAAATCCCAGGCTCTGTGTCTTATTACAAGCAAGACTTCGTTTCAAGTAAGGGCAGTCACTTTTCAGCTCAAACGTACTACATCGTTCACGAAGCTCACACGTTTCTCATCTTAACTGACAAGCATTGGATGTTAGAGGACCAGTGCTATGTATCAGTTTCAGAAGCACAGTTGGACTAGATATGGTTCGTATGTGTATTAAACACCTTTCTTTTGTTCTCAGCACACTCACGTTTCATGCTTTATTAAAGACTCTAGAAAGCAAGAGTGTGCTTCTAGCTCTAAAGCAGAGTGTGATCAATGGATGAGAGCTATGCTTTGTGTTTCCCTTCAGAAATGGAGTTAAATCACAGGTTCTGAGTCTTCCTACAAGCAAGACTTCTTTTCAGGTAATGGCAGTCACTTTTCAGCTCAAACGAACTACATCGTTCACAAAGCTCACACGTTTCTCATCCTAACTGACAAGCTTTGGATGTTAGAGGACCAGTGCTTTGTATCAATTTCAGAAGCAGATTTGGACTACATATGGTCCATATGTGTAGGAAACACCGTTCTTTTGTTCTGGGCACACTCAGATTTCCTACTCTATTAGAGACTCTAGAAAGCAAGAGTGTGCTTCTTGCTCTAAAGCAGAGTGTGATCAATGGATGAGAACTCTGCTGTGTGTTTCACTTCCGAAATGGAGTTAAATCCCAAGCTCTGAGTCTTCCTACAAGCAAGACATCGTTTAAGATAAGGGCAGTCACTTTTCTGCTCAAAGGAACCACATCGTTCACGAAGCTCACACGTATCACATCTTAACTGACAAGCATTGGATGTTAGAGGACCAGTGCTTTGTATCAGTTTCAGAAGCAGAGTCGGACTAGATATGGTCCATATGTGTAGGAAACACCTTCTTTTGTTCTCAACACACTCACATTTCCTGCTGTCTTAGAGACTCTAGAAAGCAAGAGCGTGCTTCTTGCTCTAAAGCAGAGTGTGATCAATGGATGAGAACTCTGCTGTGTGTTTCACTTCAGAAATGGAGTTAAATCCCAATCTCTGAGTCTTCCTACAAGCAAGACTTCGTTTCAGGTAAGTGCAGCTACTTTACAGGTCAAACCAACTACATCGTTCACGAAGCTCAAACGTTTTGGATCTTACCTGACAAGCATTGGATGTTAGAGGACTTGTGGTTTGTTTCAGTTTCAGAAGCAGAGTTGAACTAGATATGGTCCATATGAATAGGAAACACCGTTCTTTTGTTCTGAGCACACTCATGTTTCCTCTGTAATAAAGACTCTAGAAAGCAAGAGGGTGCTTCTCGCTCTAAAGCAGAGAGTGATCCATGGATGAGAACTATGCTGTGTGTTTCCCTTCAGAAATGGAGTTAAATTCCAGGCTCTGAGTCTTCCTACAAGCAAGAATTCGTTTCAGGTAAGGGCAGTCACTTTTCAGCTCAAACGAACTACATCGTTCACGAAGCTCACACGTTTCTCATCTTAACTGACAAGCATTGGATGTTAGAGGACCTTTGCTTTGTGTCAGTTTCAGAAGCAGATTTGGACAACATATGGTCTGTATGTGTACAAAAACCCGTTCTTTTGTTCTGGGCACACTCATATTTCCTCCTGTATTAGAGACTCTTGAAAGCAAGAGTGTGCTTCTCGCTCTAATGCAGAGTGTGATCCATGGATGAGAACTATGCTGTGTGTTTTCCTTCAGAAATGGAGTTAAATCCCAGGCTCTGTGTCTTACTACAAGCAAGACTTCCTTTCAAGTAAGGGCAGTCACTTTTCAGCTCAAACGAACTACATCGTTCACGAAGCTCACACGTTTCTCATCTTAACTGACAAGCATTGGATGTTAGAGGACCAGTGCTTTGTATCAGTTTCAGAAGCAGAGTTGGACTAGATATGGTCCGTATGTGTAGGAAACACCTTCTTTTGTTCTCAGCACACTCACGTTTCCTGCTGTCTTAGAGACTCTAGAAAGCAAGAGCGTGCTTCTTGCTCTAAAGCAGAGTGTGATCCATGGATGAGAACTATGCTGTGTGTTTCACTTTAGAAATGGAGTTAAATCCCAGGCTCTGAGTCTTCCTACAAGCAAGACTTCGTGTCAGGTATGGGCAGTCACTTTTCAGCTCAAACGAACTACATCGTTCACGAAGCTCACACGTTTCTCATCCTAACTGACAAGCTTTGGATGTTAGAGGACCAGTGCTTTGTATGAATTTCAGAAGAAGATTTGGACTACATATGGTCCGTATGTGTAGGAAACACCGTTCTTTTGTTCTGGGCACACTCAGATTTCCCAGTGTATTAGAGACTCGATTAAGCAAGAGTGTGCTTCTTGCTCTAAAGCAGAGTGTGATCAATGGATGAGAACTCTGCTGTGAGTTTCACTTCCGAAATGGAGTTAAATCCCAAGCTCTGAGTCTTCCTACAAGCAAGACATCATTTAAGGTAAGGGCTGTAACTTTTCTGCTCAAAGGAACTACATCGTTCACTAAGCTCACACGTTTCTCATCTTAACTGACAAGCATTAGATGTTAGAGGTCCTGTGCTTTGTATCAGTTTCAGAAGCGGATTTGGACTACATATGGTCCGTATCTGTAGGAAACACCATTCTTTTTTCTGAGCACACTCATGTTTCCTGCTGTATTAGACAATCTAGAAAGCAAGAGCTTGCTTCTCGCTCTAAAGCAGAGTGTGATACATGGATGAGAATTATGCTGTGTGTTTCCCTTCAGAAATGGAGTTAAATCCCAGGCTCTGAGTCTTCCTACAAGCAAGACTTCGTTTAAGGTAAGGGCAGTCACTTTTCTGCTCAAACGAACTAAATCGTTCACGAAGCTCACACGTTTCTCATCTTAACTGACAAGCATTAGATGTTAGAGGTCCAGTGCTTTGTATCAGTTTCAGAAGCAGATTTGGACTACATATGGTCCGTATCTGTCGGAAACACCATTCTTTTGTTCTGAGCACACTCATGTTTCCTGCTGTATTAGAGAATCTAGAAAGCAAGAGCTTGCTTCTCGCTCTAAAGCAGAGTGTGATCCATGGATGAGAACTATGCTGTGTGTTTTCCTTCAGAAATGGAGTTAAATCCCAGGCTCTGTGTCTTCCTACAAGCAAGATTTCCTTTCAAGTAAGGGCAGTCACTTTTCAGCTCAAACGAACTACATCGTTCACGAAGCTCACACGTTTCTCATCTTAACTGACAAGCATTGGATGTTAGAGGACCAGTGCTTTGTATCAGTTTCAGAAGCAGAGTTGGACTAGATATGGTCCGTATGTGTAGGAAACACCGTTCTTTTGTTCTCAGCACACTCACGTTTCCTGCTGTCTTAGAGACTCTAGAAAGCAAGAGCGTGCTTCTTGCTCTAAAGCAGAGTATGATCAATGGATGAGAACACTGCTGTGTGTTTCACTTCAGAAATGGAGTTAAATCCCAGGCTCTGAGTCTTCCTAAAAGCAAGACTTCGTTTAAGGTAATGGCAGTCACTTTTCTGCTCCAACGAACTACATCATTCACGAAGCTCACACGTTTCTCACCTTAACTGACAAGCATTGGATGTTAGAGGACCAGTGCTTTGTATCAGTTTCAGAAGCAGATTTGGACTACATATGGTCCGTATGTGTAGGAAACACCGTTCTTTTGTTCTGAGAACACTCAGGTTTCCTGCTGTATTAGAGACTCTAGAAAGCAAGAGCGTGCTTCTCACTCTAAAGCAGAGTGTGATACATGGATGAGAACTATGCTGTGAGGTTCGCTTCAGAAATGGAGTTTAATCCCAGGCTCTGTGTCTTACTGGAAGTAAGACTTCATTTCAAGTAAGGGCAGTCACTTTTCAGCTCAAACGTACTACTTCGTTCACGAAGCTCACAAGTTTATCATCTTAACTGACAAGAATTGGATGTTAGAGGACCAGTGCTTTGTATCAGTTTCAGAAGCAGAGTTGGACTAGATATGGTCCATATGTGTAGGAAACACCGTTCTTTTGTTCTCAGCACACTCACGTTTCCTGCTGTCTTAGAGAATCTAGAAAGCAAGAGCATGCTTCTTGCTCTAAAGCAGAGTGTGATCAATTGATGAGAACTCTGCTGTGTGTTTCAATTCAGAAATGGAATTATATCCCAGTCTCTGAGTCTTGCTACAAGCAAGACTTCGTTTCAGTTAAGTGCAGTTACTTAACAGGTCAAACGGCCTACATCGTTCATGAAGCTCACACGATTCGGATCTTACCTGACAAGCATTGGATGTTAGAGGACCTGTGGTTTGTTTCAGTTTCAGAAGCAGAGTTGAACTAGATATGGTCCGTATGTTTGGGAAACACCGTTCTTTTGTTCTGAACACACTCATGTTTCCTGCTTTATTAAAGACTCTAGAAAGCAAGAGCATGTTTCTAGCTCTAAAGTAGAGTGTGATCAATGGATGAGAACTATGCTGTGTGTTTCCCTTCAGAAATGGAGTTAAATCCCAGGTTCTGAGTCTTCCTAAAAGCAAGACTTCATTTCAGGTAAGGGCAGTCACTTTTCAGCTCAAACGAACTACATCTTTCACGAAGCTCACACGTTTCTCATCCTAACTGACAAGCTTTGGATGTTAGAGGACCAGTGCTTTGTATCAATATCAGAAGCAGATTTGGACTACATATGGTCTGTATGTGTACGAAAACCCGTTCTTTTGTTCTGGGCACACTTATATTTCCTGCTGTATTAACGACTCTTGAAAGCAAGAGTGTGCTTCTCGCTCTAATGCAGAGTGTGATCAATGGATGAGAACTATGCTGTGTATTTCCCTTCAGAAATGGAATTAAATCCCAGGCTCTGAGTCTTCCTACAAGCAAGACTTCCTTTCAGGTAAAGGCAGTTTCTTTCTTGCTCAAAAGAACTACATCGTTCACGAAACTCACACGTTAATCATCTTAACTGACAAGCATTGGATGTTAGAGGACCAGTGCTTTGTATCAGTTTCAGAAGCAGAGTCGGACTAGATATGGTCCATATGTGTAGGAAACACCTTCTTTTGTTCTCAACACACTCACATTTCCTGCTGTCTTAGAGACTCTAGAAAGCAAGAGCGTGCTTCTTGCTCTAAAGCAGAGTGTGATCAATGGATGAGAACTCTGCTGTGTGTTTCACTTCAGAAATGGAGTTAAATCCCAATCTCTGAGTCTTCCTACAAGCAAGACTTCGTTTCAGGTAAGTGCAGCTACTTTACAGGTCAAACCAACTACATCGTTCACGAAGCTCAAACGTTTTGGATCTTACCTGACAAGCATTGGATGTTAGAGGACTTGTGGTTTGTTTCAGTTTCAGAAGCAGAGTTGAACTAGATATGGTCCATATGAATAGGAAACACCGTTCTTTTGTTCTGAGCACACTCATGTTTCCTCTGTAATAAAGACTCTAGAAAGCAAGAGGGTGCTTCTCGCTCTAAAGCAGAGAGTGATCCATGGATGAGAACTATGCTGTGTGTTTCCCTTCAGAAATGGAGTTAAATTCCAGGCTCTGAGTCTTCCTACAAGCAAGAATTCGTTTCAGGTAAGGGCAGTCACTTTTCAGCTCAAACGAACTACATCGTTCACGAAGCTCACACGTTTCTCATCTTAACTGACAAGCATTGGATGTTAGAGGACCTTTGCTTTGTGTCAGTTTCAGAAGCAGATTTGGACAACATATGGTCTGTATGTGTACAAAAACCCGTTCTTTTGTTCTGGGCACACTCATATTTCCTCCTGTATTAGAGACTCTTGAAAGCAAGAGTGTGCTTCTCGCTCTAATGCAGAGTGTGATCCATGGATGAGAACTATGCTGTGTGTTTTCCTTCAGAAATGGAGTTAAATCCCAGGCTCTGTGTCTTACTACAAGCAAGACTTCCTTTCAAGTAAGGGCAGTCACTTTTCAGCTCAAACGAACTACATCGTTCACGAAGCTCACACGTTTCTCATCTTAACTGACAAGCATTGGATGTTAGAGGACCAGTGCTTTGTATCAGTTTCAGAAGCAGAGTTGGACTAGATATGGTCCGTATGTGTAGGAAACACCTTCTTTTGTTCTCAGCACACTCACGTTTCCTGCTGTCTTAGAGACTCTAGAAAGCAAGAGCGTGCTTCTTGCTCTAAAGCAGAGTGTGATCCATGGATGAGAACTATGCTGTGTGTTTCACTTTAGAAATGGAGTTAAATCCCAGGCTCTGAGTCTTCCTACAAGCAAGACTTCGTGTCAGGTATGGGCAGTCACTTTTCAGCTCAAACGAACTACATCGTTCACGAAGCTCACACGTTTCTCATCCTAACTGACAAGCTTTGGATGTTAGAGGACCAGTGCTTTGTATGAATTTCAGAAGAAGATTTGGACTACATATGGTCCGTATGTGTAGGAAACACCGTTCTTTTGTTCTGGGCACACTCAGATTTCCCAGTGTATTAGAGACTCGATTAAGCAAGAGTGTGCTTCTTGCTCTAAAGCAGAGTGTGATCAATGGATGAGAACTCTGCTGTGAGTTTCACTTCCGAAATGGAGTTAAATCCCAAGCTCTGAGTCTTCCTACAAGCAAGACATCATTTAAGGTAAGGGCTGTCACTTTTCTGCTCAAAGGAACTACATCGTTCACTAAGCTCACACGTTTCTCATCTTAACTGACAAGCATTAGATGTTAGAGGTCCTGTGCTTTGTATCAGTTTCAGAAGCGGATTTGGACTACATATGGTCCGTATCTGTAGGAAACACCATTCTTTTTTCTGAGCACACTCATGTTTCCTGCTGTATTAGACAATCTAGAAAGCAAGAGCTTGCTTCTCGCTCTAAAGCAGAGTGTGATACATGGATGAGAATTATGCTGTGTGTTTCCCTTCAGAAATGGAGTTAAATCCCAGGCTCTGAGTCTTCCTACAAGCAAGACTTCGTTTAAGGTAAGGGCAGTCACTTTTCTGCTCAAACGAACTAAATCGTTCACGAAGCTCACACGTTTCTCATCTTAACTGACAAGCATTAGATGTTAGAGGTCCAGTGCTTTGTATCAGTTTCAGAAGCAGATTTGGACTACATATGGTCCGTATCTGTCGGAAACACCATTCTTTTGTTCTGAGCACACTCATGTTTCCTGCTGTATTAGAGAATCTAGAAAGCAAGAGCTTGCTTCTCGCTCTAAAGCAGAGTGTGATCCATGGATGAGAACTATGCTGTGTGTTTTCCTTCAGAAATGGAGTTAAATCCCAGGCTCTGTGTCTTCCTACAAGCAAGATTTCCTTTCAAGTAAGGGCAGTCACTTTTCAGCTCAAACGAACTACATCGTTCACGAAGCTCACACGTTTCTCATCTTAACTGACAAGCATTGGATGTTAGAGGACCAGTGCTTTGTATCAGTTTCAGAAGCAGAGTTGGACTAGATATGGTCCGTATGTGTAGGAAACACCGTTCTTTTGTTCTCAGCACACTCACGTTTCCTGCTGTCTTAGAGACTCTAGAAAGCAAGAGCGTGCTTCTTGCTCTAAAGCAGAGTATGATCAATGGATGAGAACACTGCTGTGTGTTTCACTTCAGAAATGGAGTTAAATCCCAGGCTCTGAGTCTTCCTAAAAGCAAGACTTCGTTTAAGGTAATGGCAGTCACTTTTCTGCTCCAACGAACTACATCATTCACGAAGCTCACACGTTTCTCACCTTAACTGACAAGCATTGGATGTTAGAGGACCAGTGCTTTGTATCAGTTTCAGAAGCAGATTTGGACTACATATGGTCCGTATGTGTAGGAAACACCGTTCTTTTGTTCTGAGAACACTCAGGTTTCCTGCTGTATTAGAGACTCTAGAAAGCAAGAGCGTGCTTCTCACTCTAAAGCAGAGTGTGATACATGGATGAGAACTATGCTGTGAGGTTCGCTTCAGAAATGGAGTTTAATCCCAGGCTCTGTGTCTTACTGGAAGTAAGACTTCATTTCAAGTAAGGGCAGTCACTTTTCAGCTCAAACGTACTACTTCGTTCACGAAGCTCACAAGTTTATCATCTTAACTGACAAGAATTGGATGTTAGAGGACCAGTGCTTTGTATCAGTTTCAGAAGCAGAGTTGGACTAGATATGGTCCATATGTGTAGGAAACACCGTTCTTTTGTTCTCAGCACACTCACGTTTCCTGCTGTCTTAGAGAATCTAGAAAGCAAGAGCATGCTTCTTGCTCTAAAGCAGAGTGTGATCAATTGATGAGAACTCTGCTGTGTGTTTCAATTCAGAAATGGAATTATATCCCAGTCTCTGAGTCTTGCTACAAGCAAGACTTCGTTTCAGTTAAGTGCAGTTACTTAACAGGTCAAACGGCCTACATCGTTCATGAAGCTCACACGATTCGGATCTTACCTGACAAGCATTGGATGTTAGAGGACCTGTGGTTTGTTTCAGTTTCAGAAGCAGAGTTGAACTAGATATGGTCCGTATGTTTGGGAAACACCGTTCTTTTGTTCTGAACACACTCATGTTTCCTGCTTTATTAAAGACTCTAGAAAGCAAGAGCATGTTTCTAGCTCTAAAGTAGAGTGTGATCAATGGATGAGAACTATGCTGTGTGTTTCCCTTCAGAAATGGAGTTAAATCCCAGGTTCTGAGTCTTCCTAAAAGCAAGACTTCATTTCAGGTAAGGGCAGTCACTTTTCAGCTCAAACGAACTACATCTTTCACGAAGCTCACACGTTTCTCATCCTAACTGACAAGCTTTGGATGTTAGAGGACCAGTGCTTTGTATCAATATCAGAAGCAGATTTGGACTACATATGGTCTGTATGTGTACGAAAACCCGTTCTTTTGTTCTGGGCACACTTATATTTCCTGCTGTATTAACGACTCTTGAAAGCAAGAGTGTGCTTCTCGCTCTAATGCAGAGTGTGATCAATGGATGAGAACTATGCTGTGTATTTCCCTTCAGAAATGGAATTAAATCCCAGGCTCTGAGTCTTCCTACAAGCAAGACTTCCTTTCAGGTAAAGGCAGTTTCTTTCTTGCTCAAAAGAACTACATCGTTCACGAAACTCACACGTTAATCATCTTAACTGACAAGCATTGGATGTTAGAGGACCAGTGCTTTGTATCAGTTTCCGAAGCAGAGTTGGACTAGATATGGTCCGTATGTGTAGGAAACACCTTCTTTTGTTCTCAGCACACTCACGTTTCCTGCTGTCTTAGAGACTCTAGAAAGCAAGAGCGTGCTTCTTGCTCTAAAGCAGAGTGTGATCCATGGATGAGAACTATGCTGTGTGTTTCACTTTAGAAATGGAGTTAAATCCCAGGCTCTGAGTCTTCCTACAAGCAAGACTTCGTTTCAGGTAAGGGCAGTCACTTTTCAGCTCAAACGAACTACATCGTTCACGAAGCTCACACGTTTCTCATCCTAACTGACAAGCTTTGGATGTTAGAGAACCAGTGCTTTGTATCAATTTCAGAAGCAGATTTGGACTACATATGGTCCGTATGTGTAGGAAACACCGTTCTTTTTTCTGGGCACACTCAGATTTCCCAGTGTATTAGAGACTCGATTAAGCAAGAGTGTGCTTCTTGCTCTAAAGCAGAGTGTGATCAATGGATGAGAACTCTGCTGTGAGTTTCACTTCCGAAATGGAGTTAAATCCCAAGCTCTGAGTCTTCCTACAAGCAAGACATCATTTAAGGTAAGGGCAGTCACTTTTCTGCTCAAAGGAACTACATCGTTCACTAAGCTCACACGATTCTCATCTTAACTGACAAGCATTAGATGTTAGAGGTCCTGTGCTTTGTATCAGTTTCAGAAGCAGATTTGGACTACATATGGTCCGTATCTGTTGGAAACACCATTCTTTTGTTTTGAGCACACTCATGTTTCCTGCTGTATTAGACAATCTAGAAAGCAAGAGCTTGCTTCTCGCTCTAAAGCAGAGTGTGATACATGGATGAGAACTATGCTGTGTGTTTCCCTTCAGAAATGGAGTTAAATCCCAGGCTCTGAGTCTTCCTACAAGCAAGACTTCGTTTAAGGTAAGGGCAGTCACTTTTCTGCTCAAACGAACTAAATCGTTCACGAAGCTCACACGTTTCTCATCTTAACTGACAAGAATTGGATGTTAGAGGACCAGTGCTATGTATCAGTTTTAGAAGCAGAGTTGGACTACATATGGTCCATATGTGTAGGAAACACCGTTCTTTTGTTCTCAGCACACTCACGTTTCCTGCTGTCTTAGAGAATCTAGAAAGCAAGAGCATGCTTCTTGCTCTAAAGCAGAGTGTGATCACTTGATGAGAACTCTGCTGTGTGTTTCAATTCAGAAATGGAATTATATCCCAGTCTCTGAGTCTTGCTACAAGCAAGACTTCGTTTCAGTTAAGTGCAGTTACTTAACAGGTCAAACGGCCTACATCGTTCATGAAGCTCACATGATTCGGAGCTTACCTGACAAGCATTGGATGTTAGAGGACCTGTGGTTTGTTTCAGTTTCAGAAGCAGAGTTGAACTAGATATGGTCCGTATGTTTGGGAAACACCGTTCTTTTGTTCTGAACACACTCATGTTTCCTGCTTTATTAAATACTCTAGAAAGCAAGAGCGTGCTTCTAGCTCTAAAGCAGAGTGTGATGCATGGATGAGAACTATGCTGTGTGTTTCCCTTCAGAAATGGAGTTAAATCCCAGGTTCTGAGTCTTCCTACAAGCAAGACTTCATTTCAGGTAAGGGCAGTCACTTTTCAGCTCAAACGAACTACATCGTTCACGAAGCTCACACGTTTCTCATCCTAACTGACAAGCTTTGGATGTTAGAGGACCAGTGTTTTGTATCAATATCAGAAGCAGATTTGGACTACATATGGTCTGTATGTGTACGAAAACCCGTTCTTTTGTTCTGGGCACACATATATTTCCTGCTGTATTAACGACTCTTGAAAGCAAGAGTGTGCTTCTCGCTCTAATGCAGAGTGTGATCCATGGATGAGAACTATGCTGTGTATTTCCCTTCAGAAATGGAATTAAATCCCAGGCTCTGAGTCTTCCTACAAGCAAGACTTCCTTTCTGGTAAAGGCAGTTTCTTTCTTGCTCAAAAGAACTACATCGTTCACGAAACTCACACGTTAATCATCTTAACTGACAAGCATTGGATGTTAGAGGACCAGTGCTTTGTATCAGTTTCCGAAGCAGAGTTGGACTAGATATGGTCCGTATGTGTAGGAAACACCTTCTTTTGTTCTCAGCACACTTACGTTTCCTGCTGTCTTAGAGACTCTAGAAAGCAAGAGCGTGCTTCTTGCTCTAAAGCAGAGTGTGATCCATGGATGAGAACTATGCTGTGTGTTTCCCTTCAGAAATGGAATTAAATCCCAGGATCTGAGACTTCCTACAAGCAAGACTTCGTTTCAGGTAAGGGCAGTCACTTTTCAGCTCAAACGAACTACATCTTTCACGAAGCTCACACGTTTCTCATCCTAACTGACAAGCTTTGGATGTTAGAGGACCAGTGCTTTGTATCAATATCAGAAGCAGATTTGGACTACATATGGTCTGTATGTGTACGAAAACCCGTTCTTTTGTTCTGGGCACACTTATATTTCCTGCTGTATTAACGACTCTTGAAAGCAAGAGTGTGCTTCTCGCTCTAATGCAGAGTGTGATCAATGATGAGAACTATGCTGTGTATTTCCCTTCAGAAATGGAATTAAATCCCAGGCTCTGAGTCTTCCTACAAGCAAGACTTCCTTTCAGGTAAAGGCAGTTTCTTTCTTGCTCAAAAGAACTACATCGTTCACGAAACTCACACGTTAATCATCTTAACTGACAAGCATTGGATGTTAGAGGACCAGTGCTTTGTATCAGTTTCCGAAGCAGAGTTGGACTAGATATGGTCCGTATGTGTAGGAAACACCATTCTTTTCTTCTCAGCACACTCAGGTTTCCTGTTGGCTTAGAGACTTTAGAAAGCAAGAGCGTGCTTCTCGCTCTAAAGCAGAGTGTGATCCATGGATGAGAACTATGCTGTGTGTTTCCCTTCAGAAATGGAGTTAAATCCCAGGCTCTGTGTCTTCCTACAAGCAAGACTTCGTTTCAGGTAAGGGCAGTCACTTTTCAGCTCAAACGAACTACATCCTTCACTGAGCTCACACGTTTCTCATCTTAACAGACAAGCATTGGATGTTAGAGGACTAGTGCTTTGTATCACTTTCAGAAGCAGAGTTGGACTAGATATGGTCTGTATGTGTAGGAACACCGTTCTTTTGTTCTCAGCACACTCACTTTTCCTGTTGTCTTAGAGACTTTAGAAAGCAAGAGGGTGCTTCTCGCTCTAAAGCAGAGTATGAACCATGGATGAGACCTATGCTGTATGTTTCCGTTCAGAAATGGAGTTAAATCCCAGACTCTGTGTCTTCCTACAGGCAAGACTTCCTTTCAGGAAAGGGCAGTCACTTTTCAGCTCAAATGAACTACATCATTCACAAAGCTCACACGTTTCTCATCTTAACAGACAAGCATTGGATTTTAGAGGACCAGGGTTTTGTATCAGTTTCAGATGCAGAGTTGGACTATATAATGTCCGTAAGGGTAGGAAACACTGTTCTTTTGTTCTCAGCACACTCACATTTCCTGCTGTCTTAGAGAATCTAGAAAGCAAGAGCGTGCTTCTTGTTCTAAAGCAGAGTTTGATCAATGGATGATTACACGGCTGTGTGTTTTACTTCAGAAATGGAGTTAAATCCCAGGCTCTGAGTCTTCCTACAAGCAAGACTTCAATTCAGGTAAGGGCAGTCACTTTTCTGCTCAAACGAACTACACCATTCACGAGGCTCACACGTTTCTCATCTTAACTGACAAGCATTGGATGTAAGATGGTCAGTGCTTTGTATCAGTTTCAGAAGCAGATTTGGACTACATAAGGTCCATATGTGTAGGAAACACCCTTCTTTTGTTCTGGGCACACTCAGATTTCCTGCTGTATTAGAGAATCTAGAAAGAAAGAGTGTGCTTCTCGCTCTAAAGCAGAGTGTGATCCATGGATGAGAACTATGCTGTGTATTTCCATTCAGAAATGGACTTATATCCCAGGCTTTGTTTCTTACTACAAGCAAGACTTCGTTCCAGGTATGGGCAGTCACTTTTCAGTTCAAAGGAACTACATTATTCACTAAGCTCACACGTTTCTCATCTTAACAGACAAGCATTGGATGTTAGAGGACCAGTGCTTTGTATCAGTTTCAGAAGCAGAGTTTGACTAGATATGGTCCGTATGTGTAGGAAACACCGTTCTTTTGTTCTCAGCACACTCACATTTCCTGCTGTCTTAGAGACTCTAGAAAGCAAGAGCGTGCTTCTTGTTCTAAACCAGAGTGTGATCAATGGATGAGACAATGCTGTGTGTTTCACTTCAGAATTGGAGTTAAATCCCAGGCTCTGAGTCTCCCTACAAGCAAGACTTCCTTTCAGGTAAGGGCAGTCACTTTTCTGCTCAAAGGTACTACATCGTTCATGAAGCTCACACATTTCTCATCTTAACTGACACGCATTGGATTTTAGAGGGTCAGTGCTTTGTATCAGTTTCAGAAGCAGATTTGGACTACATATGGTCCATATGTGTAGGAAACACCGTTCTTTTGTTCTGGGCACACTCAGATTTCCTGCTGTATTAGAGAGTCTAGAAAGCTAGAGTGTGCTTCTCGCTCTAAAGCAGAGTGTGATCCATGGATGAGAACTATGCTGTGTGTTTCCCTTCAGAAATGGACTTAAATCCCAGGCTCTGTGTCTTACTACAAGCAAGACTTCGTTTCAGGTAAGGGCAGTCACTTTTCAGTTCATGGGAACTACATCATTCACAAAGCTCACACGTTTCTCATCTTAACTGACAAGCACTGGATCTTAGAGGACCAGTGCATTCTATCAGTTTCAGAAGAAGATTTGGACTACATATAGTCCGTATGTGTAGGAAACACCGTTCTTTTGTTCTGGGCACACTCAGATTTCCTGCTGTCTTAGAGACTCTAGAAAGCAAGAGTGTGCTTCTTGCTCTAAAGCAGAGTGTGATCCATGGATGAGAACTATGCTGTGTGCTTGACTTCAGAAATGGACTTAAATACCAGGCTCTGTGTCTTACTACAAGCAAGACTTTGTTTCAGGTAAGGGCAGTCACTTTTCAGCTCAAACGAACTACATCATTCACGGAGCTCACACGTTTCTCATCTTAACAGACAAGCATTGGCTGTTAGAGGACCAGTGCTTTGTATCAGTTTCAGAAGTAGAGTTGGACTAGATATGGTCCGTATGTGTAGGAAACACCGTTCTTTTGTTCTCAGCAACCTCACGTTTCCTGCTGTCTTAGAGACTCTAGAAAGCACGATCGTGCATCTTGTTCTAAAGCAGAGTGTGATCAATGGATGAGAACACTGCTGTGTGTTTCACTTCAGAAATGGAGTTAAATCCCATGCTCTGAGTCTTCCTACAAGCAAGACTTCGTTTCAGGTAAGGGCAGTCACTTTTCTGTTCAAACGAACTATATCTTTCACGAAGCTCACACGTTTCTCATCTTAACTGACAAGCATTGGATGTTAGAGGACCAGTGCATTCTATCAGTTTCAGAAAAAGATTTGGATTACATATTGTCCTTATGTGTAGGAAACACCGTTCTTTTGTTCTAGGCACATTCATGTTTTCCTGCTGTATTAGAGACTCTATAAAGCAAGAGTGTGCTTCTCGCTCTAAAGCAGAGTGTGATCAATGGATGAGACAATGTTGTGTGTTTCACTTCAGAAATGTAGTTAAATCCCATGCTCTGAGTCTCCCTACAAGCAAGACTTTGTTTCAGGTAAGGGCTGTCACTTTTCTGCTCAAAGGAACTACATCCTTCATGAAGCTCACACGTTTCTCATCTTAACTGACAACCATTGGATGTTAGAGGACCAGTACATTGTGTCAGTTTCAGAAGAAGATTTGGACTACATATAGTCCGTATGTGTAGGAAACACCGTTCTTTTGTTCTGGGCACACTCAGATTTCCTGCTATATTAGAGAATCTAGAAAGCAAGAGCGTGCTTCTTGCTCTAAAGCAGAGTGTGATCCATGGATGAGAACTATGCTGTGTGTTTCCCTTCAGAAATGCAGTTAAATCCCAGGCTCTGTGTCTTCCTACAGGCAAGACTTCGTTTCAGGTAAGGGCAGTCACTTTTCTGCTCAAACGAACTACATCGTTCACGAAGCTCACACGTTTCTCATCTTAATTGACAAGCATTGGATGTTAGAGGACCACTGCTTTGTATCAGTTTCATAAGAAGAGTTGGACTAGATATCGTCCGTATGTGTAGGAAACACCGTTCTTTTCTTCTCAGCACACTCAGGTTTCCTGCTGGCTTAGAGACTTTAGAAAGCAAGAGCGTGCTTCTTGCTCTAAAGCAGAGTGTGATCCATGGATGAGAACTATGCTGTGTGTTTCCCTTCAGAAATGGAGTTAAATCCCAGGCTCTGTGTCTTCCTACAAGCAAGACTTCGTTTCAGGTAAGGGCAGTCACTTTTCAGCTCAAAGGAACTACATCCTTCACTGAGCTCACACATTTCTCATCTTAACAGACAAGCATTGGATGTTAGAGGACCATTGCTTTGTATCACTTTCAGAAGCAGAGTTGGATAGATATGGTCCGTATGTGTAGGAACACCGTTCTTTTGTTCTCAGCACACTCACGTTTCCTGCTGTCTTAGAGACTTTAGAAAGCAAGAGCGTGCTTCTCGCTCTAAAGCAGAGTGTGTACCATGGATGAGACCTATGCTGTATGTTTCCGGTCAGAAATGGAGTTAAATCCCAGACTCTGTGTCTTCCTAAAGGCAAGACTTCCTTTCAGGTAAGGGCAGTCACTTTTCAGCTCAAACGAACTACATCATTCACGAAGCTCACACGTTTCTCATCTTAACAGACAAGCATTGGATTTTAGAGGACCAGTGTTTTGTATCAGTTTCAGATGCAGAGTTGGACTATATAATGTCCGCAAGGGTAGGAAACACCGTTCTTTTGTTCTCAGCACACTCACATTTACTGCTGTCTTCGAGTATCTAGAAAGCAAGAGCGTGCTTCTTGTTCTAAAGCAGTTTTTGATCAATGGATGATTACACGGCTGTGTGTTTCACTTCAGAAATGGAGTTAAATCCCAGGCTCTGAGTCTTCCTACAAGCAAGACTTCAATTCAGGTAAGGGCAGTCACTTTTCTGCTCAAACGAACTACACCGTTCACGAGGCTCACACGTTTCTCATCTTAACTGACAAGGATTGGATATAAGATGGTCAGTGCTTTGTATCAGTTTCAGAAGCAGATTTGGACTACATAAGGTCCATATGTGTAGGAAACACCCTTCTTTTGTTCTGGGCACAATCAGATTTACTTCTGTATTAGAGAATCTAGAAAGAAAGAGTGTGCTTCTCGCTCTAAAGCAGAGTGTGATCCATGGATGAGAACTATGCTGTGTGTTTCCATTCAGAAATGGACTTAAATCCCAGGCTCTGTTTCTTACTACAAGAAAGACTTCGTTCCAGGTAAGGGCAGTCACTTTTCAGTTCAAAGGAACTACATCATTCACTAAGCTCACACGTTTCTCATCTTAACAGACAAGCATTGGATGTTAGAGGACCAGTGCTTTGTATCAGTTTCAGAAGCAGAGTTTGACTAGATATGGTCCGTATGTGTAGGAAACACCGTTCTTTTGTTCTCAGCACACTCACATTTCCTGCTGTCTTAGAGACTCTAGAAAGCAAGAGCGTGCTTCTTGTTCCTAAGCAGAGTGTGATCAATGGATGAGACAATGCTGTGTGTTTCACTTCAGAATTGGAGTTAAATCCCAGGCTCTGAGTCTCCCTACAAGCAAGACTTCCTTTCAGGTAAGGGCAGTCACTTTTCTGCTCAAAGGTACTACATCGTTCATGAAGCTCACACATTTCTCATCTTAACTGACACGCATTGGATGTTAGAGGGTCAGTGCTTTGTATCAGTTTCAGAAGCAGATTTGGACTACATATGGTCCATATGTGTAGGAAACACCGTTCTTTTGTTCTGGGCACACTCAGATTTCCTACTGTATTAGAGAGTCTAGAAAGCTAGAGTGTGCTTCTCGCTCTAAAGCAGAGTGTGATCCATGGATGAGAACTATGCTGTGTGTTTCCCTTCAGTAATGGACTTAAATCCCAGGCTCTGTGTTATACTACAAGCAAGACTTCGTTTCAGGTAAGGGCAGTCACTTTTCAGTTCAAGGGAACTACATCATTCACAAAGCTCACACGTTTCTCATCTTAACTGACAAGCACTGGATGTTAGAGGACCAGTGCATTCTATCAGTTGCAGAAGAAGATTTGGACTACATATAGTCCGTATGTGTAGGAAACACCGTTCTTTTGTTCTGGGCACACTCAGATTTCCTGCTGTCTTAGAGACTCTAGAAAGCAAGAGTGTGCTTCTTGCTCTAAAGCAGAGTGTGATCCATGGATGAGAACTATGCTGTGTGCTTGACTTCAGAAATGGAGTTAAATCCCAGGCTCTGAGTCTTCCTACAGGTAAGACTTCGTTTCAGGTAAGGGCAGTCACTTTTCTGCTGAAACGAACTACATCGTTCATGAAGCTCATACGTTTCTCATCTTAACTGACAAGCATTGGATGTTTGATGGTCAGTCCTTTGTATCAGTTTCAGAAGCAGATTTGGACTACATATGGTCCATATGTGTAGGAAACACCGTTCTTTTGTTCCGGGCACACTCAGATTTCCTGCTGTATTAGAGACTCTAGAAAGCACGATCGTGCTTCTTGTTCTAAAGCAGAGTGTGATCAATGGATGAGAACACTGCTGTGTGTTTCACTTCAGAAATGGAGTTAAATCCCATGCTCTGAGTCTTCCTACAAGCAAGACTTCGTTTCAGGTAAGGGCATTCACTTTTCTGTTCAAACGAACTATATCTTTCACGAAGCTCACACGTTTCTCATCTTAACTGACAAGCATTGGATGTTAGAGGACCAGTGCATTCTATCAGTTTCAGAAAAAGATTTGGATTACATATTGTCCTTATGTGTAGGAAACACCGTTCTTTTGTTCTAGGCACATTCATGTTTTCCTGCTGTATTAGAGACTCTATAAAGCAAGAGTGTGCTTCTCGCTCTAAAGCAGAGTGTGATCAATGGATGAGACAATGTTGTGTGTTTCACTTCAGAAATGTAGTTAAATCCCATGCTCTGAGTCTCCCTACAAGCAAGACTTTGTTTCAGGTAAGGGCTGTCACTTTTCTGCTCAAAGGAACTACATCCTTCACGAAGCTCACACGTTTCTCATCTTAATTGACAAGCATTGGATGTTAGAGGACCACTGCTTTGTATCAGTTTCATAAGAAGAGTTGGACTACATATCGTCCGTATGTGTAGGAAACACCGTTCTTTTCTTCTCAGCACACTCAGGTTTCCTGCTGGCTTAGAGATTTTAGAAAGCAAGAGCGTGCTTCTCGCTCTAAAGCAGAGTGTGATCCATGGATGAGAACTAAGCTGTGTGTTTCCCTTCAGAAATGGAGTTAAATCCCAGGCTCTGTGTCTTCCTACAAGCAAAACTTCGTTTCAGGTAAGGGCAGTCACTTTTCAGCTCAAAGGAACTACATCCTTCACTGAGCTCACACGTTTCTCATCTTAACAGACAAGCATTGGATGTTAGAGGACCAGTGCTTTGTATCACTTTCAGAAGCAGAGTTGGATAGATATGGTCCGTATGTGTAGGAACACTGATCTTTGGTTCTCAGCACACTCACGTTTCCTGCTGTCTTAGAGACTTTAGAAAGCAAGAGCGTGCTTCTCGCTCTAAAGCAGAGTGTGTACCATGGATGAGACCTATGCTGTATGTTTCCGTTCAGAAATGGAGTTAAATCCCAGACTCTGTGTCTTCCTACAGGCAAGACTTCCTTTCAGGTAAGGGCAGTCACTTTTCAGCTCAAACGAACTACATCATTCACGAAGCTCACACGTTTCTCATCTTAACAGACAAGCATTGGATTTTAGAGGACCAGTGTTTTGTATCAGTTTCAGATGCAGAGTTGGACTATATAATGTCCGCAAGGGTAGGAAACACCGTTCATTTGTTCTCAGCACACTCACATTTACTGCTGTCTTCGAGTATCTAGAAAGCAAGAGCGTGCTTCTTGTTCTAAAGCAGTTTTTGATCAATGGATGATTACACGGCTGTGTGTTTTACTTCAGAAATGGAGTTAAATACCAGGCTCTGAGTCTTCCTACAAGCAAGACTTCAATTCAGGTAAGGGCAGTCACTTTTCTGCTCAAACGAACTACACCGTTCACGAGGCTCACACGTTTCTCATCTTAACTGACAAGCATTGGATGTAAGATGGTCAGTGCTTTGTATCAGTTTCAGAAGCAGATTTGGACTACATAAGGTCCATATGTGTAGGAAGCACCCTTCTTTTGTTCTGGGCACACTCAGATTTACTGCTGTATTAGAGAATCTAGAAAGAAAGAGTGTGCTTCTCGCTCTAAAGCAGAGTGTGATCCATGGATGAGAACTATGCTGTGTGTTTCCATTCAGAAATGGACTTAAATCCCAGGCTCTGTTTCTTACTACAAGCAAGACTTCGTTCCAGGTAAGGGCAGTCACTTTTCAGTTCAAAGGAACTACATCATTCACTAAGCTCACACGTTTCTCATCTTAACAGACAAGCATTGGATGTTAGAGGACCAGTGCTTTGTATCACTTTCAGAAGCAGAGTTGGACTAGATATGGTCCGTATGTGTAGGAAACACCGTTCTTTTGTTCTCAGCACACTCACATTTCCTGCTGTCTTAGAGACTCTAGAAAGCAAGAGCGTGCTTCTTGTTCTAAAGCAGAGTGTGATCAATGGATGAGACAATGCTGTGTGTTTCACTTCAGAATTGGAGTTAAATCCCAGGCTCTGAGTCTCCCTACAAGCAAGACTTCCTTTCAGGTAAGGGCAGTCACTTTTCTGCTCAAAGGTACTACATCGTTCATGAAGCTCACACATTTCTCATCTTAACTGACACGCATTGGATGTTCGTGGGTCAGTGTTTTTTATCAGTTTCAGAAGCAGATTAGGACTACATATGGTCCATATGTGTAGGAAACACCGTTCTTTTGTTCTGGGCACACTCAGATTTCCTGCTGTATTAGAGAGTCTAGAAAGCTAGAGAGTGCTTCTCGCTCTAAAGCAGAGTGTGATCCATGGATGAGAACTATGCTGTGTGTTTCCCTTCAGAAATGGAGTTAAATCCCATGCTCTGAGTCTTCCTACAAGCAAGACTTCGTTTCAGGTAAGGGCAGTCACTATTCTGTTCAAACGAACTATATTTTTCATGAAGCTCACACGTTTCTCATCTTAACTGACAAGCACTGGATGTTAGAGGACCAGTGCATTCTATCAGTTTCAGAAGAAGATTTGGACTACATATAGTCCGTATGTGTAGGAAACACCGTTCTTTTGTTCTGGGCACACTCAGATTTCCTGCTGTCTTAGAGACTGTAGAAAGCAAGAGTGTGCTTCTTGCTCTAAAGCAGAGTGTGATCCATGGATGAGAACTATGCTGTGTGCTTGACTTCAGAAATGGAGTTAAATCCCAGGCTCTGAGTCTTCCTACAGGTAAGACTTCGTTTCAGGTAAGGGCAGTCACTTTTCTGCTGAAACGAACTACATCGTTCATGAAGCTCACACGTTTCTCATCTTAACTGACAAGCATTGGATGTTTGATGGTCAGTCCTTTGTATCAGTTTCAGAAGCAGATTTGGACTACATATGGTCCATATGTGTAGGAAACACCGTTCTTTTGTTCCGGGCACACTCAGATTTCCTGCTGTATTAGAGAGTCTAGAAAGCTAGAGAGTGCTTCTCGCTCTAAAGCAGAGTGTGATCCATGGATGAGAACTATGCTGTGTGTTTCCCTTCAGAAATGGACTTAAATCCCAGGCTCTGTGTCTTACTACCAGCAAGACTTCGTTTCAGGTAAGGGCAGTCACTTTTCAGTTCAAGGGAACTACATCATTCACAAAGCTCACACGTTTCTCATCTTAACTGACAAGCACTGGATGTTAGAGGACCAGTGCATTCTATCAGTTTCAGAAGAAGATTTGGACTACATATAGTCCGTATGTGTAGGAAACACCGTTCTTTTGTTCTGGGCACACTCCGATTTCCTGCTGTCTTAGAGACTCTAGAAAGCAAGAGTGTGCTTCTTGCTCTAAAGCAGTGTGAGATCCATGGATGAGAACTATGCTGTGTGCTTGACTTCAGAAATGGAGTTAAATCCCAGGCTCTGAGTCTTCCTACAGGTAAGACTTGGTTTCAGGTAAGGGCAGTCACTTTTCTGCTCAAACGAACTACATCGTTCATGAAGCTCACACGTTTCTCATCTTAAATGACAAGCATTGGATGTTAGATGGTCAGTCCTTTGTATCTGTTTCAGAAGCAGATTTGGACTACATATGGTCCATATGTGTAGGAAACACCGTTCTTTTGTTCTGGGCACACTCAGATTTCCTGCTGTATTAGAGACTCTAGAAAGCAAGAGTGTGCTTCTCGCTCTAAAGCAGAGTGTGATCCATGGATGAGAACTATGCTGTGTTTTTCCCTTCAGAAATGGACTTAAATCCCAGGCTCTGTGTCTTATTACAAGCAAGACTTTGTTTCAGGTAAGGGCAGTCACTTTTCAGCTCAAACGAACTACATCATTCACGGAGCTCACACGTTTCTCATCTTAACAGACAAGCATTGGCTGTTAGAGGACCAGTGCTTTGTATCAGTTTCAGAAGTAGAGTTGGACTAGATATGGTCCGTATGTGTAGGAAACACAGTTCTTTTGTTCTCAGCAACCTCACGTTTCCTGCTGTCTTAGAGACTCTAGAAAGCACGATCGTGCTTCTTGTTCTAAAGCAGAGTGTGATCAATGGATGAGAACACTGCTGTGTGTTTCACTTCAGAAATGGAGTTAAATCCCATGCTCTGAGTCTTCCTACAAGCAAGACTTCGTTTCAGGTAAGGGCAGTCACTATTCTGTTCAAACGAACTATATTTTTCATGAAGCTCACACTTTTCTCATCTTAACTGACAAGCACTGGATGTTAGAGGACCAGTGCATTCTATCAGTTTCAGAAGAAGATTTGGACTACATATAGTCCGTATGTGTAGGAAACACCGTTCTTTTGTTCTGGGCACACTCAGATTTCCTGCTGTCTTAGAGACTCTAGAAAGCAAGAGTGTGCTTCTTGCTCTAAAGCAGAGTGTGATCCATGGATGAGAACTATGCTGTGTGCTTGACTTCAGAAATGGAGTTAAATCCCAGGCTCTGAGTCTACCTACAGGTAAGACTTCATTTCAGGTAAGGGCAGTCACTTTTCTGCTCAAACGAACTACATCGTTCATGAAGCTCACACGTTTCTCATCTTAACTGACAAGCATTGGATGTTTGATGGTCAGTCCTTTGTATCAGTTTCAGAAGCAGATTTGGACTACATTTGGTCCATATGTGTAGGAAACACCGTTCTTTTGTTCCGGGCACACTCAGATTTCCTGCTGTATTAGAGACTCTACAAAGCAAGAGTGTGCTTCTCGCTCTAAAGCAGAGTGTGATCCATGGATGAGAACTAAGCTGTGTTTTTCCCTTCAGAAATGGACCTAAATCCCAGGCTCTGTGTCTTACTACAAGCAAGACTTTGTTTCAGGTAAGGGCAGTCACTTTTCAGCTCAAACGAACTACATCATTCACGGAGCTCACACGTTTCTCATCTTAACAGACAAGCATTGGCTGTTAGAGGACCAGTGCTTTGTATCAGTTTCAGAAGTAGAGTTGGACTAGATATGGTCCATATGTGTAGGAAACACCGTTCTTTTGTTCTCAGCAACCTCACGTTTCCTGCTGTCTTAGAGACTCTAGAAAGCACGATCATGCTTCTTGTTCTAAAGCAGAGTGTGATCAATGGATGAGAACACTGCTGTGTGTTTCACTTCAGAAATGGAGTTAAATCCCATGCTCTGAGTCTTCCTACAAGCAAGACTTCGTTTCAGGTAAGGGCAGTCACTTTTCAGCTCAAAGGAACTACATCCTTCACTGAGCTCACACGTTTCTCATCTTAACAGACAAGCATTGGATGTTAGAGGACCAGTGCTTTGTATCACTTTCAGAAGCAGAGTTGGATAGATATGGTCCATATGTGTAGGAACACCGTTCTTTTGTTCTCAGCACACTCACATTTCCTGCTGTCTTAGAGATTTAGAAAGCAAGAGCGTGCTTCTCGCTCTAAAGCAGAGTGTGTACCATGGATGAGACCTATGCTGTATGTTTCCGTTCAGAAATGGAGTTAAATCCCAGACTCTGTGTCTTCCTACAGGCAAGACTTCCTTTCAGGTAAGGGCAGTCACTTTTCAGCTCAAACGACCTACATCATTCACGAAGCTCACACGTTTCTCATCTTAACAGACAAGCATTGGATTTTAGAGGACGAGTGTTTTGTATCAGTTTCAGATGCAGAGTTGGACTATATAATGTCCGCAAGGGTAGGAAACACCGTTCTTTTGTTCTCAGCACACTCACATTTCCTGCTGTCTTCGAGTATCTAGAAAGCAAGAGCGTGCTTCTTGTTCTAAAGCAGTTTTTGATCAATGGATGATTACACGGCTGTGTGTTTTACTTCAGAAATGGAGTTAAATCCCAGGCTCTGAGTCTTCCTACAAGCAAGACTTCAATTCAGGTAAGGGCAGTCACTTTTCTGCTCAAACGAACTACACCGTTCATGAGGCTCACACGTTTCTCATCTTAACTGACAAGCATTGGATGTAAGATGGTCAGTGCTTTGTATCAGTTTCAGAAGCAGATTTGGACTACATAAGGTCCATATGTGTAGGAAACACCCTTCTTTTGTTCTGGGCACACTCAGATTTACTGCTGTATTAGAGAATCTAGAAAGAAAGAGTGTGCTTCTCGCTCTAAAGCAGAGTGTGATCCATGGATGAGAACTATGCTGTGTGTTTCCATTCAGAAATGGAGTTAAATCCCATGTTCTGAGTCTCCCTTCAAGCAAGACTTCATTTAAGGTAAGGGCAGTCACTTTTCAGCTCAAACAAACTACATCATTCACGGAGCTCACACGTTTCTCATCTTAACAGACAAGCATTGGCTGTTAGAGGACCAGTGCTTTGTATCAGTTTCAGAAGTAGAGTTGGACTAGATATGGTCCGTATGTGTAGGAAACACCGTTCTTTTGTTCTCAGCAACCTCACGTTTCCTGCTGTCTTAGAGACTCTAGAAAGCACGATCGTGCTTCTTGTTCAAACGCTGAGTGTGATCAATGGATGAGAACACTGCTGTGTGTTTCACTTCAGAAATGGAGTTAAATCCCATGCTCTGAGTCTTCCTACAAGCAAGACTTCGTTTCAGGTAAGGGCAGTCACTTTTCTGTTCAAACGAACTATATCTTTCACTAAGCTCACACGTTTCTCATCTTAACTGACAAGCATTGGATGTTAGAGGACCAGTGCATTCTATCGGTTCAGAAAAAGATTTAGATTACATATTGTCCTTATGTGTAGGAAACACCGTTATTTTGTTCTAGGCACATTCATGTTTTCCTGCTGTATTAGAGACTCTATAAAGCAAGAGTGTGCTTCTCGCTCTAAAGCAGAGTGTGATCAATGGATGAGACAATGTTGCGTGTTTCACTTCAGAAATGTAGTTAAATCCCATGCTCTGAGTCTCCCTACAAGCAAGACTTTGTTTCAGGTAAGGGCTGTCACTTTTCTGCTCAAAGGAACTACATCCTTCACGAAGCTCACACGTTTCTCATCTTAACTGACAACCATTGGATGTTAGAGGACCAGTACATTGTATCAGTTTCAGAAGAAGATTTGGACTACATATAGTCCGTATGTGTAGGAAACACCGTTCTTTTGTTCTGGGCACACTCAGATTTCCTGCTGTATTAGAGAATCTAGAAAGTAAAGAGCGTGCTTCTTGCTCTAAAGCAGAGTGTGATCCATGGATGAGAACTATGCTGTGTGTTTCCCTTCAGGAATGCAGTTAAATCCCAGGCTCTGTGTCTTCCTACATGCAAGACTTCGTTTCAGGTAAGGGCAGTCACTTTTCTGCTCAAACGAACTACATCGTTCACGAAGCTCACACGTTTCTCATCTTAATTGACAAGCATTGGATGTTAGAGGACCACTGCTTTGTATCAGTTTCATAAGAAGAGTTGGACTAGATATCGTCCGTATGTGTAGGAAACACCGTTCTTTTCTTCTCAGCACACTCAGGTTTCCTGGTGTATTAGAGAATCTAGAAAGCAAGAGTGTGCTTCTCGCTCTAAAGCAGAGTGTGTTCCATGGATGAGAACTATGCTGTGTGTTTCCCCTCAGAAATGGACTTAAATCCCAGGCTCTGTGTCTTCCTACAAGCAAGACTTCGTTTCAGGTAAGGGCAGTCACTTTTCAGTTCAAAGGAACAACATCATTCACTAAGCTCACACGTTTCTCATCTTAACTGACAAGCATTGGATGTTAGAGGACCAGTGCTTTGTATCACTTTCAGAAGCAGAGTTGGACTAGATATGGTCCGTATGTGTAGGAACACCGTTCTTTTGTTCTCAGCACACTCACGTTTCCTGCTTTCTTAGAGACTTTAGAAAGCAAGAGCGTGCTTCTCGCTCTAAAGCAGAGTGTGAACCATGGATGAGACCTATGCTGTATGTTTCCGTCAGAAATGGAGTTAAATCCCAGACTCTGTGTCTTCCTACAGGCAAGACCTCCTTTCAGGTAAGGGCAGTCACTTTTCAGCTCAAACGAACTACATCATTCACGAAGCTCACACGTTTCTCATCTTAACAGACAAGCATTGGATTTTAGAGGACCAGTGTTTTATATCAGTTTCAGATGCAGAGTTGGACTATATAATGTCCGTAAGGGTAGGAAACACCGTTCTTTTGTTCTCAGCACACTTACATTTCCTGCTGTCTTAGAGAATCTAGAAAGCAAGAGCGTGCTTCTCAGTCTAAAGCAGAGTGTGATCAATGGATGATTACACGGCTGTGTGTTTTACTTCAGAAATGGAGTTAAATCCCAGGCTCTGAGTCTTCATACAAGCAAGACTTCAATTCAGATAAGGGCAGTCATTTTTCTGCTCAAACGAACTACACCGTTCACGAGGCTCACACGTTTCTCATCTTAACTGACAAGCATTGGATGTAAGATGGTCAGTGCTTTGTATCAGTTTCAGAAGCAGATTTGGACTACATAAGGTCCATATGTGTAGGAAACGCCATTCTTTTGTTCTGGGCACACTCGGATTTCCTGCTGTATTAGAGTATCTAGAAAGAAAGAGTGTGCTTCTCGCTCTAAAGCAGAGTGTGTTCCATGGATGAGAACTATGCTGTGTGTTTTCATTCAGAAATGGACTTAAATCCCAGGCTCTGTTTCTTACTACAAGCAAGACTTCGTATCAGGTAAGGGCAGTCACTTTTCAGTTCAAAGGAACTACATTATTCACTAAGCACACACGTTTCTCATCTTAACTGACAAGCATTGGATGTTAGAGGACCAGTGCTTTGTATCACTTTCAGGAGCAGAGGTGGACTAGATATGGTCCGTATGTGTAGGAAACACCGTTCTTTTGTTCTCAGCTCACTCACTTTTCCTGCTGTCTTAGAGAGTGTAGAAAGCAAGAGCGTGCTTCTCGCTCTAAAGCAGAGTGTGTTCCATGGATGAGAACTATGCTGTGTGTTTCCCTTCAGAAAAGGAGTTAAATCCCAGGCTCTGTGTCTTCCTACAAGCAAGACTTCGTTTCAGGTAAGTGCAGTCACTTTTCAGCTCAAACGAACTACATCGTTCACGGAGCTCACACGTTTCTCATCTTAACAGACAAGCATTGGATGTTAGAGGACCAGTGCTTTGTATCAGTTTCAGAAGCAGAGTTGGACTAGATATGGTCCATATGTGTAGGAAACACCGTTCTTTTGTTCTGGGCACACTCAGATTTCCTGCTGTCTTAGAGACTCTAGAAAGCAAGAGCGTGCTTCTCGCTCTAAAACAGAGTGTGATCCATGGATGAGACTATGCTGTGTGTTTCACTTCAGAAATGGAGTTAAGTCCCATGCTCTGTGTCTCCCTACAAGCAAGACTTCGTTTCAGGTAACGGCAGTCACTTTTCTGCTCAAAGGAACTACATCGTTCACGAAGCAAACACGTTTCTCATCTTAACTGATAAGCATTGGATGTTCGAGGACCAGTGCTTTGTATCTGTTTCAGAAGCAGAGTTGGACTAGATATGGTCCCTATGTTTAGGAAACATCGTTCTTTTGTTCTCAGCACACTCACGTTTCCTGCTGTCTTAGAGATTTTAGAAAGCAAGAGCGTGCTTCCCGCTCTAAAGCAGAGTGTGATCCATGGATGAGAACTATGCTGTGTGTTTCACATCAGAAATGGAGTTAAATCCCAGGCTCTGAGTCTTCCTACAAGCAAGACTTCGTTTCAGGTAAGGGCAGTCACTTTTCTGCTCAAAAGAACTACATCGTTCACGAAGCTCACGCGTTTCTCATCATAACTGACAAGCATTGGATGTTAGAGGACCAGTGCTTTGTATCAGTTTCAGAAGAAGAGTTGGACTAGATATGGTCCGTATGTGTAGGAAACACCATTTTTTTGCTCTCAGCACACTCACGTTTCCTGCTGTCTTAGAGACTCTAGAAAGCAAGAGCGTGCTTCTTTCTAAAGCAGAGAGTGATCCATGGATGAGAACTATGCTGTGTGTTTCCCTTCAGAAATGGAGTTAAATCCCAGGCTCTGAGTCTTCCTACAAGCAAGACTTCGTTTCAGGTAAGGGCAGTCACTTTTCTGCTCAAAAGAACTACATCGTTCACTGAGCTCACACGTTTCTCATCTTAACTGACAAGCATTGGAAGTTAGACGGTCAGTGCTTTGTATCAGTTTCAGAAGGAGATTTGGACTAGATATGGTCCATATGTGTAGGAAACACCGATCTTTTGCTCTGGGCACACTCAGATTTCCTGCTGTCTTAGAGACTCTAGAAAGCAAGAGTGTGCTTCTCGCTCTAAAGCAGACTGTGATCCATGGATGAGAACTATGCTGTGTGTTTCCCTTCCGAAAAGTAGTTAAATCCCAGGCTCTATGTCTTCCTACAAGCAAGACTTCGTTTCAGGTAAGTGCAGTCACTTTTCAGCTCAAACGAACTACATATTTCACGGAGCTCACACGTTTCTCATCTTAACAGACAAGCATTGGATGTTAGAAGACCAGTGGTTTGTATCAGTATCAGAAGCAGAGTTGGACTAGATATGGTCCGTATGTGTAGGAAACACCATTCTTTTTTTCGCAGCACACTTACTTTTCCTGCGGTCTTAGAGACTCTAGAAAGCAAGAGCGTGCTTCTTGTTCTAAAGCAGAGTGTGATCAATGGATGAGACAATGCTGTGTGTTTCACTTCAGAAATGGAGTTAAATCCCATGTTCTGAGTCTCCCTACAAGCAAGACTTCATTTAAGGTAAGGGCAGTCACTTTTCTGCTCAAAGGAACTACATCGTTCACAAGCTCACACGTTTTTCATGTTAACTGTCAAGCATTGGATGTTAGAGGACCCGTGCATTGTATCAGTTTCAGAAGAAGATTTGGACTACATATGATCAGTATGTGTAGGAAACACCATTCTTTTGTTCTGGGCACACTCAGATTTCCTTCTGTATTAGAGACTCTAGAAAGCAAGAGCGTGCTTCTCGCTCTAAAACAGAGTGTGATCCAAGGATGAGACTATGCTGTGTGTTTCACTTCAGAAATGGAGTTAAATCCCATGCTCTGTGTCTCCCTACAAGCAAGACTTCATTTCAGGTAAGGGCAGTCACTTTTCTGCTCAAAGGAACTACATCGTTCACGAAGCTCACACGTTTCTCATCTTAACTGACAAGCATTGGATGTTAGAGGACCAGTGCTTTGTATCAGTTTCAGAAGAAGAGTTGGACTAGATATGGTCCGTATTTGTAGGATACACCATTCTTTTGTTCTCAGCACACTCACGTTTCCTGCTGTCTTAGAGACTCTAGAAAGCAAGAGCGTGCTTCTTTCTAAAGCAGAGAGTGATCCATGGATGAGAACTATGCTGTGTGTTTCCCTTCAGAAATGGAGTTAAATCCCAGGCTCTGAGTCTTCCTACAAGCAAGACTTCGTCTCAGGTAAGGGCAGTCCCTTTTCTGCTCAAACGAACTACATCGTTCACTGAGCTCACACGTTTCTCATCTTAACTGACAAGCATTGGAAGTTAGACGGTCAGTGCTTCGTATCAGTTTCAGAAGGAGATTTGGACTGGATATGGTCCATATGTGTAGGAAACACCGATCTTTTTTTCTCTGCACACTCAGATTTCCTGCTGTCTTAGAGACTCTAGAAATCAAGAGCGTGCTTCTTGTTCTAAAGCAGAGTGTGAACAATGGATGATTACACTGCTGTGTGTTTTACCTCAGAAATGGAGTTAAATCCCAGGCTCTGAGTCTTCCTACAAGCAAGACTTCATTTCAGGTAAGGGGAGTCACTTTTCTGCACAAACTAACTACATCGTTCACGAAGCTCACACGTTTCTCATCTTAACTGACAAGCATTGGATATTAGAGGGTCAGTGCTTTGTATCAGTTTCAGAATCAGATTTGGACTACATATGGACCATATGTGTAGGAAACACCGATCATTTGTTCTGGGCACACTCACGTATCCTGCTGTCTTAGAGACTCTAGAAAGCAAAAGCTTGCTTCTCGCTCTAAAACAGAGTGTGATCCATGAATGAAACTATGCTGTGTGTTTCACTTCAGAAATGGAGTTAAATCCCATGCTCTGTGTCTCCCTACAAGCAAGACTTCATTTCAGGTAAGGGCAGTCACTTTTCTGCTCAAAGGAACTACATCGTTCACGAAGCTCACACGTTTCTCATCTTAACTGACAAGCATTGGATGTTAGAGGACCAGTGCTTTGTATCTGTTTCAGAAGCAGAGTTGGACTAGATATGGGCCCATATGTGTAGGAAACACCGAACTTTTGTTCTGGGCACACACACCTTTCCTGCTGTCTTAGAGACTCTAGAAAGCAAGAGCGTGCTTCTATCTCTAAAACAGAGTGTGATCCATGGATGAGACTATGCTGTGTGTTTCACTTCAGAAATGGAGTTAAATCCCATGCTCTGAGTCTCCCTACAAGCCAGACTTCTTTTCAGGTAAGGGAAGTCACTTTTCTGCTCAAAGGAACTACATCGTTCACAAAGCTCACACGTTTCTCATCTTAACTGACAAGCATTGGATGTTAGAGGACCAGTGCTTTGTATCTGTTTCAGAAGCAGAGTTGGACTAGATATGGTCCCTATGTGTAGGAAACACTGTTCTTTTGTTCTCAGCACACTCAAGTTTCCTGCTGTCTTAGAGAGTCTATAAATCAAGAGCGTGCTTCTTGTTCTAAAGCAGAGTGTGATCAATGGGTGATTACACTGCTGTGTGTTTCCCTTCAGAAATGGAGTTAAATCCCAGGCTCTGAGTCTTCCTACAAGCAAGACTTCAATTCAGGTAAGGGCAGTCACTTTTCTGCTCAAACTAACTACATCATACACGAAGCTAACACGTTTCTCATCTTAACTGACAAGCATTGGATGTTAGAGGACCAGTGCTTTGTATCAGTTTCAGAAGCAGATTTGGACTACATATGGTCCATATGTGTAGGAAACACCGTTCTTTTGTTCTGGGCACACTCAGATTTCCTGCTGTATTAGAGACTCTAGAAAGCAAGAGCGTGCTTCTCGCTCTAAAGCAGAGTGTGATCCATGGATGAGAACTATGCTATGTGTTTGCCTTCAGAAATGGAGTTAAATCCCAGGCTCTGAGTCCTACTACAAGCAAGAATTCGTTTCAGGTAAGGGCAGTCACTTTTCTGCTCAAACGAACTACATCGTTCACTGAGCTCACACGTTTCTCATCTTAACTGACAAGCATTGGAATTTAGAGGGTCAGTGCTTTGTATCAGTTTCAGAAGCAGAGTTGGACTAGATATGGTCCATATGTGTAGGAAACACCGTTCTTTTGTTCTGGGCACACTCAGATTTCCTGCTGTCTTAGAGAATCTAGAAAGCAAGAGTGTGCTTCTCGCTCTAAAGTATAGTGTGATCCATGGATGAAAACTATGCTGTGTGTTTCCCTTCCGAAAAGTAGTTAAATCCCAGGCTCTATGTCTTCCTACAAGCAAGACTTCGTTTCAGGTAAGGGCAGTCACTTTTCAGCTCAAATGAACTACATATTTTACGGAGCTCACACGTTTCTCATCTTAACAGACAAGCATTGGATGTTAGAAGACCAGTGCTTTGTATCAGTTTCAGAAGCAGAGTTGGACTACATATGGTCCATATGTGTAGGAAACACCGAACTTTTGTTCTGGGCACACTCACGTTTCCTGCTGTCTTAGAGACTCTAGAAAGCAAAAGCGTGCTTCTCGCTCTAAAACAGAGTGTGATGTATGGATGAGACTATGCTGTGTGTTTCACTACAGAAATGGAGTTAAATGCCATGCTCTGTGTCTCCCTACAAGCAAGACTTCGTTTCAGGTAAGGGCAGTCACTTTTCTGCTCAAACGAACTACATCGTTCACGAAACTCACACGTTTCTCATCTTAACTTACAAGGATTGGATGTTAGAGGACCAGTGCTTTGTATCTGGTTCAGAAGCAGAGTTGGACTAGATATGGTCCCTATGTGTAGGAAACACCGTTCTTTTGTTCTCAGCACACTCACGTTTCCTGCTGTCTTAGAGACTTTAGAAAGCAAAAGCGTGCTTCTCGCTCTAAAGCAGAGTGTGATCCATGGATGAGAACACTGCTGTGTGTTTCACATCAGAAATGGAGTTACATCCCAGGTTCTGAGTCTTCCTACATGAAAGACTTCGTTTCAGGTAAGGACAGTCACTTTTCTGCTCAAACGAACTACATCATTCACGAAGCTCACACGTTTCTCATCTTTATTGACAAGCATTAGATGTTAGAGGACCAATGGTTTGTATCAGTTTCAGAAGAAGAGTTGGACTAGATATGGTCTGTATGTGTAGGAAACACCATTCTTTTGTTCTCAGCACACTCACGTTTCCTGCTGTCTTAGAGACTCTAGAAAGCAAGAGCGTGCTTCTTTCAAAAGCAGAGAGTGAACCATGGATGAGAACTATGCTGTGTGTTTCCCTTCAGAAATGGAGTTAAATCCCAGGCTCTGAGTCTTCCTACAAGCAAGACTTCGTTTCAGGTAAGGGCAGTCACTTTTCTGCTCAAACGAACTACATCGTTCACTGAGCTCACACGTTTCTCATCTTAACTGACAAGCATTGGAAGTTAGACGGTCAGTGCTTTGTATCAGTTTCAGAAGGAGATTTGGACTAGATATGGTCCATATGTGTAGGAAACACCGATCTTTTGTTCTCTGCACACTCAGATTTCCTGCTGTCTTAGAGACTCTAGAAATCAAGAGCGTGCTTCTTGGTCTAAAGCAGAGTGTGAACAATGGATGATTACACTGCTGTGTGTTTTACCTCAGAAATGGAGTTAAATCCCAGGCTCTGAGTCTTCCTACAAGCTAGACTTCAATTCAGTTAAGGGGAGTCACTTTTCTGCACTGACTAACTACATCGTTCACGAAGCTCACGCGTTTCTCATCTTAACTGACAAGCATTGGATGTTAGAGGGTCAGGGCTTTGTATCAGTTTCAGAAGCAGATTTGGACTAGATATGGTCCATATGTGTAGGAAACACCGTTCTTTTGTTCTGGGCACACTCAGATTTCCTGCTGTATTAGAGACTCTAGAAAGCTAGAGTGTGCATCTTGCTCTACAGCAGAGTGTGATACATGGATGAGAACTATGCTGTGTGTTTCCCTTCAGAAATGGAGACAAATCCCAGGCTCTGAGTCTTCCTACAAGCAAGACTTCGTTTCAGGTAAGGGCAGTCACTTTTCTGCTCAAACGAACTACATCGTTCACGAAGCTCACATGTTTCTCATCTTAACTGACAAGCACTGGAATTTAGAGGGTCAGTGCTTTGTATCAGTTTCAGAACCAAATTTGGACTTCTTATGGTCCATATGTGTAGGAAACACCGTTCTTTTGTTCTGGGCCCACTCAGATTTCCTGCTCTCTTAGAGACTCTAGAAAGCAAGAGTGTGCTTCTCGCTCTAAAGCATAGTTTGATCCATGGATGAAAACTATGCTGTGTGTTTCCCTTCAGAACAGTAGTTAAATCCCAGGCTCTATGTCTTCCTACAAGCAAGACTTCGTTTCAGGTAAGGGCAGTCACTTTTCAGCTCAAACGAACTACATCGTTCACGAAGCTCACATGTTTCACATCTTCACCGACAAGCATTAGATGTTAGAAGACCAGTGCTTTGTATCAGTTTCAGAAGCAGAGTTCGACTAGATATGGTCCGTATGTGTATGAAACACCGTTCTTTTGTTCTCAGCAAACTCACGTTTCCTGCTGTCTTAGAGACTCTAGAAAGAAGAGCATGCTTCTTGTTCAAACGCTGAGTGTGATCAATGGATGAGAACACTGCTGTGTGATTCACTTCAGAAATGGAGTTAAATCCCAGGCTCTGAGTCTTCCTACAAGCAAGACTTAGTTTCAGGTAAGGGCAGTAAGTTTTCTGCTCAAACGAACTACATCGTTCACGAAGCTCACACGTTTCTCATGTTAACTGACAAGCATTGGATGTAAGATGGTCAGTGCTTTTTTTCAGTTTCAGAAGCAGATTTGGACTACATATGGTCCATATGTGTAGGAAACACCGAACTTTTGTTCTGGGCACACACACCTTTCCTGCTGTCTTAGAGACTCTAGAAAGCAAGAGCGTGCTTCTATCTCTAAAACAGAGTGTGATCCATGGATGAGACTATGCTGTGTGTTTCACTTCAGAAATGGAGTTAAATCCCATGCTCTGAGTCTCCCTACAAGCCAGACTTCTTTTCAGGTAAGGGAAGTCACTTTTCTGCTCAAAGGAACTACATCGTTCACAAAGCTCACACGTTTCTCATCTTAACTGACAAGCATTGGATGTTAGAGGACCAGTGCTTTGTATCTGTTTCAGAAGCAGAGTTGGACTAGATATGGTCCCTATGTGTAGGAAACACTGTTCTTTTGTTCTCAGCACACTCAAGTTTCCTGCTGTCTTAGAGAGTCTATAAATCAAGAGCGTGCTTCTTGTTCTAAAGCAGAGTGTGATCAATGGGTGATTACACTGCTGTGTGTTTCCCTTCAGAAATGGAGTTAAATCCCAGGCTCTGAGTCTTCCTACAAGCAAGACTTCAATTCAGGTAAGGGCAGTCACTTTTCTGCTCAAACTAACTACATCATACACGAAGCTAACACGTTTCTCATCTTAACTGACAAGCATTGGATGTTAGAGGACCAGTGCTTTGTATCAGTTTCAGAAGCAGATTTGGACTACATATGGTCCATATGTGTAGGAAACACCGTTCTTTTGTTCTGGGCACACTCAGATTTCCTGCTGTATTAGAGACTCTAGAAAGCAAGAGCGTGCTTCTCGCTCTAAAGCAGAGTGTGATCCATGGATGAGAACTATGCTATGTGTTTGCCTTCAGAAATGGAGTTAAATCCCAGGCTCTGAGTCCTACTACAAGCAAGAATTCGTTTCAGGTAAGGGCAGTCACTTTTCTGCTCAAACGAACTACATCGTTCACTGAGCTCACACGTTTCTCATCTTAACTGACAAGCATTGGAATTTAGAGGGTCAGTGCTTTGTATCAGTTTCAGAAGCAGAGTTGGACTAGATATGGTCCATATGTGTAGGAAACACCGTTCTTTTGTTCTGGGCACACTCAGATTTCCTGCTGTCTTAGAGAATCTAGAAAGCAAGAGTGTGCTTCTCGCTCTAAAGCATAGTGTGATCCATGGATGAAAACTATGCTGTGTGTTTCCCTTCCGAAAAGTAGTTAAATCCCAGGCTCTATGTCTTCCTACAAGCAAGACTTCGTTTCAGGTAAGGGCAGTCACTTTTCAGCTCAAATGAACTACATATTTCACGGAGCTCACACATTTCTCATCTTAACAGACAAGCATTGGATGTTAGAAGACCAGTGCTTTGTATCAGTTTAAGAAGCAGAGTTGGACTACATATGGTCCATATGTGTAGGAAACACCGAACTTTTGTTCTGGGCACACTCACGTTTCCTGCTGTCTTAGAGACTCTAGAAAGCAAAAGCGTGCTTCTCGCTCTAAAACAGAGTGTGATGTATGGATGAGACTATGCTGTGTGTTTCACTACAGAAATGGAGTTAAATGCCATGCTCTGTGTCTCCCTACAAGCAAGACTTCGTTTCAGGTAAGGGCAGTCACTTTTCTGCTCAAACGAACTACATCGTTCACGAAGCTCACACGTTTCTCATCTTAACTTACAAGGATTGGATGTTAGAGGACCAGTGCTTTGTATCTGTTTCAGAAGCAGAGTTGGACTAGATATGGTCCCTATGTGTAGGAAACACCGTTCTTTTGTTCTCAGCACACTCACGTTTCCTGCTGTCTTAGAGACTTTAGAAAGCAAAAGCGTGCTTCTCGCTCTAAAGCAGAGTGTGATCCATGGATGAGAACACTGCTGTGTGTTTCACATCAGAAATGGAGTTACATCCCAGGTTCTGAGTCTTCCTACATGAAAGACTTCGTTTCAGGTAAGGACAGTCACTTTTCTGCTCAAACGAACTACATCATTCACGAAGCTCACACGTTTCTCATCTTTATTGACAAGCATTAGATGTTAGAGGACCAATGGTTTGTATCAGTTTCAGAAGAAGAGTTGGACTAGATATGGTCTGTATGTGTAGGAAACACCATTCTTTTGTTCTCAGCACACTCACGTTTCCTGCTGTCTTAGAGACTCTAGAAAGCAAGAGCGTGCTTCTTTCAAAAGCAGAGAGTGAACCATGGATGAGAACTATGCTGTGTGTTTCCCTTCAGAAATGGAGTTAAATCCCAGGCTCTGAGTCTTCCTACAAGCAAGACTTCGTTTCAGGTAAGGGCAGTCACTTTTCTGCTCAAACGAACTACATCGTTCACTGAGCTCACACGTTTCTCATCTTAACTGACAAGCATTGGAAGTTAGACGGTCAGTGCTTTGTATCAGTTTCAGAAGGAGATTTGGACTAGATATGGTCCATATGTGTAGGAAACACCGATCTTTTGTTCTCTGCACACTCAGATTTCCTGCTGTCTGAGAGACTCTAGAAATCAAGAGCGTGCTTCTTGTTCTAAAGCAGAGTGTGAACAATGGATGATTACACTGCTGTGTGTTTTACCTCAGAAATGGAGTTAAATCCCAGGCTCTGAGTCTTCCTACAAGCTAGACTTCAATTCAGTTAAGGGGAGTCACTTTTCTGCACTGACTAACTACATCGTTCACGAAGCTCACGCGTTTCTCATCTTAACTGACAAGCATTGGATGTTAGAGGGTCAGGGCTTTGTATCAGTTTCAGAAGCAGATTTGGACTAGATATGGTCCATATGTGTAGGAAACACCGTTCTTTTGTTCTGGGCACACTCAGATTTCCTGCTGTATTAGAGACTCTAGAAAGCTAGAGTGTGCATCTTGCTCTACAGCAGAGTGTGATACATGGATGAGAACTATGCTGTGTGTTTCCCTTCAGAAATGGAGACAAATCCCAGGCTCTGAGTCTTCCTACAAGCAAGACTTCGTTTCAGGTAAGGGCAGTCACTTTTCTGCTCAAACAAACTACATCGTTCACGAAGATCACATGTTTCTCATCTTAACTGACAAGCACTGGAATTTAGAGGGTCAGTGCTTTGTATCAGTTTCAGAACCAAATTTGGACTTCTTATGGTCCATATGTGTAGGAAACACCGTTCTTTTGTTCTGGGCCCACTCAGATTTCCTGCTCTCTTAGAGACTCTAGAAAGCAAGAGTGTGCTTCTCGCTCTAAAGCATAGTTTGATCCATGGATGAAAACTATGCTGTGTGTTTCCCTTCAGAAAAGTAGTTATATCCCAGGCTCTATGTCTTCCTACAAGCAAGACTTCGTTTCAGTTAAGGGCAGTCACTTTTCAGCTCAAACGAACTACATCGTTCACGAAGCTCACACGTTTCACATCTTAACCGACAAGCATTAGATGTTAGAAGACCAGTGCTTTGTATCAGTTTCAGAAGCAGAGTTCGACTAGATATGGTCCGTATGTGTATGAAACACCGTTCTTTTGTTCTCAGCAAACTCACGTTTCCTGTGTCTTAGAGACTCTAGAAAGAAGAGCATGCTTCTTGTTCAAACGCTGAGTGTGATCAATGGATGAGAACACTGCTGTGTGATTCACTTCAGAAATGGAGTTAAATCCCAGGCTCTGAGTCTTCCTACAAGCAAGACTTAGTTTCAGGTAAGGGCAGTAAGTTTTCTGCTCAAACGAACTACATCGTTCACTGAGCTCACACGTTTCTCATCTTAACTGACAAGCATTGGATGTAAGATGGTCAGTGCTTTTTTTCAGTTTCAGAAGCAGATTTGGACTACATATGGTCCATATGTGTAGGAAACACCGAACTTTTGTTCTGGGCACACTCACGTTTCCTGCTGTCTTAGAGACTCTAGAAAGCAAAAGCGTGCTTCTCGCTCTAAAACAGAGTGTGATGTATGGATGAGACTATGCTGTGTGTTTCACTTCAGAAATGGAGTTAAATCCCATGCTCTGTGTCTCCCTACAAGCAAGACTTCGTTTCAGGTAAGGGCAGTCACTTTTCTACTCAAACGAACTACATCGTTCACGATTCTCACACGTTTCTCATCTTAACTGACAAACAGTGGATGTTAGAGGACCAGTGCTTTGTATCAGTTTCAGAAGAAGAGTTGGACTACATATGGTCCGTATGTGTAGGAAACACCATTCTTTTGTTCTCAGCACACTCACGTTTCCTGCTGCCTTAGAGACTCTAGAAAGCAAGAGCGTGCTTCTTTCTAAAGCAGAGAGTGATCCATGGATGAGAACTATGCTGTGTGTTTCCCTTCGGAAATGGAGTTAAATCCCAGGCTCTGAGTCTTCCCACAAGCAAGACTTCGTTTCAGGTAAGGGCAGTCCCTTTTCTGCTCAAACGAACTACATCGTTCACTGAGCTCACACGTTTCTCATCTTAACTGACAAGCATTGGAAGTTAGACGGTCAGTGCTTTGCATCAGTTTCAGAAGGAGATTTGGACTAGATATGGTCCATATGTGTAGGAAACACCGATCTTTTGTTCTCTGCACACTCAGATTTCCTGCTGTCTTAGAGACTCTAGAAATCAAGGGCGTGCTTCTTGTTCTAAAGCAGAGTGTGAACAATGGATGATTACACTGCTGTGTGTTTTACCTCAGAAATGGAGTTAAATCCCAGGCTCTGAGTCTTCCTACAAGCAAGACTTCGTTTCAGGTAAGGGCAGTCACTTTTCTGCTCAAACGAACTACATCGTTCACGAAGCTCACACGTTTCTCATCTTAACTGACAAGCACTGGAATTTAGAGGGTCAGTGCTTTGTATCAGTTTCAGAACCAGATTGGACTACTTATGGTCCATATGTGTAGGAAACACCGTTCTTTTGTTCTGGGCCCACTCAGATTTCCTGCTCTCTTAGAGACTCTAGAAAGCAAGAGTGTGCTTCTCGCTCTAAAGCATAGTTTGATCCATGGATGAAAACTATGCTGTGTGTTTCCCTTCAGAAAAGTAGTTAAATCCCAGGCTCTATGTCTTCCTACAAGCAAGACTTCGTTTCAGTTAAGGGCAGTCACTTTTCAGCTCAAACGAACTACATCGTTCACGAAGCTCACACGTTTCACATCTTAACCGACAAGCATTAGATGTTAGAAGACCAGTGCTTTGTATCAGTTTCAGAAGCAGAGTTCGACTAGATATGGTCCATATGTGTATGAAACACCATTCTTTTGTTCTCAGCAAACTCACGTTTCCTGCTGTCTTAGAGACTCTAGAAAGAAGAGCATGCTTCTTGTTCAAACGCTGAGTGTGATCAATGGATGAGAACACTGCTGTGTGATTCACTTCAGAAATGGAGTTAAATCCCAGGCTCTGAGTCTTCCTACAAGCAAGACTTCGTTTCAGGTAAGGGCAGTCAGTTTTCTGCTCAAACGAACTACATCGTTCACGAAGCTCACACGTTTCTCATGTTAACTGACAAGCATTGGATGTAAGATGGTCAGTGCTTTTTTTCAGTTTCAGAAGCAGATTTGGACTACATATGGTCCATATGTGTAGGAAACACCGAACTTTTGTTCTGGGCACACTCACGTTTCCTGCTGTCTTAGAGACTCTAGAAAGCAAAAGCGTGCTTCTCGCTCTAAAACAGAGTGTGATGTATGGATGAGACTATGCTGTGTGTTTCACTACAGATATGGAGTTAAATGCCATGCTCTGTGTCTCCCTACAAGCAAGACTTCGTTTCAGGTAAGGGCAGTCACTTTTCTGCTCAAACGAACTACATCGTTCACGAAGCTCACACGTTTCTCATCTTAACTTACAAGGATTGGATGTTAGAGGACCAGTGCTTTGTATCTGTTTCAGAAGCAGAGTTGGACTAGATATGGTCCCTATGTGTAGGAAACACCGTTCTTTTGTTCTCAGCACACTCACGTTTCCTGCTGTCTTAGAGAATTTAGAAAGCAAAAGCGTGCTTCTCGCTCTAAAGCAGAGTGTGATCCATGGATGAGAACACTGCTGTGTGTTTCACATCAGAAATGGAGTTACATCCCAGGTTCTGAGTCTTCCTACATGAAAGACTTCGTTTCAGGTAAGGACAGTCACTTTTCTGCTCAAACGAACTACATCATTCACGAAGCTCACACGTTTCTCATCTTTATTGACAAGCATTAGATGTTAGAGGACCAATGGTTTGTATCAGTTTCAGAAGAAGAGTTGGACTAGATATGGTCTGTATGTGTAGGAAACACCATTCTTTTGTTCTCAGCACACTCACGTTTCCTGCTGTCTTAGAGACTCTAGAAAGCAAGAGCGTGCTTCTTTCTAAAGCAGAGAGTGATCCATGGATGAGAACTATGCTGTGTGTTTCCCTTCAGAAATGGAGTTAAATCCCAGGCTCTGAGTCTTCCTACAAGCAAGACTTCGTTTCAGGTAAGGGCAGTCACTTTTCTGCTCAAACGAACTACATCGTTCACTGAGCTCACACGTTTCTCATCTTAACTGACAAGCATTGGAAGTTAGACGGTCAGTGCTTTGTATCAGTTTCAGAAGGAGATTTGGACTAGATATGGTCCATATGTGTAGGAAACACCGATCTTTTGTTCTCTGCACACTCAGATTTCCTGCTGTCTTAGAGACTCTAGAAATCAAGAGCGTGCTTCTTGTTCTAAAGCAGAGTGTGAACAATGGATGATTACACTGCTGTGTGTTTTACCTCAGAAATGGAGTTAAATCCCAGGCTCTGAGTCTTCATTCAAGCTAGACTTCAATTCAGTTAAGGGGAGTTACTTTTCTGCACTAACTAACTACATCGTTCACGAAGCTCACGCGTTTCTCATCTTAACTGACAAGCATTGGATGTTAGAGGGTCAGGGCTTTGTATCAGTTTCAGAAGCAGATTTGGACTACATATGGTCCATATGTGTAGGAAACACCGTTCTTTTGTTCTGGGCACACTCAGATATCCTGCTGTATTAGAGACTCTAGAAAGCTAGAGTGTGCATCTTGCTCTACAGCAGAGTGTGATACATGGATGAGAACTATGCTGTGTGTTTCCCTTCAGAAATGGAGATAAATCCCAGGCTCTGAGTCTTCCTACAAGCAAGACTTCGTTTCAGGTAAGGGCAGTCACTTTTCTGCTCAAACGAACTACATCGTTCACGAAGCTCACATGTTTCTCATCTTAACTGACAAGCACTGGAATTTAGAGGGTCAGTGCTTTGTATCAGTTTCAGAACCAAATTTGGACTTCTTATGGTCCATATGTGTAGGAAACACCGTTCTTTTGTTCTGGGCCCACTCAGATTTCCTGCTCTCTTAGAGATTCTAGAAAGCAAGAGTGTGCTTCTCGCTCTAAAGCATAGTTTCATCCATGGATGAAAACTATGCTGTGTGTTCCCCTTCAGAAAAGTAGTTAAATCCCAGGCTCTATGTCTTCCTACAAGCAAGACTTCGTTTCAGTTAAGGGCAGTCACTTTTCAGCTCAAACGAACTACATCGTTCACTGAGCTCACACGTTTCACATCTTAACCGACAAGCATTAGATGTTAGAAGACCAGTGCTTTGTATCAGTTTCAGAAGCAGAGTTCGACTAGATATGGTCCGTATGTGTATGAAACACCGTTCTTTTGTTCTCAGCAAACTCACGTTTCCTGTGTCTTAGAGACTCTAGAAAGAAGAGCATGCTTCTTGTTCAAACGCTGAGTGTGATCAATGGATGAGAACACTGCTGTGTGATTCCCTTCAGAAATGGAGTTAAATCCCAGGCTCTGAGTCTTCCTACAAGCAAGACTTCGTTTCAGGTAAGGGCAGTCCCTTTTCTGCTCAAACGAACTACATCGTTCACTGAGCTCACACGTTTCTCATCTTAACTGACAAGCATTGGATGTAAGATGGTCAGTGCTTTTTTTCAGTTTCAGAAGCAGATTTGGACTACATATGGTCCATATGTGTAGGAAACACCGAACTTTTGTTCTGGGCACACACACCTTTCCTGCTGTCTTAGAGACTCTAGAAAGCAAGAGCGTGCTTCTATCTCTAAAACAGAGTGTGATCCATGGATGAGACTATGCTGTGTGTTTCACTTCAGAAATGGAGTTAAATCCCATGCTCTGAGTCTCCCTACAAGCCAGACTTCTTTTCAGGTAAGGGAAGTCACTTTTCTGCTCAAAGGAACTACATCGTTCACAAAGCTCACACGTTTCTCATCTTAACTGACAAGCATTGGATGTTAGAGGACCAGTGCTTTGTATCTGTTTCAGAAGCAGAGTTGGACTAGATATGGTCCCTATGTGTAGGAAACACTGTTCTTTTGTTCTCAGCACACTCAAGTTTCCTGCTGTCTTAGAGAGTCTATAAATCAAGAGCGTGCTTCTTGTTCTAAAGCAGAGTGTGATCAATGGATGATTACACTGCTGTGTGTTTCCCTTCAGAAATGGAGTTAAATCCCAGGCTCTGAGTCTTCCTACAAGCAAGACTTCAATTCAGGTAAGGGCAGTCACTTTTCTGCTCAAACTAACTACATCGTACACGAAGCTAACACGTTTCTCATCTTAACTGACAAGCATTGGATGTTAGAGGACCAGTGCTTTGTATCAGTTTCAGAAGCAGATTTGAACTACATATGGTCCATATGTGTAGGAAACACCGTTCTTTTGTTCTGGGCACACTCAGATTTCCTGCTGTATTAGAGACTCTAGAAAGCAAGAGCGTGCTTCTCGCTCTAAAGCAGAGTGTGATCCATGGATGAGAACTATGCTATGTGTTTGCCTTCAGAAATGGAGTTAAATCCCAGGCTCTGAGTCCTACTACAAGCAAGACTTCGTTTCAGGTAAGGGCAGTCACTTTTCTGCTCAAATGAACTACATCGTTCACTGAGCTCACACGTTTCTCATCTTAACTGACAAGCATTGGAATTTAGAGGGTCAGTGCTTTGTATCAGTTTCAGAAGCAGAGTTGGACTAGATATGGTCCATATGTGTAGGAAACACCGTTCTTTTGTTCTGGGCACACTCAGATTTCTTGCTGTCTTAGAGAATCTAGAAAGCAAGAGTGTGCTTCTCGCTCTAAAGCATAGTGTGATCCATGGATGAAAACTATGCTGTGTGTTTCCCTTCTGAAAAGTAGTTAAATCCCAGGCTCTATGTCTTCCTACAAGCAAGACTTCGTTTCAGGTAAGGGCAGTCACTTTTCAGCTCAAATGAACTACATATTTCACGGAGCTCACACGTTTCTCATCTTAACAGACAAGCATTGGATGTTAGAAGACCAGTGCTTTGTATCAGTTTAAGAAGCAGAGTTGGACTAGATATGGTCCGTATGTGTAGGAAACACCATTCTTTTTTTCGCAGCACACTTACATTTCCTGCTGTCTTAGAAACTCTAGAAAGCAAGAGCGTGCTTCTTGTTCAAAAGCAGAGTGTGATCAATGGATGAGACAATGCTGTGTGTTTCACTTCAGAAATGGAGTTAAATCCCATGCTCTGAGTATCCCTACAAGCAAGACTTCATTTCAGGTAAGGGCAGTCACTTTTTTGCTCAAAGGAACTACATTGTTCACGAAGCTCACACGTTTCTCATGTTAACTGACAAGCATTGGATGTAAGATGGTCCGTGCTTTTTTTCAGTTTCAGAAGCCGATTTGGACTACATATTGTCCATATGTGTAGGAAAAACCGAACTTTTGTTCTGGGCACACTCACGTTTCCTGCTGTCTTAGAGACTCTAGAAAGCAAAAGCGTGCTTCTCGCTCTAAAACAGAGTGTGATCTATGGATGAGACTATGCTGTGTGTTTCACTTCAGAAATGGAGTTAAATCCCATGCTCTGTGTCTCTCTACAAGCAAGACTTCGTTTCAGGTAAGGGCAGTCACTTTTCTGCTCAAACGAACAACATCGTTCACGAAGCTCACACGTTTCTCATCTTAACTGACAAGGATTGGATGTTAGAGGACCAGTGCTTTGTATCTGTTTCAGAAGCAGAGTTGGACTAGATATGGTCCCTATGTGTAGGAAACACCGTTCTTTTGTTCTCAGCACACTCACGTTTCCTGCTGTCTTAGAGACTTTAGAAAGCAAGAGTGTGCTTCTCGCTCTAAAACAGAGTGTGATCAATGGATGAGAACACTGCTGTGTGTTTCACTTCAGAAATGGAGTTAAATCCCAGGCTCTGAGTCTTCCAACAAGCAAGACTTCGTTTCAGGTAACGGCAGTCAGTTTTCTGCTCAAATGAACTACATCGTTCTCAAAGCTCACACGTTTCTCATCTTAACTGACAAGCATTGGCTGTTAGAGAGTCAGTGCTTCGTGTCAGTTTCAGAAGCAGATTTGCACTACATATGGTCCATATGTGTAGGAAACACCGAACTTTTGTTCTGGGCACACTCACGTTTCCCGATGTCTTAGAGACTCTAGAAAGCAAAAGCGTGCGTCTCGCTCTAAAACAGAGTGTGATCCATGGATGAGACTATGCTGTGTGTTTCACTTCAGAAATGGAGTTAAATCCCATGCTCTGTGTCTCCCTACAAGCAAGACTTCGTTTCAGGTAAGGGCAGTCACTTTTCTGCTCAAACGAACTACATCATTCACGAAGCTCACACGTTTCTCATCTTTATTGACAAGCATTAGATGTTAGAGCACCAGTGCTTTGTATCAGTTTCAGAAGAAGAGTTGGACTAGATATGGTCCGTATGTGTAGGAAACACCGTTCTGTTGTTCTCAGCACACTCACCTTTCCTGCTGTCTTAGAGACTCAAGAAAGCAAGAGCGTGCTTCTTTCTAAAGCAGAGTGTCATCCATGGATGAGAACTATGCTGTGTGTTTGCCTTCAGAAATGGAGTTAAATCCCAGGATCTGAGTCTTCCTACAAGCAAGACTTCGTTTCAGGTAAGGGCAGTCACTTTTCTGCTCAAACGAACTACATCGTTCACTGAGCTCACACGTTTCTCATCTTAAATGACAAGCATTGGAAGTTAGAGGGTCAGTGCTTTGTATCAGTTTCAGAAGCAGATTTGGACTAGATATGGTCCATATGTGTAGGAAACACCGTTCTTTTGTTCTGGGCACACTCAGATTTCCTGCTGTCTTAGAGAGTCTAGAAAGCAAGAGTGTGGTTCTCGCTCTAAAGCAGAGTGTGATCCATGGATGAAAACTATGCTGTATGTTTCCCTTCAGAAAAGTAGTTAAATCCCAGGTTCTATGTCTCCCTACAAGCAAGACTTCGTTTCAGGTAAGGGCAGTCACTTTTCTCCTCAAACGAACTACATCTTTCACGGAGCTCAGACGTTTCTCATCTTAACAGACAAGCATTAGATGTTAGAAGACCAGTGCTTTGTATCAGTTTCAGAAGCAGAGTTCGACTAGATATGGTCCGTATGTGTACGAAACTCCGTTCTTTTGTTCTCAGCAAACTCACGTTTCCTGCTGTCTTAGAGACTCTAGAAAGAAGAGCATGCTTCTTGTTCAAACGCTGAGTGTGATCAATGGATGAGAACACTTCTGTGTGTTTCACTTCAGAAATGGAGTTAAATCCCAGGCTCTGAGTCTTCCTACAAGCAAGACTTCGTTTCAGGTAAGGGCAGTCAGTTTTCTGCTCAAACGAACTACATCGTTCACGAAGCTCACACATTTCTCATCTTAACTGACAAGCATTGGATGTAAGATGGTCAGTGCTTTTTTTCAGTTTCAGAAGCAGATTTGGACTACATATGGTCCATATGTGTAGGAAACACCGAACTTTTGTTCTGGGCACACTCACGTTTCCTGCTGTCTTAGAGACTCTAGAAAGCAAGAGCGTGCTTCTCGCTCTACAGCAGAGTGTGATCAATGGATGATTACACTGCTGTGTTTCACTTCAGAAATGGAGTTAAATCCCAGGCTCTGAGTCTCCCTACAAGCAAGACTTCGTTTCAGGTAGGGGCAGTCACTTTTCTGCTCAAATGAACTACATCATTCACGAAGCTCACACGTTTCTCATCTTAATTGACAAGCATTGGATGTTAGAGGACCAGTGCTTTGTATCAGTTTCAGAAGAAGAGTTGGACTACATATGGTACATATGTGTAGGAAACACCGTTCTTCTGTTCTGGGCACACTCAGATTTCCTGCTGTTTAGAGAATCTAGAAAGCAATAGCGTGCTTCTTGTTCTAAAGCAGAGTGTGATCAATGGATGAGACAATGCTGTGTGTTTTACCTCAGAAATGGAGTTAAATCCCAGGCTCTGTGTCTTCCTACAAGCAAGACTTCGTTTCAGGTAAGGGCAGTCACTTTTCAGTTCAAAGGAACTACATCATTCACAAAGCTCACACGTTTCTCATCTTAACTGACAAGAACTGGATGTTAGAGGACCAGTGCATTCTATCAGTTTCAGAAGAAGATTTGGACTACATATAGTCCGTATGTGTAGGTAACACCGTTCTTTTGTTCTGGGCACACTCAGATTTCCTGCGGTCTTAGAGACTCTAGAAAGCAAGAGTGTGCTTCTTGCTCTAAAGCAGAGTGTGATCCATGGATGAGAACTGTGCTGTGTGCTTGACTTCAGAAATGGAGTTAAATCCCAGGCTCTGAGTCTTCCTACAGGCAAGACTTCGTTTCAGGTAAGGGCAGTCACTTTTCTGCTCAAACGAACTACATCGTTCATGAAGCTCACGCGTTTCTCATCTTAACTGACAAGCAATGGATGTTAGATGGTCAGTGCTTTGTATCAGTTTCAGAAGCAGATTTGGACTACATATGGTCCATATGTGTAGGAAACACCATTCTCTTGTTCCGGACAGACTCAGATTTCCTGCTGTATTAGAGACTCTACAAAGCAAGAGTGTGCTTCTCGCTCTAAAGCAGAGTGTGATCCATGGATGAGAACTATGCTGCGTGTTTCCCTTCAGAAATGGACTTAAATCCCACTCTCTGTGTCTTACTACAAGCAAGACTTCGTTTCAGGTAAGGGCAGTCACTTTACTGCTCAAATGAACTACATCATTCACGAAGCTCACACGTTTCTCATGTTAACTGACAAGCATTGGATGTTAGAGGACCAGTGCTTTGTATCAGTTTCAGAAGAAGTGTTGGACTAGATATGGTCCATATGTGTAGGAAACACCGTTCTTTTTTTCTGGGCACACTCAGATTTCCTGCTGTCTTAGAGAATCTAGAAAGCAATAGCGTGCTTCTTGTTCTAAAGCAGAGTGTGAACAATGGATGAGACAATGCTGTGTTTTTCACTTCAGAAATGGAGTTAAATCTGAGGCTCTGTGTCTTCCTACAGGCAAGACTTCGTTTCAGGTAAGGGCAGTCACTTTTCAGCTCAAATGATCTACATCGTTCACTGAGCTCACACATTTCTCATCTTAACAGACAAGCATTGGATGTTAGAGGACCAGTGCTTTGTATCAGTTTCAGAAGCAGAGTTGGACTAGATATTGTCCGTATGTGTAGGAAACACCGTTCTTTTGTTCTCAGCACACTCACGTTTCCTGCTGTCTTAGAGACTCTAGAAAGAAGAGCATGCTTCTTGTTCAAACGCTGAGTGTGATCAATGGATGAGAACACTGCTGTGTGTTTCACTTCAGAAATGGAGTTACATCCCAGGCTCTGAGTCTTCCTACAAGCAAGACTTCGTTTCAGGTAAGGGCAGTCAGTTTTCTGCTCAAACGAACTACATCGTTCACGAAGCTCACACATTTCTCATCTTAACTGACAAGCATTGGATGTAAGATGGTCAGTGCTTTTTTTCAGTTTCAGAAGCAGATTTGGACTACATATGGTCCATATGTGTAGGAAACACCGAACTTTTGTTCTGGGCACTCTCACGTTTCCTGCTGTCTTAGAGACTGTAGAAAGCAAGAGCGTGCTTCTTGCTCTAAAGCAGAGTGTGATCCATGGATGAGAATTATGCTGTGTGTTTCCCTTCAGAAAAGGAGTTAAATCCCAGGCTCTGTGTCTTCCTACAAGCAAGACTTCGTTTCAGGTAAGGGCAGTCACTTTTCAGTTCAAAGGAACTACATCATTCACAAAGCTCACACGTTTCTCATCTTAACTGACAAGCACTGGATGTTAGAGGACCAGTGCATTCTATCAGTTTCAGAAGAAGATTTGGACTACATATAGTCCGTATGTGTAGGAAACACCGTTCTTTTGTTCTGGGCACACTCAGATTTCCTGCTGTCTTAGAGTCTCTAGAAAGCAAGAGTGTGCTTCTTGCTCAAAAGCAGAGTGTGATCCATGGATGAGAACTATGCTGTGTGCTTGACTTCAGAAATGGAGTTAAATCCCAGGCTCTGAGTCTTCCTACAGGCAAGACTTCATTTCAGGTAAGGGCAGTCACTTTTCTGCTCAAAGGAACTACATCGTTCATGAAGCTCACGCGTTTCTCATCTTAACTGCCAAGCAATGGATGTTAGATGGTCAGTGCTTTGTATCAGTTTCAGAAGCAGATTTGGACTACATATGGTCCATATGTGTAGGAAACCCTGTTCTCTTGTTCCGGGCACACTCAGATTTCCTGCTGTATTAGAGACTCTACAAAGCAAGAGTGTGCTTCTCGCTCTAAAGCAGAGTGTGATCCATGGATGAGAACTATGCTGTGTGTTTCCCTTCAGAAATGGACTTAAATCCCAGGCTCTGTGTCTTACTACAAGCAAGACTTCGTTTCAGGTAAGGGCAGTCACTTTTCTGCTCAAATGAACTACATCATTCACGAAGCTCACACGTTTCTCATGTTAACTGACAAGCATTGGATGTTAGAGGACCAGTGCTTTGTATCAGTTTCAGAAGAAGTGTTGGACTAGATATGGTCCATATGTGTAGGAAACACCGTTCTTTTTTTCTGGGCACACTCAGATTTCCTGCTGTCTTAGAGAATCTAGAAAGCAATAGCATGCTTCTTGTTCTAAAGCAGAGTGTGATCAATGGATGAGACAATGCTGTGTTTTTCACTTCAGAAATGGAGTTAAACCCGAGGCTCTGTGTCTTCCTACAGGCAAGACTTCGTTTCAGGTAAGGGCAGTCACTTTTCAGCTCAAACGAAGTACATCGTTCACTGAGCTCACACATTTCTCATCTTAACAGACAAGCATTGGATGTTAGAGGACCAGTGCTTTGTATCAGTTTCAGAAGCAGAGTCGGACTAGATATTGTCCGTATGTGTAGGAAACACCGTTCTTTTGTTCTCAGCACACTCACGTTTCCTGCTGTCTTAGAGACTCTAGAAAGCAAGAGCGTGCTTCTTGTTCTAAAGCAGAGTGTCATCAATGGATGAGACAATGCAGTGTGTTTCACTTCAGAAATGGAGTTAAATCCCAGGCTCTGAGTCTCCCTACAAGCAAGACTTCCTTTCAGGTAGGGGCAGTCACTTTTCTGCTCAAAGGAACTACATCGTTCACGAAGCTCACACGTTTCTCATCTTAACTGACAAGCATTGGATGTTAGAGGACCAGTGCATTGTATCAGTTTCAGAAGAAGATTTAGACTACATATAGTCCGTATGTGTAGGAAACACCGTTCTTTGGTTCTAGGCACAATCAGATTTCCTGCTGTATTAGATAATCTAGAAAGCAAGAGCGTGTTTCTTGCTCTAAAGCAGAGTGTGATCCATGGATGAGAACTATGCTGTGTGTTTCACTTCAGAAATTGACTTAAATCCCAGGCTCTGTGTCTTACTACAAGCAAGACTTCGTTTCAGGTAAGGGCAGTCACTTTTCTGCTCAAATGAACTACATCATTCACGAAGCTCACACGTTTCTCATCTTAATTGACAAGCACTGGATGGTAGAGGTCCAGTGCTTTGTATCAGTTTCAGAAGAAGAGTTGGACTAGATATGGTCTATATGTGTAGGAAACAGCGTTCTTTTGTTCTGGGCACACTCAGATTTCCTGCTGTCTTAGAGAATCTAGAAAGCAATAGCATGCTTCTTGTTCTAAACCAGAGTGTAATCAATGGATGAGACAATGCTGTGTGTTTCACTTCAGAAATGGTGTTAAATCCCAGGCTCTGAGTCTTCCTACAGTCAAGACTTCGTTTCAGGTAAGGGCAGTCCCTTTTCTGCTCAAACAAACTACATCGTTCATGAAGCTCACACGTTTCTCATGTTAACTGACAAGCATTGGATGTAAGATGGTCAGTGCTTTTTTTCAGTTTCAGAAGCAGATTTGGACTACATATGGTCCATATGTGTAGGAAACACCGAACTTTTGTTCTGGGCACACACACCTTTCCTGCTGTCTTAGAGACTCTAGAAAGCAAGAGCGTGCTTCTATCTCTAAAACAGAGTGTGATCCATGGATGAGACTATGCTGTGTGTTTCACTTCAGAAATGGAGTTAAATCCCATGCTCTGAGTCTCCCTACAAGCCAGACTTCTTTTCAGGTAAGGGAAGTCACTTTTCTGCTCAAAGGAACTACATCGTTCACAAAGCTCACACGTTTCTCATCTTAACTGACAAGCATTGGATGTTAGAGGACCAGTGCTTTGTATCTGTTTCAGAAGCAGAGTTGGACTAGATATGGTCCCTATGTGTAGGAAACACTGTTCTTTTGTTCTCAGCACACTCAAGTTTCCTGCTGTCTTAGAGAGTCTATAAATCAAGAGCGTGCTTCTTGTTCTAAAGCAGAGTGTGATCAATGGATGATTACACTGCTGTGTGTTTCCCTTCAGAAATGGAGTTAAATCCCAGGCTCTGAGTCTTCCTACAAGCAAGACTTCAATTCAGGTAAGGGCAGTCACTTTTCTGCTCAAACTAACTACATCGTACACGAAGCTAACACATTTCTCATCTTAACTGACAAGCATTGGATGTTAGAGGACCAGTGCTTTGTATCAGTTTCAGAAGCAGATTTGAACTACATATGGTCCATATGTGTAGGAAACACCGTTCTTTTGTTCTGGGCACACTCAGATTTCCTGCTGTATTAGAGACTCTAGAAAGCAAGAGCGTGCTTCTCGCTCTAAAGCAGAGTGTGATCCATGGATGAGAACTATGCTATGTGTTTGCCTTCAGAAATGGAGTTAAATCCCAGGCTCTGAGTCCTACTACAAGCAAGACTTCGTTTCAGGTAAGGGCAGTCACTTTTCTGCTCAAATGAACTACATCGTTCACTGAGCTCACACGTTTCTCATCTTAACTGACAAGCATTGGAATTTAGAGGGTCAGTGCTTTGTATCAGTTTCAGAAGCAGAGTTGGACTAGATATGGTCCGTATGTGTAGGAAACACCATTCTTTTTTTCGCAGCACACTTACATTTCCTGCTGTCTTAGAAACTCTAGAAAGCAAGAGCGTGCTTCTTGTTCAAAAGCAGAGTGTGATCAATGGATGAGACAATGCTGTGTGTTTCACTTCAGAAATGGAGTTAAATCCCATGCTCTGAGTATCCCTACAAGCAAGACTTCATTTCAGGTAAGGGCAGTCACTTTTTTGCTCAAAGGAACTACATTGTTCACGAAGCTCACACGTTTCTCATGTTAACTGACAAGCATTGGATGTAAGATGGTCCGTGCTTTTTTTCAGTTTCAGAAGCCGATTTGGACTACATATTGTCCATATGTGTAGGAAAAACCGAACTTTTGTTCTGGGCACACTCACGTTTCCTGCTGTCTTAGAGACTCTAGAAAGCAAAAGCGTGCTTCTCGCTCTAAAACAGAGTGTGATCTATGGATGAGACTATGCTGTGTGTTTCACTTCAGAAATGGAGTTAAATCCCATGCTCTGTGTCTCTCTACAAGCAAGACTTCGTTTCAGGTAAGGGCAGTCACTTTTCTGCTCAAACGAACAACATCGTTCACGAAGCTCACACGTTTCTCATCTTAACTGACAAGGATTGGATGTTAGAGGACCAGTGCTTTGTATCTGTTTCAGAAGCAGAGTTGGACTAGATATGGTCCCTATGTGTAGGAAACACCGTTCTTTTGTTCTCAGCACACTCACGTTTCCTGCTGTCTTAGAGACTTTAGAAAGCAAGAGTGTGCTTCTCGCTCTAAAACAGAGTGTGATCAATGGATGAGAACACTGCTGTGTGTTTCACTTCAGAAATGGAGTTAAATCCCAGGCTCTGAGTCTTCCAACAAGCAAGACTTCGTTTCAGGTAACGGCAGTCAGTTTTCTGCTCAAATGAACTACATCGTTCTCAAAGCTCACACGTTTCTCATCTTAACTGACAAGCATTGGCTGTTAGAGAGTCAGTGCTTCGTGTCAGTTTCAGAAGCAGATTTGCACTACATATGGTCCATATGTGTAGGAAACACCGAACTTTTGTTCTGGGCACACTCACGTTTCCCGATGTCTTAGAGACTCTAGAAAGCAAAAGCGTGCGTCTCGCTCTAAAACAGAGTGTGATCCATGGATGAGACTATGCTGTGTGTTTCACTTCAGAAATGGAGTTAAATCCCATGCTCTGTGTCTCCCTACAAGCAAGACTTCGTTTCAGGTAAGGGCAGTCACTTTTCTGCTCAAACGAACTACATCATTCACGAAGCTCACACGTTTCTCATCTTTATTGACAAGCATTAGATGTTAGAGCACCAGTGCTTTGTATCAGTTTCAGAAGAAGAGTTGGACTAGATATGGTCCGTATGTGTAGGAAACACCGTTCTGTTGTTCTCAGCACACTCACCTTTCCTGCTGTCTTAGAGACTCAAGAAAGCAAGAGCGTGCTTCTTTCTAAAGCAGAGTGTCATCCATGGATGAGAACTATGCTGTGTGTTTGCCTTCAGAAATGGAGTTAAATCCCAGGATCTGAGTCTTCCTACAAGCAAGACTTCGTTTCAGGTAAGGGCAGTCACTTTTCTGCTCAAACGAACTACATCGTTTACTGAGCTCACACGTTTCTCATCTTAAATGACAAGCATTGGAAGTTAGAGGGTCAGTGCTTTGTATCAGTTTCAGAAGCAGATTTGGACTAGATATGGTCCATATGTGTAGGAAACACCGTTCTTTTGTTCTGGGCACACTCAGATTTCCTGCTGTCTTAGAGAGTCTAGAAAGCAAGAGTGTGGTTCTCGCTCTAAAGCAGAGTGTGATCCATGGATGAAAACTATGCTGTATGTTTCCCTTCAGAAAAGTAGTTAAATCCCAGGTTCTATGTCTCCCTACAAGCACTACTTCGTTTCAGGTGTGGGCAGTCAGTTTTCTGCTCAAACGAACTACATCGTTCACGAAGCTCACACATTTCTCATCTTAACTGACAAGCATTGGATGTAAGATGGTCAGTGCTTTTTTTCAGTTTCAGAAGCAGATTTGGACTACATATGGTCCATATGTGTAGGAAACACCGAACTTTTGTTCTGGGCACACTCACGTTTCCTGCTGTCTTAGAGACTCTAGAAAGCAAGAGCGTGCTTCTCGCTCTACAGCAGAGTGTGATCAATGGATGATTACACTGCTGTGTTTCACTTCAGAAATGGAGTTAAATCCCAGGCTCTGAGTCTCCCTACAAGCAAGACTTCGTTTCAGGTAGGGGCAGTCACTTTTCTGCTCAAATGAACTACATCATTCACGAAGCTCACACGTTTCTCATCTTAATTGATAAGAATTGGATGTTAGAGGACCAGTGCTTTGTATCAGTTTCAGAAGAAGAGTTGGACTACATATGGTCCATATGTGTAGGAAACACCGTTCTTTTGTTCTGGGCACACTCAGATTTCCTGCTGTTTAGAGAATCTAGAAAGCAATAGCGTGCTTCTTGTTCTAAAGCAGAGTGTGATCAATGGATGAGACAATGCTGTGTGTTTCACTTCAGAAATGGAGTTAAATCCCAGGCTCTGTGTCTTCCTACAAGCAAGACTTCGTTTCAGGTAAGGGCAGTCACTTTTCAGTTCAAAGGAACTACATCATTCACAAAGCTCACACGTTTCTCATCTTAACTGACAAGCACTGGATGTTAGAGGACCAGTGCATTCTATCAGTTTCAGAAGAAGATTTGGACTACATATAGTCCGTATGTGTAGGTAACACCGTTCTTTTGTTCTGGGCACACTCAGATTTCCTGCGGTCTTAGAGACTCTAGAAAGCAAGAGTGTGCTTCTTGCTCTAAAGCAGAGTGTGATCCATGGATGAGAACTGTGCTGTGTGCTTGACTTCAGAAATGGAGTTAAATCCCAGGCTCTGAGTCTTCCTACAGGCAAGACTTCGTTTCAGGTAAGGGCAGTCACTTTTCTGCTCAAACGAACTACATCGTTCATGAAGCTCACGCGTTTCTCATCTTAACTGACAAGCAATGGATGTTAGATGGTCAGTGCTTTGTATCAGTTTCAGAAGCAGATTTGGACTACATATGGTCCATATGTGTAGGAAACACCATTCTCTTGTTCCGGGCAGACTCAGATTTCCTGCTGTATTAGAGACTCTACAAAGCAAGAGTGTGCTTCTCGCTCTAAAGCAGAGTGTGATCCATGGATGAGAACTATGCTGCGTGTTTCCCTTCAGAAATGGACTTAAATCCCACTCTCTGTGTCTTACTACAAGCAAGACTTCGTTTCAGGTAAGGGCAGTCACTTTACTGCTCAAATGAACTACATCATTCACGAAGCTCACACGTTTCTCATGTTAACTGACAAGCATTGGATGTTAGAGGACCAGTGCTTTGTATCAGTTTCAGAAGAAGTGTTGGACTAGATATGGTCCATATGTGTAGGAAACACCGTTCTTTTTTTCTGGGCACACTCAGATTTCCTGCTGTCTTAGAGAATCTAGAAAGCAATAGCGTGCTCCTTGTTCTAAAGCAGAGTGTGAACAATGGATGAGACAATGCTGTGTTTTTCACTTCAGAAATGGAGTTAAATCTGAGGCTCTGTGTCTTCCTACAGGCAAGACTTCGTTTCAGGTAAGGGCAGTCACTTTTCAGCTCAAATGATCTACATCGTTCACTGAGCTCACACATTTCTCATCTTAACAGACAAGCATTGGATGTTAGAGGACCAGTGCTTTGTATCAGTTTCAGAAGCAGAGTTGGACTAGATATTGTCCGTATGTGTAGGAAACACCGTTCTTTTGTTCTCAGCACACTCACGTTTCCTGCTGTCTTAGAGACTCTAGAAAGAAGAGCATGCTTCTTGTTCAAACGCTGAGTGTGATCAATGGATGAGAACACTGCTGTGTGTTTCACTTCAGAAATGGAGTTACATCCCAGGCTCTGAGTCTTCCTACAAGCAAGACTTCGTTTCAGGTAAGGGCAGTCAGTTTTCTGCTCAAACGAACTACATCGTTCACGAAGCTCACACATTTCTCATCTTAACTGACAAGCATTGGATGTAAGATGGTCAGTGCTTTTTTTCAGTTTCAGAAGCAGATTTGGACTACATATGGTCCATATGTGTAGGAAACACCGAACTTTTGTTCTGGGCACTCTCACGTTTCCTGCTGTCTTAGAGACTGTAGAAAGCAAGAGCGTGCTTCTTGCTCTAAAGCAGAGTGTGATCCATGGAAGAGAATTATGCTGTGTGTTTCCCTTCAGAAAAGGAGTTAAATCCCAGGCTCTGTGTCTTCCTACAAGCAAGACTTCGTTTCAGGTAAGGGCAGTCACTTTTCAGTTCAAAGGAACTACATCATTCACAAAGCTCACACGTTTCTCATCTTAACTGACAAGCACTGGATGTTAGAGGACCAGTGCATTCTATCAGTTTCAGAAGAAGATTTGGACTACATATAGTCCGTATGTGTAGGAAACACCGTTCTTTTGTTCTGGGCACACTCAGATTTCCTGCTGTCTTAGAGTCTCTAGAAAGCAAGAGTGTGCTTCTTGCTCAAAAGCAGAGTGTGATCCATGGATGAGAACTATGCTGTGTGCTTGACTTCAGAAATGGAGTTAAATCCCAGGCTCTGAGTCTTCCTACAGGCAAGACTTCGTTTCAGGTAAGGGCAGTCACTTTTCTGCTCAAAGGAACTACATCGTTCATGAAGCTCACGCGATTCTCATCTTAACTGCCAAGCAATGGATGTTAGATGGTCAGTGCTTTGTATCAGTTTCAGAAGCAGATTTGGACTACATATGGTCCATATGTGTAGGAAACCCTGTTCTCTTGTTCCGGGCACACTCAGATTTCCTGCTGTATTAGAGACTCTACAAAGCAAGAGTGTGCTTCTCGCTCTAAAGCAGAGTGTGATCCATGGATGAGAACTATGCTGTGTGTTTCCCTTCAGAAATGGACTTAAATCCCAGGCTCTGTGTCTTACTACAAGCAAGACTTCGTTTCAGGTAAGGGCAGTCACTTTACTGCTCAAATGAACTACATCATTCACGAAGCTCACACGTTTCTCATGTTAACTGACAAGCATTGGATGTTAGAGGACCAGTGCTTTGTATCAGTTTCAGAAGAAGTGTTAGACTAGATATGGTCCATATGTGTAGGAAACACCGTTCTTTTTTTCTGGGCACACTCAGATTTCCTGTTGTCTTAGAGAATCTAGAAAGCAATAGCATGCTTCTTGTTCTAAAGCAGAGTGTGATCAATGGATGAGACAATGCTGTGTTTTTCACTTCAGAAATGGAGTTAAACCCGAGGCTCTGTGTCTTCCTACAGGCAAGACTTCGTTTCAGGTAAGGGCAGTCACTTTTCAGCTCAAACGAACTACATCGTTCACTGAGCTCACACATTTCTCATCTTAACAGACAAGCATTGGATGTTAGAGGACCAGTGCTTTGTATCAGTTTCAGAAGCAGAGTCGGACTAGATATTGTCCGTATGTGTAGGAAACACCGTTCTTTTGTTCTCAGCACACTCACGTTTCCTGCTGTCTTAGAGAATCTAGAAAGCAAGAGCGTGCTTCTTGTTCTAAAGCAGAGTGTCATCAATGGATGAGACAATGCAGTGTGTTTCACTTCAGAAATGGAGTTAAATCCCAGGCTCTGAGTCTCCCTACAAGCAAGACTTCCTTTCAGGTAGGGGCAGTCACTTTTCTGCTCAAAGGAACTACATCGTTCACGAAGCTCACACGTTTCTCATCTTAACTGACAAGCATTGGATGTTAGAGGACCAGTGCATTGTATCAGTTTCAGAAGAAGATTTAGACTACATATAGTCCGTATGTGTAGGAAACACCGTTCTTTGGTTCTAGGCACAATCAGATTTCCTGCTGTATTAGATAATCTAGAAAGCAAGAGCGTGCTTCTTGCTCTAAAGCAGAGTGTGATCCATGGATGAGAACTATGCTGTGTGTTTCACTTCAGAAATTGACTTAAATCCCAGGCTCTGTGTCTTACTACAAGCAAGACTTCGTTTCAGGTAAGGGCAGTCACTTTTCTGCTCAAATGAACTACATCATTCACGAAGCTCACACGTTTCTCATCTTAATTGACAAGCACTGGATGGTAGAGGACCAGTGCTTTGTATCAGTTTCAGAAGAAGAGTTGGACTAGATATGGTCTATATGTGTAGGAAACAGCGTTCTTTTGTTCTGGGCACACTCAGATTTCCTGCTGTCTTAGAGAATCTAGAAAGCAATAGCATGCTTCTTGTTCTAAACCAGAGTGTAATCAATGGATGAGACAATGCTGTGTGTTTCACTTCAGAAATGGTGTTAAATCCCAGGCTCTGAGTCTTCCTACAGTCAAGACTTCGTTTCAGGTAAGGGCAGTCCCTTTTCTGCTCAAACAAACTACATCGTTCATGAAGCTCACGCGTTTCTCATCTTAACTGACAAGCAATGGATGTTAGATGGTCAGTGCTTTGTATCAGTTTCAGAAGCAGATTTGGACTACATATGGTCCATATGTGTAGGAAACACCGTTCTTTTGTTCCGGGCACACTCAGATCCTGCTGTATTAGAGACTCTACAAAGCAAGAGTGTGCTTCTCGCTCTAAAGCAGAGTGTGATCCATGGATGAGAACTATGCTGTGTGTTTCCCTTCAGAAATGGACTTAAATACCAGGCTCTGTGTCTTACTACAAGCAAGACTTCGTTTCAGGTAAGGGCAGTCACTTTTCTGCTCAAATGAACTACATCATTCACGAAGCTCACATGTTTCTCATCTTAATTGACAAGCATTGGATGTTAGAGGACCAGTACTTTGTATCAGTTTCAGAAGCAGAGTTGGACTAGATATTGTCCGTATGTGTAGGAAACACCGTTCTTTTGTTCTCAGCACACTCACGTTTCCTGCTGTCTTAGAGACTCTAGAAAGCAAGAGCGTGCTTCTTGTTCTATAGCAGAGTGTCATCAATGGATGAGACAATGCAGTGTGTTTCACTTCAGAAATGGAGTTAAATCCCAGGCTCTGAGTCTCCCTACAAGCAAGACTTCGTTTCAGGTAGGGGCAGTCACTTTTCTGCTCAAAGGAACTACATCGTTCACGAAGCTCACACTTTTCTCATCTTAACTGACAAGCATTGGATGTTAGAGGACCAGTGCATTGTATCAGTTTCAGAAGAAGATTTAGACTACATATAGTCCGTATGTGTAGGAAACACCGTTCTTTGGTTCTAGGCACAATCAGATTTCCTGCTGTATTAGATAATCTAGAAAGCAAGAGCGTGCTTCTTGCTCTAAAGCAGAGTGTGATCCATGGATGAGAACTATGCTGTGTGTTTCACTTCAGAAATTGACTTAAATCCCAGGCTCTGTTTCTTACTACAAGCAAGACTTCGTTTCAGGTAAGGGCAGTCACTTTTCTGCTCAAATGAACTACATCATTCACGAAGCTCACACGTTTCTCATCTTAATTGACAAGCACTGGATGGTAGAGGACCAGTGCTTTGTATCAGTTTCAGAAGAAGAGTTGGACTAGATATGGTCTATATGTGTAGGAAACAGCGTTCTTTTGTTCTGGGCACACTCAGATTTCCTGCTGTCTTAGAGAATCTAGAAAGCAATAGCATGCTTCTTGTTCTAAACCAGAGTGTAATCAATGGATGAGACAATGCTGTGTGTTTCACTTCAGAAATGGTGTTAAATCCCAGGCTCTGAGTCTTCCTACAGTCAAGACTTCGTTTCAGGTAAGGGCAGTCCCTTTTCTGCTCAAACAAACTACATCGTTCATGAAGCTCACGCGTTTCTCATCTTAACTGACAAGCAATGGATGTTAGATGGTCAGTGCTTTGTATCAGTTTCAGAAGCAGATTTGGACTACATATGGTCCATATGTGTAGGAAACACCGTTCTTTTGTTCCGGGCACACTCAGATCCTGCTGTATTAGAGACTCTACAAAGCAAGAGTGTGCTTCTCGCTCTAAAGCAGAGTGTGATCCATGGATGAGAACTATGCTGTGTGTTTCCCTTCAGAAATGGACTTAAATACCAGGCTCTGTGTCTTACTACAAGCAAGACTTCGTTTCAGGTAAGGGCAGTCACTTTTCTGCTCAAATGAACTACATCATTCACGAAGCTCACATGTTTCTCATCTTAATTGACAAGCATTGGATGTTAGAGGACCAGTACTTTGTATCAGTTTCAGAAGCAGAGTTGGACTAGATATTGTCCGTATGTGTAGGAAACACCGTTCTTTTGTTCTCAGCACACTCACGTTTCCTGCTGTCTTAGAGACTCTAGAAAGCAAGAGCGTGCTTCTTGTTCTATAGCAGAGTGTCATCAATGGATGAGACAATGCAGTGTGTTTCACTTCAGAAATGGAGTTAAATCCCAGGCTCTGAGTCTCCCTACAAGCAAGACTTCGTTTCAGGTAGGGGCAGTCACTTTTCTGCTCAAAGGAACTACATCGTTCACGAAGCTCACACTTTTCTCATCTTAACTGACAAGCATTGGATGTTAGAGGACCAGTGCATTGTATCAGTTTCAGAAGAAGATTTAGACTACATATAGTCCGTATGTGTAGGAAACACCGTTCTTTGGTTCTAGGCACAATCAGATTTCCTGCTGTATTAGATAATCTAGAAAGCAAGAGCGTGCTTCTTGCTCTAAAGCAGAGTGTGATCCATGGATGAGAACTATGCTGTGTGTTTCACTTCAGAAATTGACTTAAATCCCAGGCTCTGTGTCTTACTACAAGCAAGACTTCGTTTCAGGTAAGGGCAGTCACTTTTCTGCTCAAATGAACTACATCATTCACGAAGCTCACACGTTTCTCATCTTAATTGACAAGCACTGGATGGTAGAGGACCAGTGCTTTGTATCAGTTTCAGAAGAAGAGTTGGACTAGATATGGTCTATATGTGTAGGAAACAGCGTTCTTTTGTTCTGGGCCCACTCAGATTTCCTGCTCTCTTAGAGACTCTAGAAAGCAAGAGTGTGCTTCTCGCTCTAAAGCATAGTTTGATCCATGGATAAAAACTATGCTGTGTGTTTCCCTTCAGAAAAGTAGTTAAATCCCAGGCTCTATGTCTTCCTACAAGCAAGACTTCGTTTCAGTTAAGGGCAGTCACTTTTCAGCTCAAACGAACTACATCGTTCACGAAGCTCACACGTTTCACATCTTAACCGACAAGCATTAGATGTTAGAAGACCAGTGCTTTGTATCAGTTTCAGAAGCAGAGTTCGACTAGATATGGTCCGTATGTGTATGAAACACCGTTCTTTTGTTCTCAGCAAACTCACGTTTCCTGCTGTCTTAGAGACTCTAGAAAGAAGAGCATGCTTCTTGTTCAAACGCTGAGTGTGATCAATGGATGAGAACACTGCTGTGTGATTCACTTCAGAAATGGAGTTAAATCCCAGGCTCTGAGTCTTCCTACAAGCAAGACTTAGTTTCAGGTAAGGGCAGTCAGTTTTCTGCTCAAACGAACTACATCGTTCACGAAGCTCACACGTTTCTCATGTTAACTGACAAGCATTGGATGTAAGATGGTCAGTGCTTTTTTTCAGTTTCAGAAGCAGATTTGGACTACATATGGTCCATATGTGTAGGAAACACCGAACTTTTGTTCTGGGCACACTCACGTTTCCTGCTGTCTTAGAGACTCTAGAAAGCAAAAGCGTGCTTCTCGTTCTAAAACAGAGTGTGATGTATGGATGAGACTATGCTGTGTGTTTCACTTCAGAAATGGAGTTAAATGCCATGCTCTGTGTCTCCCTACAAGCAAGACTTCGTTTCAGGTAAGGGCAGTCACTTTTCTGCTCAAACGAACTACATCGTTCACGAAGCTCACACGTTACTCATCTTAACTTACAAGGATTGGATGTTAGAGGACCAGTGCTTTGTATCTGTTTCAGAAGCAGAGTTGGACTAGATATGGTCCCTATGTGTAGGAAACACCGTTCTTTTGTTCTCAGCACACTCACGTTTCCTGCTGTCTTAGAGACTTTAGAAAGCAAAAGCGTGCTTCTCGCTCTAAAGCAGAGTGTGATCCATGGATGAGAACACTGCTGTGTGTTTCACATCAGAAATGGAGTTACATCCCAGGTTCTGAGTCTTCCTACATGAAAGACTTCGTTTCAGGTAAGGACAGTCACTTATCTGCTTAAACGAACTACATCATTCACGAAGCTCACACGTTTCTCATCTTTATTGACAAGCATTAGATGTTAGAGGACCAATGGTTTGTATCAGTTTCAGAAGAAGAGTTGTACTAGATATGGTCCGTATGTGTAGGAAACACCGTTCTTTTGTTCTAAGCACACTCACGTTTCCTGCTGTCTTAGAGACTCTAGAAAGCAAGAGCGTGCCTCTTTCTAAAGCAGAGTGTGATCCATGGATGAGAACTATGCTGTGTGTTTGCCTTCAGAAATGGAGTTAAATCCCAGGCTCTGAGTCTTCCTACAAGCAAGACTTCGTTTCAGGTAAGGGCAGTCACTTTTCTGCTCAAACGAACTACATCGTTCACTGAGCTCACAATTTTCTCATCTTAACTGACGAGCACTGGAAGTTAGAGGGTCAGTGCATTGTATCAGTTTCAGAAGCAGATTTGGACTAGATATGGTCTATATGTGTAGGAAACACCGTTCTTTTGTTCTGATCACACTCAGATTTCCTGCTGTCTTAGAGACTCTAGAAAGCAAGAGTGTGCTTCTCGCTCTAAAGCAGAGTGTGATCCATGGATGAAAACTATGCTGTATGTTTCCCTTCAGAAAAGTAGTTAAATCCCAGGCTCTATGTCTTCCTACAAGCAAGACTTCATTTCAGGAAAGGGCAGTCACTTTTCAGCTCAAACGAACTACATCGTTCACGAAGCTCACACGTTTCACATCTTAACAGACAAGCATTAGATGTTAGAAGACCAGTGCTTTGTATCATTTTCAGAAGCAGAGTTCGACTAGATATGGTCTGTATGTGTACGAAACACCGTTCTTTTGTTCTCAGCAAACTCACGTTTCCTGCTGTCTTAGAGACTCTAGAAAGAAGAGCATGCTTCTTGTTCAAACGCTGAGTGTGATCAATGGATGAGAACACTGCTGTGTGTTTCACTTCAGAAATGGAGTTAAATCCCAGGCTCTATGTCTTCCTACAAGAAAGACTTCGTTTCAGGTAAGGGCAGACAGTTTTCGGCTCAAACGAACTACATCGTTCACGAAGCTCACACGTTTCTCATGTTAACTGACAAGCATTGGATGTAAGATGGTCAGTGCTTTTTTTCAGTTTCAGAAGCAGATTTGGACTACATATGGTCCATATGTGTAGGAAACACCCTTCTTTTGTTCTGGGCACACTCAGATTTCCTGCTGTATTAGAGACTCTAGAAAGCAAGAGTGTGCTTCTCGCTCTAAAGCAGGGTGTGATCCATGGATGAGAACTATGCTGTGTGTTTCCCTTCAGAAATGGACTTAAATCCCAGGCTCTGTGTCTTCCTACAAGCAAGACTTCGTTTCAGGTAAGGGCAGTCACTTTTCAGTTCAAAGGAACTACATCATTCACTAAGCTCACACGTTTCTCACCTTAACTGACAAGCATTGGATGTTAGAGGACCAGTGCTTTGTATCAATTTCCAAAGCAGAGTTCGACTAGATATGGTCCCTATGTGTAGGAAACACCGTTCTTTTGTTCTCAGCAAACTCACGTTTCCTGCAGTCTTAGAGACTCTAGAAAGCAAGAGCGTGCTTCTCGCTCTAAAACAGAGTGTGATCCATGGATGAGACTATGCTGTGTGTTTCACTTCAGAAATGGAGTTTAATCCCATGCTCTGTGTCTCCCTACAAGCAAGACTTCATTTCAGGTAAGGGCAGTCACTTTTCTGCTCAAAGGAAGTACATTGTTCACGAAGCTCACACGTTTCTCATTTTAACTGACAAACATTGGATGTTAGAGGACCAGTGCTTTGTATCTGTTTCAGAAGCAGAGTTGCACTAGATATGGTCCCTATGTGTAGGAAACACCGTTCTTTTGTTCTCAGCACACTCACGTTTCCTGCTGACTTAGAGACTCTAGAAAGCAAGAGCGTGCTTCTTGTTCTAAAGCAGAGTGTGATCAATGGATGATTACACTGCTGTGTGTTTTACTTCAGAAATGGAGTTAAATCCCAGGCTCTGAGTCTTCCTACAAGCAAGACCTCAATTCAGGTAAGGGCAGTCACTTTTCTGCTCAAACAAACTACATCGTTCACGAAGCTCACACATTTCTCATCTTAACTGACAAGCATTGGATGTTAGAGGACCAGTGCTTTGTATCAGTTTCAGAAGAAGCGTTGGACTAGATATGGTCCGTATGTGTAGGAAACACCATTCTTTTGTTCTCAGCACACTCACGTTTCCTGCTGTCTTAGAGACTCTAGAAAGCAAGAGCGTGCTTCTTTCTAAAGCAGAGAGTGATCCATGGATGAGAACTATGCTGTGTGTTTCCCTTCAGAAATGGAATTAAATCCCAGGCTCTGAGTCTTCCTACAAGCAAGACTTCAATTCAGGTAAGGGCAGTCACTTTTCTGCTCAAACGAACTACATCGTTCACTGAGCTCACACGTTTCTCATCTTAACTGACAAGCATTGGATGTTAGAGGGTCAGTGTTTTGTATCAGTTTCAGAAGCAGATTTGCACTACATGTGGTCCATATGTGTAGGAAACACCGTTCTTTTGTTCTGGGCACACTCAGATTTCCTGCTGTATTAGAGACTCTAAAAAGCTAGAGTGTGCTTCTTGCTCTACAGCAGAGTGTGATCCATGGATGAGAGCTATGCTGTGTGTTTCCCTTCAGAAATGGAGATAAATCCCAGGCTCTGAGTCTTCCTACAAGCAAGTCTTCGTTTCAGGTAAGGGCAGTCACTTTTCTGCTCAAACGAACTACATCGTTCACGAAGCTCACACGTTTCTCATGTTAACTGACAAGCATTGGATGTAAGATGGTCAGTGCTTTTTTTCAGTTTCAGAAGCAGATTTGGACTACATATGGTCCATATGTGTAGGAAACACCGAACTTTTGTTCTGGGCACACTCACGTTTCCTGCTGTCTTAGAGACTCTAGAAAGCAAAAGCGTGCTTCTCGCTCTAAAACAGAGTGTGATGTATGGATGAGACTATGCTGGGTGTTTCACTTCAGAAATGGAGTTAAATGCCATGCTCTGTGTCTCCCTACAAGCAAGATTTCGTATCAGGTAAGGGCAGTCACTTTTCTGCTCAAACGAACTACATCGTTCACGAAGCTCACACGTTTCTCATCTTAACTTACAAGGATTGGATGTTAGAGGACCAGTGCTTTGTATCTGTTTCAGAAGCAGAGTTGGACTAGATATGGTCCCTATGTGTAGGAAACACCGTTCTTTTGTTCTCAGCACACTCACGTTTCCTGCTGTCTTAGAGACTTTAGAAAGCAAAAGCGTGCTTCTCGCTCTAAAGCAGAGTGTGATCCATGGATGAGAACACTGCTGTGTGTTTCACATCAGAAATGGAGTTACATCCCAGGTTCTGAGTCTTCCTACATGAAAGACTTCGTTTCAGGTAAGGACAGTCACTTTTCTGCTCAAACGAACTACATCATTCACGAAGCTCACACGTTTCTCATCTTTATTGACAAGCATTAGATGTTAGAGGACCAGTGCTTTGTATCAGTTTCAGAAGAAGAGTTGGACTAGATATGGTCCGTATGTGTAGGAAACACCGTTCTTTTGTTCTCAGCACACTCACGTTTCCTGCTGTCTTAGAGACTCTAGAAAGCAAGAGCGTGCCTCTTTCTAAAGCAGAGTGTGATCCATGGATGAGAACTATGCTGTGTGTTTGCCTTCAGAAATGGTGTTAAATCCAAGGCTCTGAGTCTTCCTACAAGCAAGAAATCGTTTCAGGTAAGGGCAGTCACTTTTCTGCTCAAACGAACTACATCGTTCACTGAGCTCACAAGTTTCTCATCTTAACTGACGAGCACTGGAAGTTAGAGGGTCAGTGCTTTGTATCAGTTTCAGAAGCAGATTTGGACTAGATATGGTCTATATGTGTAGGAAACACCGTTCTTTTGTTCTGATCACACTCAGATTTCCTGCTGTCTTAGAGACTCTAGAAAGCAAGAGTGTGCTTCTCGCTCTAAAGCAGAGTGTGATCCATGGATGAAAACTATGCTGTATGTTTCCCTTCAGAAAAGTAGTTAAATCCCAGGTTCTATGTCTTCCTACAAGCAAGACTTCATATCAGGTAAGGGCAGTCACTTTTCAGCTCAAACGAACTACATCGTTCACGAAGCTCACACGTTTCACATCTTAACAGATAAGCATATGATGTTAGAAGACCAGTGCTTTGTATCATTTTCAGAAGCAGAGTTCGACTAGATATGGTCTGTATGTGTAAGAAACACCGTTCTTTTGTTCTCAGCAAACTCATGTTACCTGCTGTCTTAGAGACTCTAGAAAGAAGAGCATGCTTCTTGTTCAAACGCTGAGTGTGATCAATGGATGAGAACACTGCTGTGTGTTTCACTTCAGAAATGGAGTTAAATCCCAGGCTCTGAGTCTTCCTACAAGCAAGACTTCGTTTCAGGTAAGGGCAGTCAGTTTTCGGCTCAAACGAACTACATCGTTCACGAAGCTCACACGTTTCTCATCTTAACTGACAAGCATTGGATGTAAGATGGTCAGTGCTTTTTTTCAGTTTCAGAAACAGATTTGGACTACATATGGTCCATATGTGTAGGAAACACCCTTCTTTTGTTCTGGGCACACTCAGATTTCCTGCTGTATTAGAGACTCTAGAAAGCAAGAGTGTGCTTCTCGCTCTAAAGCAGAGTGTGATCCATGGATGAGAACTATGCTGTGTGTTTCCCTTCAGAAAGGGACTTAAATCCCAGGATCTGTGTCTTCCTACAAGCAAGACTTCGTTTCAGGTAAGGGCAGTCACTTTTCAGTTCAAAGGAACTACATCATTCACTAAGCTCACACGTTTCTCATCTTAACTGACAAGCATTGGATGTTAGAGGACCACTGCTTTGTATCACTTTCAGAAGCAGAGTTGGACTAGATATGGTCCTTATGTGTAGGAAACACCGTTCTTTTGTTCTCAGCACACTCACGTTTCCTGCTGTCTTAGAGACTCTAGAAAGCAAGATCGTGCTTCTTGTTCTAAAGCAGAGTGTGATCAATGGATGAGAACACTCCTGTGTGTTTCACTTCAGAAATGGTGTTAAATCCCAGGCTCTGAGTCTTCCTACAAGCAAGACTTCGTTTCAGGTAAGGGCAGTCACTTTTCAGCTCAAACGAACTACATCGTTCACTGAGCTCTCACGTTTCTCATCTTAACAGACAAGCATTGGATGTTAGAGGACCAGTGCTTTGTATCAGTTTCAGAAGAAGAGTTGGACTAGATATGGTCCGTATGTGTAGGAAACACCGTTCTTTTGTTCTCAGCACTCTCACGTTTCCTGCTGTCTTAGAGACTCTAGAAAGCAAGAGCGTACTTCTCGCTCTAAAGCAGAGTGTGATCCATGGATGAGAACACTGCTGTGTGTTTCACTTCAGAAATGGAGTTAAATCCCAGGACCTGAGTCTTCCTACAAGCAAGACTTCGTTTCAGGTAAGGGCAGTCACTTTTCTGCTCAAACGAACTACATCGTTCACTGAGCTCACACGTTTCTCATCTTAACTGACAAGCATTGGAATTTAGAAGGTCAGTGCTTTGTATCAGATTCAGAAGGAAATTTGGAGTAGATATGGTCCATATGTGTAGGAAACACCGTTCTTTTATTCTGGGCACACTCAGATTTCCTGCTGTCTTAGAGACTCTAGAAAGCAAGAGTGTGCTTCTTGCTCTAAAGCAGAGTGTGATCCATGGATGAAAACTATGCGGTTTGTTTCCCTTCAGAAAAGTAGTTAAATCCCAGGCTCTATGTCTTCCTACAAGCAAGACTTCGTTTCAGGTAAGGGCAGTCACTTTTCAGCTCAAACGAACTACATCTTTCACGAGCTCACATGTTTCTCATCTTAACAGACAGGCATTGGATGTTAGAGGACCAGTGCTTTGTATCAATTTCCAAAGCAGAGTTCAACTAGATATGGTCCCCATGTGTAGGAAACACCGTTCTTTTGTTCTCAGCAAACTCACGTTTCCTGCTGTCTTAGAGACTCTAGAAAGCAATAGCGTGCTTCTTGCTCTAAAACAGAGTGTGATCCATGGATGAGACTATGCTGTGTGTTTCACTTCAGAAATGGAGTTTAATCCCATGCTCTGTGTCTCCCTACAAGCAAGACTTCGTTTCAGGTAAGGGCAGTCACTTTTCTGCTCAAAGGAACTACATCGTTCACGAAGCTCACACGTTTCTCATCTTAACTGACAAACATTGGATGTTAGAGGACCAGTGTTTTGTATCTGTTTCAGAATCAGAGTTGGACTAGATATGGTTCCTATGTGTAGGAAACACCGTTCTTTTGTTCTCAGCACACTCACGTTTCCTGCTGTCTTAGAGATTCTAGAAATCAAGAGCGTGCTTCTTGTTCTAAAGCAGAGTGTGATCAATGGATGATTACACTGCTGTGTGTTTTACTTCAGAAATGGAGTTAAATCCCAGGCTCTGAGTCTTCCTACAAGCAAGACTTCAATTCAGGTAAGGGCAGTCACTTTTCTGCTCAAACAAACTACATCGTTCACGAAGCTCACACGTTTCTCATCTTAACTGACAAGCATTGGATGTTAGAGGACCAGTGCTTTGTATCAGTTTCAGAAGAAGCGTTGGACTAGATATGGTCCGTATGTGTAGGAAACACCATTCTTTTGTTCTCAGCACACTCACGTTTCCTGCTGTCTTAGAGACTCTAGAAAGCAAGAGCGTGCTTCTTTCTAAAGCAGAGAGTGATCCATGGATGAGAACTATGCTGTGTGTTTCCCTTCAGAAATGGAGTTAAATCCCAGGCTCTGAGTCTTCCTACAAGCAAGACTTCGTTTCAGGTAAGGGCAGTCACTTTTCTGCTCAATGAACTACATCGTTCACTGAGCTCACACGTTTCTCATCTTAACTGACAAGCATTGGATGTTAGAGGGTCAGTGCTTTGTATCAGTTTCAGAAGCAGATTTGGACTACATATGGTCCATATGTGTAGGAAACACCGTTCTTTTGTTCTGGGCACACTCAGATTTCCTGCTGTATTAGAGACTCTAGAAAGCTAGAGTGTGCTTCTTGCTCTACAGCAGAGTGTGATCCATGGATGAGAACTATGCTGTGTGTTTCCCTTCAGAAATGGAGATAAATCCCAGGCTCTGAGTCTTCCTACAAGCAAGACTTCGTTTCAGGTAAGGGCAGTCACTTTTCTGCTCAAACGAACTACATCGTTCACGAAGCTCACACGTTTCTCATCTTAACTGACAAGCACTGGAATTTAGAGGGTCAGGGCTTTGTATCAGTTTCAGAAACAGATTTGGACTACTTATGGTACATATGTGTAGGAAACACCGTTCTTTTGTTCTGGGCACACTCAGATTTCCTGCTCTCTTAGAGACTCTAGAAAGCAAGATTGTGCTTCTCGCTCTAAAGCATAGTTTGATCCATGGATGAAAACTATGCTGTGTGTTTCCCTTCAGAAAAGTAGTTAATTCCCAGGCTCTATGTCTTCCTACAAGCAAGACTTCGTTTCAGGTAAGGGCAGTCACTTTTCAGCTCAAACGAACTACATCGTTCACGAAGCTCACACGTTTCACATCTTAACAGACAAGCATTAGATGTTAGAAGACCAGTGCTTTGTATCAGTTTCAGAAGCAGAGTTCGACAAGATATGGTCCGTATGTGTATGAAACACCGTTCTTTTGTTCTCAGCAAACTCACGTTTCCTGCTGTCTTAGATACTCTAGAAAGAAGAGCATGCTTCTTGTTCAAACGCTGAGTGTGATCAATGGATGAGAACACTGCTGTGTGATTCACTTCAGAAATGTAGTTAAATCCCAGGCTCTGAGTCTTCCTACAAGCAAGACTTAGTTTCAGGTAAGGGCAGTCAGTTTTCTGCTCAAACGAACTACATCGTTCACGAAGCTAACACGTTTCTCATGTTAACTGACAAGCATTGGATGTAAGATGGTCAGTGCTTTTTTTCAGTTTCAGAAGCAGATTTGGACTATATATGGTCCATATGTGTAGGAAACACCGAACTTTTGTTCTGGGCACACTCACGTTTCCTGCTGTCTTAGAGACTCTAGAAAGCAAAAGCATGCTTCTCGCTCTAAAACAGAGTGTGATGTATGGATGAGACTATGCTGTGTGTTTCACTTCAGAAATGGAGTTAAATCCCATGCTCTGTGTCTCCCTACAAGCAAGACTTCGTTTCAGGTAAGGCCAGTGACTTTTCTGCTCAAACGAACTACATCGTTCACGAAGCTCACACGTTTCTCATCTTAACTGACAAGGATTGGATGTTAGAGGACCAGTGCTTTGTATCTGTTTCAGAAGCAGAATTGGACTAGATATGGTCCCTATGTGTAGGAAACACCGTTCTTTTGTTCTCAGCACACTCACGTTTCCTGCTGTCTTAGAGACTTTAGAAAGCAAGAGCGTGCTTCTCGCTCTAAAGCAGAGTGTGATCCATGGATGAGAACACTGCTGTGTGTTTCACATCAGAAATGGAGTTACATCCCAGGCTGTGAGTCTTCCTACAAGAAAGACTTCGTTTCAGGTAAGGACAGTCACTTTTCTGCTCAAACGAACTACATCATTCACGAAGCTCACACGTTTCTCATCTTTATTGACAAGCATTAGATGTTAGAGGACCAGTGCTTTGTATCAGTTTCAGAAGAAGAGTTGGTCTAGATATGGTCCGTATGTGTAGGAAACACCGTTCTTTTGTTCTAAGCACACTCACCTTTCCTGCTGTCTTAGAGACTCTGGAAAGCAAGAGTGTGCCTCTTTCTAAAGCAGAGTGTGATCCATGGATGAGAACTATGCTGTGTGTTTGCCTTCAGAAATGGAGTTAAATCCCAGGCTCTGAGTCTTCCTACAATCAAGACTTCGTTTCAGGTAAGGGCAGTCACTTTTCTGCTCAAACGAACTACATCATTCACTGAGCTCACAAGTTTCTCATCTTAACTCACGAGCATGGGAAGTTAGAGGGTCAGTGCTTTGTATCAGTTTCAGAAGCAGATTTGGACTAGATATGGTCCATATGTGTAGGAAACACCGTTCTTTTGTTCTGGACACACTCAGATTTCCTGCTGTCTTAGAGACCCTAGAAAGCAAGAGCGTGCTTCTCGCTCTAGAGCAGAGTGTGATTCATGGATGAGAACTATGCTGTGTGTTTAACTTCAGAAATGGAGTTAAATCTCAGGCTCTGAGTCTTCCTACAAGCAAGACTTCGTTTCAGGTAAGGGCAGTCACTTTTCAGCTCAAACGAACTACATCGTTCACTGAGCTCTCACGTTTCTCATCTTAACAGACAAGCATTGGATGTTAGAGGACCAGTGCTTTGTATCAGTTTCAGAAGAAGAGTTGGACTAGATATGGTCCGTATGTGTAGGAAACACCGTTCTTTTGTTCTCAGCATACTCACGTTTCCAGCTGTCTTAGAGACTCTAGAAAGCAAGAGCGTGCTTCTTGTTCTAAAGCAGAGTGTGATCAATGGATGATTACACTGCTGTGTGTTTTACTTCAGAAATGGAGTTAAATCCCAGGCTCTGATTCTTCCTACAAGCAAGACTTCAATTCAGGTAAGGGCAGTCACTTTTCTGCTCAAAGGAACTACATCGTTCACGAAGCTCACACGTTTCTCATCTTAAGAGACAAGCATTGGATGTTAGAGGACCAGTGCTTTGTATCAGTTTCAGATGCAGAGTTGGAGTATATAATGTCCGTAAGGGAAGGAAACACCGTTCTTTTGTTCTCAGCACACGCACGTTTCCTGCTGTGTTAGAGACTGTAGAAAGCAAGAGCGTGCTTCTTGCTCTAAAGCAGAGTGTGATCCATGGATGAGAACTATGCTGTGTGTTTCCCTTCAGAAAAGGAGTTAAATCCCAGGCTCTGTGTCTTCCTACAAGCAAGACTTCGTTTCAGGTAAGGGCAGTCACTTTTCAGCTCAAACGAACGACAGCGTTCACGGAGCTCACACATTTCTCATCTTAACAGACAAGCATTGTATGTTAGAGGACCTGTGCTTTGTATCAGTTTCAGAAGCAGAGTTGGACTATATAATGTCCGTAATAGTAGGAAACACAGTTCTTTTGTTCTCAGCACACTCACGTTTCCTGCTGTATTAGAGAATCTAGAAAGCAAGAGCATGCTTCTTGTTCTAAAGCAGAGTGTGATCAATGGATGATTTCACTGCTGTGTGTTTTACTTCAGGAATGGAGTTAAATCCGAGGCTCTGAGTCTTCCTACAAGCAAGACTTCAATTCAGGTAAGGGCAGTCACTTTTCTGCTCAAATGAACTACATCGTTCTCGAAGCTCACATGTTTCTCATCTTAACTGACAAGCATTGGATGTTAGATGGTCAGTGCTTTGTATCAGTTTCAGAAGCAGATTTGGACTACATATGGTCCATATGTGTAGGAAACACCATTCTTTTGTTCTGGGCACACTCAGATTTCCTGCTGTATTAGAGACTCTAGTAAGCAAGAGTGTGCTTCTCGCTTTAAAGCAGAGGGTGATCCATGGATGAGAACTATGCTGTGTGTTCCCTTCAGAAATGGACTTAAATCCCAGGCTCTGGTCTTACTACAAGCAAGACTTCGTTTCAGGTAAGGGCAGTCACTTTTCAGTTCAAAGGAACTACATCATTCACTAAGCTCACACAGTTCTCATCTTAACTGACAAGCATTGGATGTTAGAGGACCAGTGCTTTGTATCACTTTCAGACGCAGAGTTGGACTAGATATGGTCCGTATGTGTAGGAAACACCGTTCTTTTGTTCTCAGCACACTCACGATTCCTGCTGTCTTAGAGAATTTAGAAAGCAAGAGCGTGCTTCTCGCTCTAAAGCAGAGTGTGATCCATGGATGAGAACTATGCTGTGTGTTTTCCTTCAGAATAGGAGTTAAATCCCAGGCTCTGTGTCTTCCTACAAGCAATACTTCGTTTCAGGTAAGGGCAGTCACTTTTCTGCTCAAACGATCTACATCTTTCACGAAGCTCACACGTTTCTCATCTTAACTGACAAGCATTGGATGTTAGAACACCAGTGCATTGTATCAGTTTCAGAAGAAGATTTGGACTACATATAGTCCGTATGTGTAGGAAACACCCTTCTTTTGTTCTGGGCACACTCAGATTTCCTGCTGTCTTAGAGACTCTAGAAAGCAATAGCGTGCTTCTCGCTCTAGACCAGAGTTTGTTCCATGGATGAGAACTATGCTGTGTGTTTAAATTCAGAAATGGAGTTAAATCTCAGGCTCTGAGAATTCCTACAAGCAAGACTTCGTTTCAGGTAAGGGCAGTCACTTTTCAGCTCAAACGAACTACATCGTTCACTGAGCTCTCACGTTTCTCATCTTAACAGACAAGCATTGGACGTTAGAGGACCAGTGCTTTGTATCAGTTTCAGAAGAAGAGTTGGACTAGATATGGTCCGTATATGTAGGAAACACCGTTCTTTTGTTCTCAGCACACTCACGTTTCCTGCTGTGTTAGAGACTGTAGAAAGCAAGAGCGTGCTTCTCGCTCTAAAGCAGAGTGTGATCCATGGATGAGAACTATGCTGTGTGTTTCCCTTCAGAAAAGGAGTTAAATCCCAGGCTCTGAGTCTTCCTACAAGCAAGACTTCGTTTCTGGTAAGGGCAGTCACTTTTCTGCTCAAACGAACTACATCGTTCACTGAGCTCACACCTTTCTCATCTTAACTGACAAGCACTGGAATTTAGAGGGTCAGTGCTTTGTATCAGTTTCAGAACCACATTTGGACTACTTATGGTCCATATGTGTAGGAAACACCATTCTTTTGTTCTGGGCACACTCAGATTTCCTGCTCTCTTAGAGACTCTAGAAAGCAAGAGTGTGCTTCTCGCTCTAAAGCATAGTTTGATCCATGGATGAAAACTATGCTGTGTGTTTCCCTTCAGAACAGTAGTTAAATCCCAGGCTCTATGTCTTCCTACAAGCAAGACTTCGTTTCAGGTAAGGGCAGTCACTTTTCAGCTCAAACGAACTACATATTTCACGGAGCTCACACGTTTCTCATCTTAACAGACAAGCATTGGATGTTAGAGGACCAGTGCTTTGTATCAGTTTCAGAAGCAGAGAACGACTAGATATGGTCCGTATGTGTAGGAAACACCGTTCTTTTGTTCTCAGCAAACTCATGTTTCCTGCTGTCTTAGAGAATCTAGAAAGCAAGAGCATGCTTCTTGTTCTAACGCAGAGTGTGATCAATGGATGAGAACACTGCTGTGTGTTTCACTTCAGAAATGGAGTTAAATCCCAGGCTCTGAGTCTTCCTACAAGCAAGACTTCGTTTCAGGTAAGGGCAGTCAGTTTTCTGCTCAAATGAACTACATCGTTCACGAAGCTCACACGTTTCTCATCTTAACTGACAAGCATTGGCTGTTAGAGAGTCAGTGCTTTGTATCAGTTTCAGAAGCAGATTTGCACTACATATGGTCCATATGTGTAGGAAACACCGAACTTTTGTTCTGGGCACACTCACGTTTCCTGATGTCTTAGAGACTCTAGAAAGCAAAAGCGTGATTCTCGCTCTAAAACAGAGTGTGATCCATGGATGAGACTATGCTGTGTGTTTCACTTCAGAAATGGAGTTAAATCCCATGCTCTGTGTCTCCCTACAAGCAAGACTTCGTTTCAGGTAAGGGCAGTCAGTTTTCTGCTCAAACAAACTACATCGTTCACGAAGCTCACACGTTTCTCATCTTTACTGACAAGCATTGGAAGTTAGAGGACCAGTGCTTTGTATCAGTTTCAGAAGAAGAGTTGGACTAGATATGGTCCGTATGTGTAGGAAACACCATTCTTTTGATCTCAGCACACTCTCGTTTCCTGCTGTCTTAGAGACTCTAGAAAGCAAGAGCGAGCTTCTTTCTAAAGCAGAGTGTGATCCATGGATTAGAACTATGCTGTGTGTTTGCCTTCAGAAATGGAGTTAAATCCCAGGCTCTGAGTCTTCCTACAAGCAAGACTTCGTTTCAGGTAAGGGCAGTCACTTTTCTGCTCAAACGAACTACATTGTTCACTGAGCTCACACGTTTCTCATCTTAACTGACAAGCATTGGAAGTTAGAGGGTCAGTGCTGTGTATCAGTTTCAGAAGCAGATTTGGACTAGATATGGTCCATATGTGTAGGAAACACCGTTCTTTTGTTCTGGGCACACTCAGATTTCCTGCTGTCTTAGAGACCCTAGAAAGCAAGAGCGTGCTTCTCGCTCTAGAGCAGAGTGTGATTCATGGATGAGAACTATGCTGTGTGTTTAACTTCAGAAATGGAGTTAAATCTCAGGCTCTGAGTCTTCCTACAAGCAAGACTTCGTTTCAGGTAAGGGCAGTCACTTTTCAGCTCAAACGAACTACATCGTTCACTGAGCTCTCACGTTTCTCATCTTAACAGACAAGCATTGGATGTTAGAGGACCAGTGCTTTGTATCAGTTTCAGAAGAAGAGTTGGACTAGATATGGTCCGTATGTGTAGGAAACACCGTTCTTTTGTTCTCAGCATATTCACGTTTCCAGCTGTCTTAGAGACTCTAGAAAGCAAGAGCGTGCTTCTTGTTCTAAAGCAGAGTGTGATCAATGGATGATTACAATGCTGTGTGTTTTACTTCAGAAATGGAGTTAAATCCCAGGCTCTGATTCTTCCTACAAGCAAGACTTCAATTCAGGTAAGGGCAGTCACTTTTCTGCTCAAAGGAACTACATCGTTCACGAAGCTCACACGTTTCTCATCTTAACAGACAAGCATTGGATTTTAGAAGACCAGTGCTTTGTATCAGTTTCAGATGCAGAGTTGGACTATATAATGTCCGTAAGGGAAGGAAACACCATTCTTTTGTTCTCAGCACACTCACGTTTCCTGCTGTCTTAGATAATCTAGAAAGCAAGAGCGTGCTTCTTGTTCTAAAGCAGAGTTTGATCAATGGATGATTACACTGCTGTGTGTTTTACTTCAGAAATGGAGTTAAATCCCAGGCTCTGAGTCTTCCTACAAGCAAGACTTCAATTCAGGTAAGGGCAGTCACTTTTCAGTTCAAAGGACCTACATCATTCACTAAGCTCACATGTTTCTCATCTTAACTGACAAGCATTGGATGTTAGAGAACCAGTGCTTTGTATCACTTTCAGAAGCAGAGTTGGACTAGATATGGTCCGTATATGTAGGAAACACCGTTCTTTTGTTCTCAGCACACTCACGTTTCCTGCTGTGTTAGAGACTGTAGAAAGCAAGAGCGTGCTTCTCGCTCTAAAGCAGAGTGTGATCCATGGATGAGAACTATGCTGTGTGTTTCCCTTCAGAAAAGGAGTTAAATCCCAGGCTCTGAGTCTTCCTACAAGCAAGACTTCATTTCTGGTAAGGGCAGTCACTTTTCTGCTCAAACGAACTACATCGTTCACTGAGCTCACACCTTTCTCATCTTAACTGACAAGCACTGGAATTTAGAGCGTCAGTGCTTTGTATCAGTTTCAGAACCACATTTGGACTACTTTTGGTCCATATGTGTAGGAAACACTGTTAGTTGTTTTGGGCACACTCAGATTTCCTGCTTTCTTAGAGACTCTAGAAAGCAAGAGTGTGCTTCTCGCTCTAAAGCATAGTTTGATCCATGGATGAAAACTATGCTGTGTGTTTCCCTTAAGAACAGTAGTTAAATCCCAGGCTCTATGTCTTCCTACAAGCAAGACTTCGTTTCAGGTAAGGGCAGTCACTTTTCAGCTCAAACGAACTACATCGTTCACTGAGCTCACACGTTTCTCATCTTAACAGACAAGCATTGGATGTTAGAGGACCAGTGCTTTTTATCAGTTTCAGAAGCAGAGAACGACTAGATATGGTCTGTATGTGTAGGAAACACCGTTCTTTTGTTCTCAGCAAACTCATGTTTCCTGCTGTCTTAGAGACTCTAGAAAGCAAGAGCATGCTTCTTGTTCTAACGCAGAGTGTGATCAATGGATGAGAACACTGCTGTGTGTTTCACTTCAGAAATGGAGTTAAATCCCAGGCTCTGAGTCTTCCTACAAGCAAGACTTCGTTTCAGGTAAGGGCAGTCACTTTTCAGCTCAAACGAATGACATCGTTCACGGAGCTCACACGTTTCTCATCTTAACAGACAAGCATTGTATGTTAGAGGACCTGTGCTTTGTATCAATTTCAGAAGCAGAGTTGGACTAGATATGGTCCGAATGTGTAGGAAACACCGTTCTTTTGTTCTCAGCAAACTCACTTTTCCTGCTGTCTTAGAGACACTAGAAAGCACGATCGTGATTCTTCTTCTAAAGCAGAGTGTGATCAATGGATGAGAACACTGCTGTGTGTTTCACTTCAGAAATGGAGTTAAATCCCATGGTCTGAGTCTTCCTACAAGCAAGACTTCGTTTCAGGTAAGGGCAGTCACTTTTCTGCTCAAAGGAACTACATCCTTCACGAAGCTCACACGTTTCTCATCTTAACTGACAACCATTGGATGTTAGAGGACCAGTGCTTTGTATCAGTTTCAGATGCAGAGTTAGACTATATAATGTCCGTAATAGTAGGAAACACCGTTCTTTTGTTCTCAGCACACTCACGATTCCTGCTGTCTTAGAGAATTTAGAAAGCAAGAGCGTGCTTCTCGCTCTAAAGCAGAGTGTGATCCATGGATGAGAACTATGCTGTGTGTTTTCCTTCAGAATAGGAGTTAAATCCCAGGCTCTGTGTCTTCCTACAAGCAATACTTCGTTTCAGGTAAGGGCAGTCACTTTTCTGCTCAAACGATCTACATCTTTCACGAAGCTCACACGTTTCTCATCTTAACTGATAACCATTGGATGTTAGAACACCAGTGCATTGTATCAGTTTCAGAAGAAGATTTGGACTACATATAGTCCGTATGTGTAGGAAACACCCTTCTTTTGTTATGGGCACACTCAGATTTCCTGCTGTCTTAGAGACTCTAGAAAGCAATAGCGTGCTTCTCGCTCTAGAGCAGAGTGTGTTCCATGGATGAGAACTATGCTGTGTGTTTAACTTCAGAAATGGAGTTAAATCTCAGGCTCTGAGTCTTCCTACAAGCAAGACTTCGTTTCAGGTAAGGGCAGTCACTTTTCAGCTCAAACGAACTACATCGTTCACTGAGCTCTCACGTTTCTCATCTTAACAGACAAGCATTGGATGTTAGAGGACCAGTGCTTTGTATCAGTTTCAGAAGAAGAGTTGGACTAGATATGGTCCGTATGTGTAGGAAACACCGTTCTTTGTTCTCAGCATACTCACGTTTCCAGCTGTCTTAGAGACTCTAGAAAGCAAGAGCATGCTTCTTGTTCTAAAGCAGAGTGTGATCAATGGATGATTACACTGCTGTGTGTTTTACTTCAGAAATGGAGTTAAATCCCAGGCTCTGATTCTTCCTACAAGCAAGACTTCAATTCAGGTAAGGGCAGTCACTTTTCTGCTCAAACGAACTACATCGTTCACGAAGCTCACACGTTTCTCATCTTAACAGACAAGCATTGGATTTTAGAAGACCAGTGCTTTGTATCAGTTTCAGATGCAGAGTTGGACTATATAATGTCCGTAAGGGAAGGAAACACCATTCTTTTGTTCTCAGCACACTCACGTTTCCTGCTGTCTTAGATAATCTAGAAAGCAAGAGCGTGCTTCTTGTTCTAAAGCAGAGTTTGATCAATGGATGATTACACTGCTGTGTGTTTTACTTCAGAAATGGAGTTAAATCCCAGGCTCTGAGTCTTCCTACAAGCAAGACTTCAATTCAGGTAAGGGCAGTCACTTTTCAGTTCAAAGGACCTACATCATTCACTAAGCTCACATGTTTCTCATCTTAACTGACAAGCATTGGATGTTAGAGGACCAGTGCTTTGTATCACTTTCAGAAGCAGAGTTGGACTAGATATGGTCCGTATATGTAGGAAACACCGTTCTTTTGTTCTCAGCACACTCACGTTTCCTGCTGTGTTAGAGACTGTAGAAAGCAAGAGCGTGCTTCTCGCTCTAAAGCAGAGTGTGATCCATGGATGAGAACTATGCTGTGTGTTTCCCTTCAGAAAAGGGGTTAAATCCCAGGCTCTGAGTCTTCCTACAAGCAAGACTTCATTTCTGGTAAGGGCAGTCACTTTTCTGCTCAAACGAACTACATCGTTCACTGAGCTCACACCTTTCTCATCTTAACTGACAAGCACTGGAATTTAGAGCGTCAGTGCTTTGTATCAGTTTCAGAACCACATTTGGACTACTTATGGTCCATATGTGTAGGAAACACTGTTAGTTGTTCTGGGCACACTCAGATTTCCTGCTCTCTTAGAGACTCTAGAAAGCAAGAGTGTGCTTCTCGCTCTAAAGCATAGTTTGATCCATGGATGAAAACTATGCTGTGTGTTTCCCTTCAGAACAGTAGTTAAATCCCAGGCTCTATGTCTTCCTACAAGCAAGACTTCGTTTCAGGTAAGGGCAGTCACTTTTCAGCTCAAACGAACTACATCGTTCACTGAGCTCACACGTTTCTCATCTTAACAGACAAGCATTGGATGTTAGAGGACCAGTGCTTTTTATCAGTTTCAGAAGCAGAGAACGACTAGATATGGTCTGTATGTGTAGGAAACACCGTTCTTTTGTTCTCAGCAAACTCATGTTTACTGCTGTCTTAGAGACTCTAGAAAGCAAGAGCATGCTTCTTGTTCTAACGCAGAGTGTGATCAATGGATGAGAACACTGCTGTGTGTTTCACTTCAGAAATGGAGTTAAATCCCAGGCTCTGAGCCTTCCTAAAAGCAAGACTTCGTTTCAGGTAAGGGCAGTCAGTTTTCTGCTCAAATGAACTACATCGTTCACGAAGCTCACACGTTTCTCATCTTAACTGACAAGCATTGGCTGTTAGAGAGTCAGTGCTTTGTATCAGTTTCAGAAGCAGATTTGCACTACATATGGTCCATATGTGTAGGAAACACCGAACTTTTGTTCTGGGCACACTCACGTTTCCCGATGTCTTAGAGACTCTAGAAAGCAAAAGCATGCTTCTCGCTCTAAAACAGAGTGTGATCCATGGATGAGACTATGCTGTGTGTTTCACTTCAGAAATGGAGTTAAATCCCATGCTCTGTGTCTCCCTACAAGCAAGACTTCGTTTCAGGTAAGGGCAGTCACTTTTCTGCTCAAACAAACTACACCGTTCACGAAGCTCACACGTTTCTCATCTTAACTGGCAAGGATTGGATGTTAGAGGACCAGTGCTTTGTATCTGTTTCAGAAGCAGAGTTGGACTAGATACGGTCCCTATGTGTAGGAAACACCGTTCTTTTGTTCTCAGCACACTCACGTTTCCTGCTGTCTTAGAGACTTTAGAAAGCAAGAGTGTGCTTCTCGCTCTAAAGCAGAGTGTGATCCATGGATGAGAACACTGCTGTGTGTTTTACATCAGAAATGGAGTTACATCCCAGGCTCTGAGTCTTCCTACAAGAAAGACTTCGTTTCAGGTAAGGACAGTCACTTTTCTGCTCAAACGAACTACATCGTTCAGGAAGCTCACACGTTTCTCATCTTTACTGACAAGCATTGGAAGTTAGAGGACCAGTGCTTTGTATCAGTTTCAGAAGAAGAGTTGGACTAGATATGGTCCATATGTGTAGGAAACACCATTCTTTTGATCTCAGCACACTCACGTTTCCTGCTGTCTTAGAGACTCTAGAAAGCAAGAGCGTGCTTCTTTCTAAAGCAGAGTGTGATCCATGGATGAGAACTATGCTGTGTGTTTGCCATCAGAAATGGAGTTATATCCCAGGCTCTGAGTCTTCCTACAAGCAAGATTTCGTTTCAGGTAAGGGCAGTCACTTTTCTGCTCAAACGAACTACATTATTCACTGAGCTCACACGTTTCTCATCTTAACTGACAAGCATTGGAAGTTAGAGGGTCAGTGCTGTGTATCAGTTTCAGAAGCAGATTTGGACTAGATATGGTCCATATGTGTAGGAAACACCCTTCTTTTGTTTTGGGCACACTCAGATTTCCTGCTGTCTTAGAGACTCTAGAAAGCAATAGCGTGCTTCTCGCTCTAGAGCAGAGTGTGTTCCATGGATGAGAACTATGCTGTGTGTTTAACTTCAGAAATGGAGTTAAAACTCAGGCTCTGAGTCTTCCTACAAGCAAGACTTCGTTTCAGGTAAGGGCAGTCACTTTTCAGCTCAAACGAACTACATCGATCACTGAGCTCTCACGTTTCTCATCTTAACAGACAAGCATTGGATGTTAGAGGACCAGTGCTTTGTATCAGTTTCAGAAGAAGAGTTGGACTAGATATGGTCCGTAGGTGTAGGAAACACCGTTCTTTTGTTCTCAGCATACTCACGTTTCCTGCTGTCTTAGAGACTCTAGAAAGCAAGAGCGTGCTTCTTGTTCTAAAGCAGAGTGTGATCAATGGATGATTACACTGCTGTGTGTTTTACTTCAGAAATGGAGTTAAATCCCAGGCTCTGAGTCTTCCTACAAGCAAGACTTCAATTCAGGTAAGGGCAGTCACTTTTCTGCTCAAACGAACTACATCGTTCACGAAGCTCACACGTTTCTCATCTTAACAGACAAGCATTGGATTTTAGAAGACCAGTGCTTTGTATCAGTTTCAGATGCAATGTTGGACTATATAATGTCCGTAAGGGAAGGAAACACCGTTCTTTTGTTCTCAGCACACTCACGTCTCCTGCTGTCTTAGAGAATCTAGAAAGCAAGAGCGTGCTTCTTGTTCTAAAGCAGAGTTTGATCAATGGATGATTACACTGCTGTGTGTTTTACTTCAGAAATGGAGTTAAATCCCAGGCTCTGAGTCTTCCTACAAGCAAGACTTCAATTCAGGTAAGGGCAGTCACTTTTCAGTTTAAAGGACCTACATCATTCACTAAGCTCACATGTTTCTCATCTTAACTGACAAGCATTGGATGTTAGAGGACCAGTGCTTTGTATCACTTTCAGAAGCAGAGTTGGACTAGATATGGTCCGTATATGTAGGAAACACCGTTCTTTTGTTCTCAGCACACTCACGTTTCCTGCTGTGTTAGAGACTGTAGAAAGCAATAGCGTGCTTCTCGCTCTAAAGCAGAGTGTGATCCATGGATGAGAACTATGCTGTGTGTTTCCCTTCAGAAAAGGAGTTAAATCCCAGGCTCTGAGTCTTCCTACAAGCAAGACTTCGTTTCTGGTAAGGGCAGTCACTTTTCTGCTCAAACGAACTACATCGTTCACTGAGCTCACACCATTATCATCTTAACTGACAAGCACTGGAATTTAGAGGGTCAGTGCTTTGTATCAGTTTCAGAACCACATTTGGACTACTTATGGTCCATATGTGTAGGAAACACTGTTCTTTTGTTCTGGGCACACTCAGATTTCCTGCTCTCTTAGAGACTCTAGAAAGCAAGAGTGTGCTTCTCGCTCTAAAGCATAGTTTGATCCATGGATGAAAACTATGCTGTGTGTTTCCCTTCAGAACAGTAGTTAAATCCCAGGCTCTATGTCTTCCTACAAGCAAGACTTCGTTTCAGGTAAGGACAGTCACTTTTCAGCTCAAACGAACTACATATTTCACGGAGCTCACACGTTTCTCATCTTAACAGACAAGCATTGGATGTTAGAGGACCAGTGCTTTGTATCAGTTTCAGAAGCAGAGAACGACTAGATATGGTCCCTATGTGTAGGAAACACCGTTCTTTTGTTCTCAGCACACTCACGGTTCCTGCTGTCTTAGAGACTTTAGAAAGCAAGAGTGTGCTTCTCGCTCTAAAGCAGAGTGTGATCCATGGATGAGAACACTGCTGTGTGTTTCCCATCAGAAATGGAGTTACATCCCAGGCTCTGAGTCTTCCTACAAGAAAGACTTCGTTTCAGGTAAGGACAGTCACTTTTCTGCTCAAACGAACTACATCATTCACGAAGCTCACACGTTTCTCATCTTTATTGACAAGCATTAGATGTTAGAGGACCAGTGCTCTGTATCAGTTTCAGAAGAAGAGTTGGACTAGATATGGTCCGTATGTGTAGGAAACACCGTTCTTTTGATCTCAGCACACTCACGTTTCCTGCTGTCTTAGAGACTCTAGAAAGCAAGAGCGTGCCTCTTTCTAAAGCAGAGTGTGATCCATGGATGAAAACTATGCTGTGGGTTTTCCTTCAGAAATGGAGTTAAATCCCAGGATCTGAGTCTTCCTACAAGCAAGACTTCGTTTCAGGTCAGGGCAGTCACTTTTCTGCTCAAACGAACTACATCGTTCACTGAGCTCACACGTTTCTCATGTTAACTGACAAGCATTGGAAGTTAGAGGGTCAGTGCTTTGTATCAGTTTCAGAAGCAGATATGGACTAGATATGGTCCATATGTGTAGGAAACACAGTTCTTTTGTTCTGGGCACACTCAGATTTCCTGCTGTCTTAGAGACTCTAGAAAGCAAGAGTGTGCTTCTCGCTCTAAAGCAGAGTGTGATCCATGCATGAAAACTATGCTGTATGTTTCCCTTCAGAAAAGTAGGTAAATCCAAGCTCTATGTCTTCCTACAAGCAAGACTTCGTTTCAGGTAAGGGCAGTCACTTTTCAGCTCAAATGAACTACATCGTTCACAAAGCTCACACGTTTCACATCTTAACAGACAAGCATTAGATGTTAGAAGACCAGTGCTTTGTATCAGTTTCAGAAGCAGAGTTCGACTAGATATGGTCCGTATGTGTACGAAACACCGTTCTTTTGTTCTCAGCAAACTCACGTTTCCTGCTGTCTTAGAGACTCTAGAAAGAAGAGCATGCTTCTTGTTCAAACGCTGAGAGTGATCAATGGATGAGAACACTGCTGTGTGTTTCACATCAGAAATGGAGTTAAATCCCAGGCTCTGAGTCTTCCTACAAGCAAGACTTCGTTTCAGGTAAGGGCAGTCAGTTTTCTGCTCAAACAAACTACATCGTTCACGAAGCTCACACGTTTCTCATCTTAACTGACAAGCATTGGATGTAAGATGGTCAGTGCTTTTTTTCAGTTTCAGAAGCAGATTTGGACTAGATATGGTCCATATGTGTAGGAAACAACATTCTTTTGTTCTGGGCACACTCAGATTTCCTGCTGTATTAGAAATTCTAGAAAGCAAGAGCGTGCTTCTCGCTCTAAAGCAGAGTGTGATCAATGGATGATTACACTGCTGTGTGTTTTACTTCAGAAATGGAGTTAAATCCCAGGCTCTGAGTCTTCCTACAAGCAAGACTTAAATTCAGGTAAGGGCAGTCACTTTTCTCCCTAAACTAACTACATCGTTCACGAAGGTCACACATTTCTCATCTTAACTGACAAGCATTGGATGTTAGACGGTCAGTGCTTTGTATCAGTTTCAGAAGCAGATTTGGACTACATATGGTCCATATGTGTAGGAAACACCGTTCTTTAGTTCTTGGCACACTCAGATTTCCTGCTGTATTAGAGAGTCTAGAAGGCTAGAGTGTGCTTCTCGCTCTAAAGCAGAGTGTGATCCATGGATGTGAACTATGCTGTGTGTTTCCCTTCAGAAATGGACTTAAATCCCAGGCTCTGTGTCTTACTACAAGCAAGACTTCGTTTCAGGTAAGGGCAGTCACTTTTCTGCTCAAATGAACTACATCATTCACGAAGCTCAGACGTTTCTCATCTTAATTGACAAGCATTGGATGTTAGAGGACCAGTGCTGTGTATCAGTTTCAGAAGAAGAGTTGGACTAGATATGGTCCATATGTGTAGGAAACACCGTTCTTTTGTTCTGGGCACACTCAGATTTCCTGCTGTCTTAGAGAATCTAGAAAGCAAGAGCGTGCTTCTCGATCTAAAGCAGAGTGTGATCCATGGATGAGAACTATGCTGTGTGCTTGACTCCAGAAATGGAGTTAAATCCCAGTCTCTGAGTCTTCCTACAGGCAAGACTTCGTTTCAGGTAAGGGCAGTCACTTTTCTGCTCAAACGAACTACATCGTTCAGGAAGCTCACACGTTTCTCATCTTAACTGACAAGCAATGGATGTTAGATGGTCAGTGCTTTGTATCAATTTCAGAAGAAGAGTTGGACTAGATATGGTCCATATGTGTAGGAAACACCGTTCTTTTGTTCTGGGCACACTCAGATTTCCTGCTGTCTTAGAGAATCGAGAAAGCAATAGCGTGCTTCTTGTTCTAAAGCAGAGTGTGTTCAATGGATGAGACAATGCTGTGTTTTTCACTTCAGAAATGGAGTTAAATCCGAGGCTCTGTGTCTTCCTACAGGCAAGACTTCGTTTCAGGTTAGGGCAGTCACTTTTCAGCTCAAACTAACTACATCGTTCACTGAGCTCACACATTTCTCATCTTAACAGACAAGCATTGGATGTTAGAGGACCAGTGTTTTGTATCAGTTTCAGAAGCAGAGTTGGACTAGATATTGTCCGTATGTGTAGGAAACACCGTTCTTTTGTTCTCAGCACACTCACGTTTCCTGCTGTCTTAGAGACTCTAGAAAGCAAGAGCGTGCTTCTTGTTCTAAAGCAGAGTGTCATCAATGGATGAGACAATGCAGTGTGTTTCACTTCAGAAATGGAGTTAAATCCCAGGCTCTGAGTCTCCCTACAAGCAAGACTTCGTTTCAGGTAGGGGCAGTCACTTTTCTGCTCAAAGGAACTACATCGTTCACGAAGCTCACACGTTTCTCATCTTAACTGATAAGCATTGGATGTTAGAGGACCAGTGCATTGTATCAGTTTCAGAAGAAGATTTAGACTACATATAGTCCGTATGTGTAGGAAACACTGTTCTTTTGTTCTGGGCACAATCAGATTTAATGCTGTATTAGATACTCTAGAAAGCAAGAGCGTGCTTCTTGCTCTAAAGCAGAGTGTGATCCATGGATGATAACTATGCTGTGTGTTTCACTTCAGAAATGGAGTTAAATCCCAGGCTCTGAGTCTTCCTACAAGCAAGACTTAAATTCAGGTAAGGGCAGTCACTTTTCTGCTCAAACTAACTACATCGTTCACGAAGCTCACACATTTCTCATCTTAACTGACAAGCATTGGATGTTAGAGGGTCAGTGCTTTGTATCAGTTTCAGAAGCAGATTTGGACTATATATGGTCCATATGTGTAGGAAACACCGTTCTTTTGTTGTGGGCACACACAGATTTCCTGCTGTATTAGAGAGTCTAGAAGGCTAGAGTGTGCTTCTCGCTCTAAAGCAGAGTGTGATCCATGGATGTGAACTATGCTGTGTGTTTCCCTTCAGAAATGGACTTAAATCCCAGGCTCTGTATCTTACTACAAGCAAGACTTCATTTCAGGTAAGGGCAGTCACTTTTCTGCTCAAATGAACTACATCATTCACGAAGCTCACACGTTTTTCATCTTAATTGACAAGCATTGGATGTTAGAGGACCAGTGCTTTGTATCAGTTTCAGAAGAAGAGTTGGACTAGATATGGTCCATATGTGTAGGAAACACCGTTCTTTTGTTCTCAGCACACTCACGTTTCCTGCTGTCTTAGAGACTCTAGAAAGCAAGAGCGTGCTTCTTGTTCTAAAGCAGAGTGTCATCAATGGATGAGACAATGCTGTGTGTTTCACTTCAGAAATGGAGTTAAACCTCAGGCTCTGTGTCTTCCTACAGGCAAGACTTCGTTTCAGGTAAGGGCAGTCACTTTTCAGTTCAAAGGAACTACATCATTCACAAAGCTCACACGTTTCTCATCTTAACTGACAAGCACTGGATGTTAGAGGACCCGTGCATTCTATCAGTTTCAGAAGAAGATTTGGACTACATATAGTCCGTATGTGTAGGAAACACCGTTCTTTTGTTCTGGGCACACTCAGATTTCCTGCTGTCTTAGAGACTCTAGAAAGCAAGAGTGTGCTTCTTGCTCTAAAGCAGAGTGTGATCCATGGATGAGAACTATGCTGTGTGCTTGACTCCAGAAATGGAGTTAAATCCCAGGCTCTGAGTCTTCCTACAGGCAAGACTTCGTTTCAGGTAAGGGCAGTCACTTTTCTGCTCAAACGAACTACATCGTTCAGGAAGCTCACGCGTTTCTCATCTTTACTGACAAGCAATGGATGTTAGATGGTCAGTGCTTTGTATCAGTTTCAGAAGAAGAGTTGGTCTAGATATGGTCCATATGTGTAGGAAACAACGTTCTTTTGTTCTGGGCACACTCAGATTTCCTGCTGTCTTAGAGAATCAAGAAAGCAATAGCGTGCTTCTTGTTCTAAAGCAGAGTGTGTTCAATGGATGAGACAATGCTGTGTTTTTCACTTCAGAAATGGAGTTAAATCCGAGGCTCTGTGTCTTCCTACAGGCAAGACTTCGTTTCAGGTTAGGGCAGTCACTTTTCAGCTCAAACTAACTACATCGTTCACTGAGCTCACACATTTCTCATCTTAACAGACAAGCATTGGATGTTAGAGGACCAGTGTTTTGTATCAGTTTCAGAAGCAGAGTTGGACATGATATTGTCCGTATGTGTAGGAAACACCGTTCTTTTGTTCTCAGCACACTCACGTTTCCTGCTGTCTTAGAGACTCTAGAAAGCAAGAGCGTGCTTCTTGTTCTAAAGCAGAGTGTCATCAATGGATGAGACAATGCAGTGTGTTTCACTTCAGAAATGGAGTTAAATCCCATGCTCTGAGTCTCCCTACAAGCAAGACTTTGTTTCAGGTAGGGGCAGTCACTTTTCTGCTCAAAGGAACTACATTGTTCACGAAGCTCACACGATTCTCATCTTAACTGACAAGCATTGGATGTTAGAGGACCAGTGCATTGTATCAGTTTCAGAAGAAGATTTAGACTACATATAGTCTGTATGTGTAGGAAACACCGTTCTTTTGTTCTGGGCACAATCAGATTTAATGCTGTATTAGATACTCTAGAAAGCAAGAGCGTGCTTCTTGCTCTAAAGCAGAGTGTGATCCATGGATGATAACTATGCTGTGTGTTTCACTTCAGAAATGGAGTTAAATCCCAGGCTCTGTGTCTTACTACAAGCAAGACTTCGTTTCAGGTAAGGGCAGTCACTTTTCTGCTCAAATGAACTACATCATTCACAAAGCTCACACGTTTCTCATCTTAATTGACAAGCATTGGATGGTAGAGGGTCAGTGCTTTGTATCAGTTTCAGAAGCAGATTTGGACTAGATATGGTCCATATGTGTAGGAAACAACGTTCTTTTGTTCTGGGCACACTCAGATTTCCTGCTGTATTAGAAATTCTAGAAAGCAAGAGCGTGCCTCTCGCTCTAAAGCAGAGTGTGATCAATGGATGATTACACTGCTGTGTGTTTTACTTCAGAAATGGAGTTAAATCCCAGGCTCTGAGTCTTCCTACAAGCAAGACTTAAATTCAGGTAAGGGCAGTCACTTTTCTGCTCAAACTAACTACATCGTTCACGAAGCTCACACATTTCTCATCTTAACTGACAAGCATTGGATGTTAGAGGGTCAGTGCTTTGTATCAGTTTCAGAAGCAGATTTGGACTACATATGGTCCATATGTGTAGGAAACACCGTTCTTTTGTTCTGGGCACACTCAGATTTCCTGCTGTATTAGAGAGTCTAGAAGGCTAGAGTGTGCTTCTCGCTCTAAAGCAGAGTGTGATCCATGGATGTGAACTATGCTGTGTGTTTCCCTTCAGAAATGGACTAAATCCCAGGCTCTGTGTCTTACTACAAGCAAGACTTCGTTTCAGGTAAGGGCAGTCACTTTTCTGCTCAAATGAACTACATCATTCACGAAGCTCACACGTTTCTCATCTTAACTGACAAGCACTGGATGTTAGAGGACCAGTGCATTCTATCAGTTTCAGAAGAAGATTTGGACTACATATAGTCCGTATGTGTAGGAAACACCGTTCTTTTGTTCTGGGCACACTCAGATTTCCTGCTGTCTTAGAGACTCTAGAAAGCAAGAGTGTGCTTCTTGCTCTAAAGCAGAGTGTGATCCATGGATGAGAACTATGCTGTGTGCTTGACTTCAGAAATGGAGTTAAATCCCAGGCTCTGTGTCTTACTACATTCAAGACTTCGTTTCAGGTAAGGGCAGTCACTTTAATGCTCAAAGGAACTACATCGTTCATGAAGCTCACACGTTTCTCATCTTAATTGACAAGCAATGGATGTTAGATGGTCAGTGCTTTGTATCAGTTTCAGAAGCAGATTTGGACTACATATGGTCCATATGTTTAGGAAACACCGTTCTTTTGTTCCGGGCACACTCAGATTTCCTGCTGTATTAGAGACTCTACAAAGCAAGAGTGTGCTTCTCGATCTAAAGCAGAGTGTGATCCATGGATGAGAGCTATGCTGTGTGTTTCCCTTCAGAAATGGACTTAAATACCAGGCTCTGTGTCTTACTACAAGCAAGACTTCAATTCAGGTAAGGGCAGTCACTTTTCTGCTCAAATGAACTACATCATTCACGAAGCTCACACGTTTCTCATCTTAATTGACAAGCATTGGATGTTAGAGGACCAGTGCTTTGTATCAGTTTCAGAAGAAGAGTTGGACTAGATATGGTCTATATGTGTAGGAAACACCGTTCTTTTGTTCTGGGCACACTCAGATTTCCTGCTGTCTTAGAGAATCTAGAAAGCAAGAGCGTGCTTTTTGTTTTAAAGCAGAGTGTGATCAATGGATGAGACAATGCTGTGTGTTTCACTTCAGAAATGGAGTTAAATCCCAGGCTCTGTGTCTTCCTACAAGCAAGACTTTGTTTCAGGTAGGGGCAGTCACTTTTCAGTTCAAAGGAACTACATCATTCACAAAGCTCACACGTTTCTCATCTTAACTGACAAGCACTGGATGTTAGAGGACCAGTGCATTCTATCAGTTTCAGAAGAAGATTTGGACTACATATAGTCCGTATGTGTAGGAAACACCGTTCTTTTGTTCTGGGCACACTCAGATTTCCTGCTGTCTTAGAGACTCTAGAAAGCAAGAGTGTGCTTCTTGCTCTAAAGCAGAGTGTGATCCATGGATGAGAACTATGCTGTGTGCTTGACTTCAGAAATGGAGTTAAATCCCAGGCTCTGTGTCTTACTGCAAGCAAGACTTCGTTTCAGGTAAGGGCAGTCACTTTTCTGCTCAAATGAACTACATCATTCACGAAGCTCACACGTTTCTCATCTTAATTGACAAGCATTGGATGGTAGAGCGTCAGTGCTTTGTATCAGTTTCAGAAGCAGATTTGGACTAGATATGGTCCATATGTGTAGGAAACAACGTTCTTTTGTTCTGGGCACACTCAGATTTCCTGCTCTATTAGAAATTCTAGAAAGCAAGAGCGTGCCTCTCGCTCTAAAGCAGAGTGTGATCAATGGATGATTACACTGCTGTGTGTTTTACTTCAGAAATGGAGTTAAATCCCAGGCTCTGAGTCTTCCTACAAGCAAGACTTAAATTCAGGTAAGGGCAGTCACTTTTCTGCTCAAACTAACTACATCGTTCACGAAGCTCACACATTTCTCATCTTAACTGACAAGCATTGGATGTTAGAGGGTCAGTGCTTTGTATCAGTTTCAGAAGCAGATTTGGACTACATATGGTCCATATGTGTAGGAAACACCGTTCTTTTGTTCTGGGCACACTCAGATTTCCTGCTGTATTAGAGAGTCTAGAAGGCTAGAGTGTGCTTCTCGCTCTAAAGCAGAGTGTGATCCATGGATGTGAACTATGCTGTGTGTTTCCCTTCAGAAATGGACTAAATCCCAGGCTCTGTGTCTTACTACAAGCAAGACTTCGTTTCAGGTAAGGGCAGTCACTTTTCTGCTCAAATGAACTACATCATTCACGAAGCTCACACGTTTCTCATCTTAACTGACAAGCACTGGATGTTAGAGGACCAGTGCATTCTATCAGTTTCAGAAGAAGATTTGGACTACATATAGTCCGTATGTGTAGGAAACACCGTTCTTTTGTTCTGGGCACACTCAGATTTCCTGCTGTCTTAGAGACTCTAGAAAGCAAGAGTGTGCTTCTTGCTCTAAAGCAGAGTGTGATCCATGGATGAGAACTATGCTGTGTGCTTGACTTCAGAAATGGAGTTAAATCCCAGGCTCTGTGTCTTACTACATTCAAGACTTCGTTTCAGGTAAGGGCAGTCACTTTAATGCTCAAAGGAACTACATCGTTCATGAAGCTCACACGTTTCTCATCTTAATTGACAAGCAATGGATGTTAGATGGTCAGTGCTTTGTATCAGTTTCAGAAGCAGATTTGGACTACATATGGTCCATATGTTTAGGAAACACCGTTCTTTTGTTCCGGGCACACTCAGATTTCCTGCTGTATTAGAGACTCTACAAAGCAAGAGTGTGCTTCTCGATCTAAAGCAGAGTGTGATCCATGGATGAGAGCTATGCTGTGTGTTTCCCTTCAGAAATGGACTTAAATACCAGGCTCTGTGTCTTACTACAAGCAAGACTTCAATTCAGGTAAGGGCAGTCACTTTTCTGCTCAAATGAACTACATCATTCACGAAGCTCACACGTTTCTCATCTTAATTGACAAGCATTGGATGTTAGAGGACCAGTGCTTTGTATCAGTTTCAGAAGAAGAGTTGGACTAGATATGGTCTATATGTGTAGGAAACACCGTTCTTTTGTTCTGGGCACACTCAGATTTCCTGCTGTCTTAGAGAATCTAGAAAGCAAGAGCGTGCTTTTTGTTTTAAAGCAGAGTGTGATCAATGGATGAGACAATGCTGTGTGTTTCACTTCAGAAATGGAGTTAAATCCCAGGCTCTGTGTCTTCCTACAAGCAAGACTTTGTTTCAGGTAGGGGCAGTCACTTTTCAGTTCAAAGGAACTACATCATTCACAAAGCTCACACGTTTCTCATCTTAACTGACAAGCACTGGATGTTAGAGGACCAGTGCATTCTATCAGTTTCAGAAGAAGATTTGGACTACATATAGTCCGTATGTGTAGGAAACACCGTTCTTTTGTTCTGGGCACACTCAGATTTCCTGCTGTCTTAGAGACTCTAGAAAGCAAGAGTGTGCTTCTTGCTCTAAAGCAGAGTGTGATCCATGGATGAGAACTATGCTGTGTGCTTGACTTCAGAAATGGAGTTAAATCCCAGGCTCTGTGTCTTACTGCAAGCAAGACTTCGTTTCAGGTAAGGGCAGTCACTTTTCTGCTCAAATGAACTACATCATTCACGAAGCTCACACGTTTCTCATCTTAATTGACAAGCATTGGATGGTAGAGCGTCAGTGCTTTGTATCAGTTTCAGAAGCAGATTTGGACTAGATATGGTCCATATGTGTAGGAAACAACGTTCTTTTGTTCTGGGCACACTCCGATTTCCTGCTGTCTTAGAGAATCTAGAAAGCAATAGCGTGCTTCTTGTTCTAAAGCAGAGTGTGATCAATGGATGAGACAATGCTGTGTGTTTCACTTCAGAAATGGAGTTAAATCCCAGGCTCTGAGTCTTCCGACAGTCAAGACTTCGTTTCAGGTAAGGGCAGTCACTTTAATGCTCAAAGGAACTACATCGTTCATGAAGCTCACGCATTTCTCATCTTAACTGACAAGCAATGGATGTTAGATGGTCAGTGCTTTGTATCAGTTTCAGAAGCAGATTTGGACTACATATGGTCCATATGTGTAGGAAACACCGTTCTTTTGTTCCGGGCACACTCAGATTTCCTGCTGTATTAGAGACTCTACAAAGCAAGAGTGTGCTTCTCGCTCTAAAGCAGAGTGTGATCCATGGATGAGAGCTATGCTGTGTGTTTCCCTTCAGAAATGGACTTAAATCCCAGGCTCTGTGTCTTACTACAAGCAAGACTTCGTTTCAGGTAAGGGCAGTCACTTTTCTGCTCAAATGAACTCCATCATTCACGAAGCTCACACGTTTCTCATCTTAATTGACAAGCATTGGATTTAGAGGACCAGTGCTTTGTATCAGTTTCAGAAGAAGAGTTGGACTAGATATGGTCCATATGTGTAGGAAACACCATTCTTTTGTTCTGGGCACACTCAGATTTCCTGCTGTCTTAGAGAATCTAGAAAGCAATAGCGTGCTTCTTGTTCTAAAGCAGAGTGTGATCAATGGATGAGACAATGCTGTGTTTTTCACTTCAGAAATGGAGTTAAATCCGAGGTTCTGTGTCTTCCTACAGGCAAGACTTCATTTCAGGTAAGGGCAGTCACTTTTCAGCTCAAACGAACTACATCGTTCAGTGAGCTCACACGTTTCTCATCTTAACAGACAAGCATTGGATGTTAGAGGACCAGTGCATTGTATCAGTTTCAGAAGAAGTTTTGGACTACATATAGTCCATATGTGTCGGAAACACCGTTCTTTTGTTCTGGGCACAATCAGATTTCCTGCTCTATTAGAGACTCTAGAAAGCAAGAGCGTGGTTCTTGCTATAAAGCAGAGTGTGATCCATTGATGAGAACTATGTTGTATGTTTCCCTTCAGAAATGGAGTTAAATCCCTGACTCTGTGTCTTCCTACAGGCAAGACTTCGTTTCAGGTAAGGGCAGTCACTTTTCAGCTCAAACGAACTACATCATTCACTGAGCTCACACGTTTCTCATCTTAACAGACAAGCATTGGATGTTAGAGGACCAGTGCTTTGTATCAGTTTCAGAAGCAGAGTTGGACTAGATATTGTCCGTATGTGTAGGAAACACCGTTCTTTTGTTCTCAGCACACTCACGTTTCCTGCTGTCTTAGAGACTCTAGAAAGCAAGAGCGTGCTTCTTGTTTTAAAGCAGAGTGTGATCAATGGATGAGACAATGCTGTGTGTTTCACTTCAGAAATGGAGTTAAATCCCAGGCTCTGTGTCTTACTACAATCAAGACTTCGTTTCAGGTAAGGGCAGTCACTTTTCAGTTCAAAGGAACTACATCATTCACAAAGCTCACACGTTTCTCATCTTAACTGACAAGCACTGGATGTTAGAGGACGAGTGCATTCTATCAGTTTCAGAAGAAGATTTGGACTACATATAGTCCGTATGTGTAGGAAACACCGTTCTTTTGTTCTGGGCACACTCAGATTTCCTGCTGTCTTAGAGACTCTAGAAAGCAAGAGTGTGCTTCTTGCTCTAAAGCAGAGTGTGATCCATGGATGAGAACTATGCTGTGTGCTTGACTTCAGAAATGGAGTAAAATCCCAGGCTCTGTGTCTTACTACAATCAAGACTTCGTTTCAGGTAAGGGCAGTCACTTTAATGCTCAAAGGAACTACATCGTTCAAGAAGCTCACAGGTTTCTCATCTTAATTGACAAGCAATGGATGTTAGATGGTCAGTGCTTTGTATCAGTTTCAGAAGCAGATTTGGACTACATATGGTCCATATGTGTAGGAAACACCGTTCTTTTGTTCCGGGCACACTCAGATTTCCTGCTGTATTAGAGACTCTACAAAGCAAGAGTGTGCTTCTCGCTCTAAAGCAGAGTGTGATCCATGGATGAGAGCTATGCTGTGTGTTTCCCTTCAGAAATGGACTTAAATCCCAGGCTCTGTGTCTTACTACAAGCAAGAATTCGTTTCAGGTAAGGGCAGTCACTTTTCAGCTCAAACGAACTACATCGTTCACTGAGCTCACACGTTTCTCATCTTAACAGACAAGCATTGGATGTTAGAGGACCAGTGCTTTGTATCAGTTTCAGAAGCAGAGTTGGACTAGATATTGTCCGTATGTGTAGGAAACACCGTTCTTTTGTTCTCAGCACACTCACGTTTCCTGCTGTCTTAGAGACTCTAGAAAGCAAGAGCGTGCTTCTTGTTTTAAAGCAGAGTGTGATCAATGGATGAGACAATGCTGTGTGTTTCACTTCAGAAATGGAGTTAAATCCGAGGTTCTGTGTCTTCCTACAGGCAAGACTTCATTTCAGGTAAGGGCAGTCACTTTTCAGCTCAAACGAACTACATCGTTCAGTGAGCTCACACGTTTCTCATCTTAACAGACAAGCATTGGATGTTAGAGGACCAGTGCATTGTATCAGTTTCAGAAGAAGATTTGGACTACATATAGTCCATATGTGTCGGAAACACCGTTCTTTTGTTCTGGGCACAATCAGATTTCCTGCTCTATTAGAGACTCTAGAAAGCAAGAGCGTGGTTCTTGCTATAAAGCAGAGTGTGATCCATTGATGAGAACTATGTTGTATGTTTCCCTTCAGAAATGGAGTTAAATCCCTGACTCTGTGTCTTCCTACAGGCAAGACTTCGTTTCAGGTAAGGGCAGTCACTTTTCAGCTCAAACGAACTACATCGTTCACTGAGCTCACACGTTTCTCATCTTAACAGACAAGCATTGGATGTTAGAGGACCAGTGCTTTGTATCAGTTTCAGAAGCAGAGTTGGACTAGATATTGTCCGTATGTGTAGGAAACACCGTTCTTTTGTTCTCAGCACACTCACGTTTCCTGCTGTCTTAGAGACTCTAGAAAGCAAGAGCGTGCTTCTTGTTTTAAAGCAGAGTGTGATCAATGGATGAGACAATGCTGTGTGTTTCACTTCAGAAATGGAGTTAAATCCCAGGCTCTGTGTCTTACTACAATCAAGACTTCGTTTCAGGTAAGGGCAGTCACTTTTCAGTTCAAAGGAACTACATCATTCACAAAGCTCACACGTTTCTCATCTTAACTGACAAGCACTGGATGTTAGAGGACGAGTGCATTCTACCAGTTTCAGAAGAAGATTTGGACTACATATAGTCCGTATGTGTAGGAAACACCGTTCTTTTGTTCTGGGCACACTCAGATTTCCTGCTGTCTTAGAGACTCTAGAAAGCAAGAGTGTGCTTCTTGCTCTAAAGCAGAGTGTGATCCATGGATGAGATCTATGCTGTGTGCTTGACTTCAGAAATGGAGTTAAATCCCAGGCTCTGTGTCTTACTACAATCAAGACTTCGTTTCAGGTAAGGGCAGTCACTTTTCTGCTCAAATGAACTACATCATTCACGAAGCTCACACGTTTCTCATCTTAATTGACAAGCATTGGATGGTAGAGGACCAGTGCTTTGTATCAGTTTCAGAAGAAGTGTTGGACTAGATATGGTCCATATTTGTAGGAAACACCGTTCTTTTGTTCTGGGCACACTCAGATTTCCTGCTGTCTTAGAGAATCTAGAAAGCAATAGCGTGCTTCTTGTTCTAAAGCAGAGTGTGATCAATGGATGAGACAATGCTGTGTGTTTCACTTCAGAAATGGAGTTAAATCCCAGGCTCTGAGTCTTCCTACAGTCAAGACTTCGTTTCAGGTAAGGGCAGTCACTTTAATGCTCAAAGGAACTACATCGTTCATGAAGCTCACACGTTTCTCATCTTAACTGACAAGCAATGGATGTTAGATGGTCAGTGCTTTGTATCAGTTTCAGAAGCAGATTTGGACTACATATGGTCCATATGTGTAGGAAACACCGTTCTTTTGTTCCGGGCACACTCAGATTTCCTGCTGTATTAGAGACTCTACAAAGCAAGAGTGTGCTTCTCGCTCTAAAGCAGAGTGTGATCCATGGATGAGAGCTATGCTGTGTGTTTCCCTTCAGAAATGGACTTAAATCCCAGGCTCTGTGTCTTACTACAAGCAAGACTTCGTTTCAGGTAAGGGCAGTCACTTTTCTGCTCAAATGAACTCCATCATTCACGAAGCTCACACGTTTCTCATCTTAATTGACAAGCATTGGATTTAGAGGACCAGTGCTTTGTATCAGTTTCAGAAGAAGAGTTGGACTAGATATGGTCCATATGTGTAGGAAACACCGTTCTTTTGTTCTGGGCACACTCAGATTTCCTGCTGTCTTAGAGAATCTAGAAAGCAATAGCGTGCTTCTTGTTCTAAAGCAGAGTGTGATCAATGGATGAGACAATGCTGTGTTTTTCACTTCAGAAATGGAGTTAAATCCGAGGTTCTGTGTCTTCCTACAGGCAAGACTTCATTTCAGGTAAGGGCAGTCACTTTTCAGCTCAAACGAACTACATCGTTCACTGAGCTCACACGTTTCTCATCTTAACAGACAAGCATTGGATGTTAGAGGACCAGTGCATTGTATCAGTTTCAGAAGAAGATTTGGACTACATATAGTCCATATGTGTCGGAAACACCGTTCTTTTGTTCTGGGCACAATCAGATTTCCTGCTCTATTAGAGACTCTCAAAGCAAGAGCGTGGTTCTTGCTATAAAGCAGAGTGTGATCCATTGATGAGAACTATGTTGTATGTTTCCCTTCAGAAATGGAGTTAAATCCCAGACTCTGTGTCTTCCTACAGGCAAGACTTCGTTTCAGGTAAGGGCAGTCACTTTTCAGCTCAAACGAACTACATCGTTCACTGAGCTCACACGTTTCTCATCTTAACAGACAAGCATTGGATGTTAGAGGACCAGTGCTTTGTATCAGTTTCAGAAGCAGAGTTGGACTAGATATTGTCCGTATGTGTAGGAAACACCGTTCTTTTGTTCTCAGCACACTCACGTTTCCTGCTGTCTTAGAGACTCTAGAAAGCAAGAGCGTGCTTCTTGTTCTATAGCAGAGTGTCATCAATGGATGAGACAATGCAGTGTGTTTCACTTCAGAAATGGAGTTAAATCCCAGGCTCTGAGTCTCCCTACAAGCAAGACTTCGTTTCAGGTAGGGGCAGTCACTTTTCTGCTCAAAGGAACTACATCGTTCACGAAGCTCACACGTTTCTCATCTTAGTTGACAAGCAATGGATGTTAGATGGTCAGTGCTTTGTATCAGTTTCAGAAGCAGATTTGGACTTCATATGGTCCATATGTGTAGGAAACACCGTTCTTTTGTTCCGGGCACACTTAGATTTCCTGCTGTATTAGAGATTCTACAAAGCAAGAGTGTGCTTCTCGCTCTAAAGCAGAGTGTGATCCATGGATGAGAGCTATGCTGTGTGTTTCCCTTCAGAAATGGACTTAAATACCAGGCTCTGTGTCTTACTACAAGCAAGACTTCAATTCAGGTAAGGGCAGTCACTTTTCTGCTCAAATGAACTACATCATTCACGAAGCTCACACGTTTTTCATCTTAATTGACAAGCATTGGATGTTAGAGGACCAGTGCTTTGTATCAGTTTCAGAAGAAGAGTTGGACTAGATATGGTCCATATGTGTAGGAAACACCGTTCTTTTGTTCTCAGCACACTCACGTTTCCTGCTGTCTTAGAGACTCTAGAAAGCAAGAGCGTGCTTCTTGTTCTAAAGCAGAGTGTCATCAATGGATGAGACAATGCAGTGTGTTTCACTTCAGAAATGGAGTTAAATCCCAGGCTCTGAGTCTCCCTACAAGCAAGACTTTGTTTCAGGTAGGGGCAGTCACTTTTCTGCTCAAAGGAACTACATTGTTCACGAAGCTCACACGATTCTCATCTTAACTGACAAGCATTGGATGTTAGAGGACCAGTGCATTGTATCAGTTTCAGAAGAAGATTTAGACTACATATAGTCTGTATGTGTAGGAAACACCGTTCTTTTGTTCTGGGCACAATCAGATTTAATGCTGTATTAGATACTCTAGAAAGCAAGAGCGTGCTTCTTGCTCTAAAGCAGAGTGTGATCCATGGATGATAACTATGCTGTGTGTTTCACTTCAGAAATGGAGTTAAATCCCACGCTCTGTGTCTTACTACAAGCAAGACTTCGTTTCAGGTAAGGGCAGTCACTTTTCTGCTCAAATGAACTACATCATTCACAAAGCTCACACGTTTCTCATCTTAATTGACAAGCATTGGATGGTAGAGGGTCAGTGCTTTGTATCAGTTTCAGAAGCAGATTTGGACTAGATATGGTCCATATGTGTAGGAAACAACGTTCTTTTGTTCTGGGCACACTCAGATTTCCTGCTGTATTAGAAATTCTAGAAAGCAAGAGCGTGCCTCTCGCTCTAAAGCAGAGTGTGATCAATGGATGATTACACTGCTGTGTGTTTTACTTCAGAAATGGAGTTAAATCCCAGGCTCTGAGTCTTCCTACAAGCAAGACTTAAATTCAGGTAAGGGCAGTCACTTTTCTGCTCAAACTAACTACATCGTTCACGAAGCTCACACATTTCTCATCTTAACTGACAAGCATTGGATGTTAGAGGGTCAGTGCTTTGTATCAGTTTCAGAAGCAGATTTGGACTACATATGGTCCATATGTGTAGGAAACACCGTTCTTTTGTTCTGGGCACACTCAGATTTCCTGCTGTATTAGAGAGTCTAGAAGGCTAGAGTGTGCTTCTCGCTCTAAAGCAGAGTGTGATCCATGGATGTGAACTATGCTGTGTGTTTCCCTTCAGAAATGGACTAAATCCCAGGCTCTGTGTCTTACTACAAGCAAGACTTCGTTTCAGGTAAGGGCAGTCACTTTTCTGCTCAAATGAACTACATCATTCACGAAGCTCACACGTTTCTCATCTTAATTGACAAGCATTAGATGTTAGAGGACCAGTTCTTTGTATCAGTTTCAGAAGAAGAGTTGGACTAGATATGATCCATATGTGTAGGAAACACCGTTCTTTTGTTCTGGGCACACTCAGATTTCCTGCTGTCTTAGAGAATCTAGAAAGCAAGAGCGTGCTTCTTGTTCTAAAGCAGAGTGTGATCAATGGATGAGACAATGCTGTGTGTTTCACTTAAGAAATGGAGTTAAATCCCAGGCTCTGTGTCTTACTACAATCAAGACTTCGTTTCAGGTAAGGGCAGTCACTTTTCAGTTCAAAGTAACTATATCATTCACAAAGCTCACACGTTTCTCATCTTAACTGACAAGCACTGGATGTTAGAGGACCAGTGCATTCTATCAGTTTCAGAAGAAGATTTGGACTACATATAGTCCGTATGTGTAGGAAACACCGTTCTTTTGTTCTGGGCACACTCAGATTTCCTGCTGTCTTAGAGACTCTAGAAAGCAAGAGTGTGCTTCTTGCTCTAAAGCAGAGTGTGATCCATGGATGAGAACTATGCTGTGTGCTTGACTTCAGAAATGGAGTTAAATCCCAGGCTCTGTGTCTTACTACATTCAAGACTTCGTTTCAGGTAAGGGCAGTCACTTTAATGCTCAAAGGAACTACATCGTTCATGAAGCTCACACGTTTCTCATCTTAATTGACAAGCAATGGATGTTAGATGGTCAGTGCTTTGTATCAGTTTCAGAAGCAGATTTGGACTACATATGGTCCATATGTGTAGAAACACCGTTCTTTTGTTCCGGGCACACTCAGATTTCCTGCTGTATTAGAGACTCTACAAAGCAAGAGTGTGCTTCTCGCTCTAAAGCAGAGTGTGATCCATGGATGAGAGCTATGCTGTGTGTTTCCCTTCAGAAATGGACTTAAATACCAGGCTCTGTGTCTTACTACAAGCAAGACTTCAATTCAGGTAAGGGCAGTCACTTTTCTGCTCAAATGAACTACATCATTCACGAAGCTCACACGTTTCTCATCTTAATTGACAAGCATTGGATGTTAGAGGACCAGTGCTTTGTATCAGTTTCAGAAGAAGAGTTGGACTAGATATGGTCTATATGTGTAGGAAACACCGTTCTTTTGTTCTGGGCACACTCAGATTTCCTGCTGTCTTAGAGAATCTAGAAAGCAAGAGCGTGCTTCTTGTTTTAAAGCAGAGTGTGATCAATGGATGAGACAATGCTGTGTGTTTCACTTCAGAAATGGAGTTAAATCCCAGGCTCTGTGTCTTCCTACAGGCAAGACTTCGTTTCAGGTAAGGGCAGTCACTTTTCAGTTCAAAGGAACTACATCATTCACAAAGCTCACACGTTTCTCATCTTAACTGACAAGCACTGGATGTTAGAGGACCAGTGCATTCTATCAGTTTCAGAAGAAGATTTGGACTACATATAGTCCGTATGTGTAGGAAACACCGTTCTTTTGTTCTGGGCACACTCAGATTTCCTGCTGTCTTAGAGACTCTAGAAAGCAAGAGTGTGCTTCTTGCTCTAAAGCAGAGTGTGATCCATGGATGAGAACTATGCTGTGTGCTTGACTTCAGAAATGGAGTTAAATCCCAGGCTCTGTGTCTTACTGCAAGCAAGACTTCGTTTCAGGTAAGGGCAGTCACTTTTCTGCTCAAATGAACTACATCATTCACGAAGCTCACACGTTTCTCATCTTAATTGACAAGCATTGGATGGTAGAGCGTCAGTGCTTTGTATCAGTTTCAGAAGCAGATTTGGACTAGATATGGTCCATATGTGTAGGAAACAACGTTCTTTTGTTCTGGGCACACTCAGATTTCCTGCTCTATTAGAAATTCTAGAAAGCAAGAGCGTGCTTCTCGCTCTAAAGCAGAGTGTGATCAATGGATGATTACACTGCTGTGTGTTTTACTTCAGAAATGGAGTTAAATCCCAGACTCTGAGTCTTCCTACAAGCAAGACTTAAATTCAGGTAAGGGCAGTCACTTTTCTGCTCAAACTAACTACATCGTTCACGAAGCTCACACATTTCTCATCTTAACTGACAAGCATTGGATGTTAGAGGGTCAGTGCTTTGTATCAGTTTCAGAAGCAGATTTGGACTATATATGGTCCATATGTGTAGGAAACACCGTTCTTTTGTTGTGGGCACACACAGATTTCCTGCTGTATTAGAGAGTCTAGAAGGCTAGAGTGTGCTTCTCGCTCTAAAGCAGAGTGTGATCCATGGATGTGAACTATGCTGTGTGTTTCCCTTCAGAAATAGACTTAAATCCCAGGCTCTGTATCTTACTACAAGCAAGACTTCGTTTCAGGTAAGGGCAGTCACTTTTCTGCTCAAATGAACTACATCATTCACGAAGCTCACACGTTTTTCATCTTAATTGACAAGCATTGGATGTTAGAGGACCAGTGCTTTGTATCAGTTTCAGAAGAAGAGTTGGACTAGATATGGTCCATATGTGTAGGAAACACCGTTCTTTTGTTCTCAGCACACTCACGTTTCCTGCTGTCTTAGAGATTCTAGAAAGCAAGAGCGTGCTTCTTGTTCTAAAGCAGAGTGTCATCAATGGATGAGACAATGCAGTGTGTTTCACTTCAGAAATGGAGTTAAATCCCAGGCTCTGAGTCTCCCTACAAGCAAGACTTTGTTTCAGGTAGGGGCAGTCACTTTTCTGCTCAAAGGAACTACATTGTTCACGAAGCTCACACGATTCTCATCTTAACTGACAAGCATTGGATGTTAGAGGACCAGTGCATTGTATCAGTTTCAGAAGAAGATTTAGACTACATATAGTCTGTATGTGTAGGAAACACCGTTCTTTTGTTCTGGGCACAATCAGATTTAATGCTGTATTAGATACTCTAGAAAGCAAGAGCGTGCTTCTTGCTCTAAAGCAGAGTGTGATCCATGGATGATAACTATGCTGTGTGTTTCACTTCAGAAATGGAGTTAAATCCCAGGCTCTGTGTCTTACTACAAGCAAGACTTCGTTTCAGGTAAGGGCAGTCACTTTTCTGCTCAAATGAACTACATCATTCACAAAGCTCACACGTTTCTCATCTTAATTGACAAGCATTGGATGGTAGAGGGTCAGTGCTTTGTATCAGTTTCAGAAGCAGATTTGGACTAGATATGGTCCATATGTGTAGGAAACAACGTTCTTTTGTTCTGGGCACACTCAGATTTCCTGCTGTATTAGAAATTCTAGAAAGCAAGAGCGTGCCTCTCGCTCTAAAGCAGAGTGTGATCAATGGATGATTACACTGCTGTGTGTTTTACTTCAGAAATGGAGTTAAATCCCAGGCTCTGAGTCTTCCTACAAGCAAGACTTAAATTCAGGTAAGGGCAGTCACTTTTCTGCTCAAACTAACTACATCGTTCACGAAGCTCACACATTTCTCATCTTAACTGACAAGCATTGGATGTTAGAGGGTCAGTGCTTTGTATCAGTTTCAGAAGCAGATTTGGACTACATATGGTCCATATGTGTAGGAAACACCGTTCTTTTGTTCTGGGCACACTCAGATTTCCTGCTGTATTAGAGAGTCTAGAAGGCTAGAGTGTGCTTCTTGCTCTAAAGCAGAGTGTGATCCATGGATGTGAACTATGCTGTGTGTTTCCCTTCAGAAATGGAATAAATCCCAGGCTCTGTGTCTTACTACAAGCAAGACTTCGTTTCAGGTAAGGGCAGTCACTTTTCTGCTCAAATGAACTACATCATACACGAAGCTCACACGTTTCTCATCTTAATTGACAAGCATTGGATGTTAGAGGACCAGTTCTTTGTATCAGTTTCAGAAGAAGAGTTGGACTAGATATGATCCATATGTGTAGGAAACACCGTTCTTTTGTTCTGGGCACACTCAGATTTCCTGCTGTCTTAGAGAATCTAGAAAGCAAGAGCGTGCTTCTTGTTCTAAAGCAGAGTGTGATCAATGGATGAGACAATGCTGTGTGTTTCACTTCAGAAATGGAGTTAAATCCCAGGCTCTGTGTCTTACTACAATCAAGACTTCGTTTCAGGTAAGGGCAGTCACTTTTCAGTTCAAAGGAACTACATCATTCACAAAGCTCACACGTTTCTCATCTTAACTGACAAGCACTGGATGTTAGAGGACGAGTGCATTCTATCAGTTTCAGAAGAAGATTTAGACTACATATAGTCCGTATGTGTAGGAAACACCGTTCTTTTGTTCTGGGCACACTCAGATTTCCTGCTGTCTTAGAGACTCTAGAAAGCAAGAGTGTGCTTCTTGCTCTAAAGCAGAGTGTGATCCATGGATGAGAACTATGCTGTGTGCTTGACTTCAGAAATGGAGTTAAATCCCAGGCTCTGTGTCTTACTACAATCAAGACTTCGTTTCAGGTAAGGGCAGTCACTTTAATGCTCAAAGGAACTACATCGTTCAAGAAGCTCACACGTTTCTCATCTTAATTGACAAGCAATGGATGTTAGATGGTCAGTGCTTTGTATCAGTTTCAGAAGCAGATTTGGACTACATATGGTCCATATGTGTAGGAAACACCGTTCTTTTGTTCCGGGCACACTCAGATTTCCTGCTGTATTAGAGATTCTACAAAGCAAGAGTGTGCTTCTCGCTCTAAAGCAGAGTGTGATCCATGGATGAGAGCTATGCTGTGTGTTTCCCTTCAGAAATGGACTTAAATACCAGGCTCTGTGTCTTACTACAAGCAAGACTTCAATTCAGGTAAGGGCAGTCACTTTTCTGCTCAAATGAACTACATCATTCACGAAGCTCACACGTTTCTCATCTTAATTGACAAGCATTGGATGTTAGAGGACCAGTGCTTTGTATCAGTTTCAGAAGAAGAGTTGGACTAGATATGGTCTATATGTGTAGGAAACACCGTTCTTTTGTTCTGGGCACACTCAGATTTCCTGCTGTCTTAGAGAATCTAGAAAGCAAGAGCGTGCTTCTTGTTTTAAAGCAGAGTGTGATCAATGGATGAGACAATGCTGTGTGTTTCACTTCAGAAATGGAGTTAAATCCCAGGCTCTGTGTCTTCCTACAGGCAAGACTTCGTTTCAGGTAAGGGCAGTCACTTTTCAGTTCAAAGGAACTACATCATTCACAAAGCTCACACGTTTCTCATCTTAACTGACAAGCACTGGATGTTAGAGGACCAGTGCATTCTATCAGTTTCAGAAGAAGATTTGGACTACATATAGTCCGTATGTGTAGGAAACACCGTTCTTTTGTTCTGGGCACACTCAGATTTCCTACTGTCTTAGAGACTCTAGAAAGCAAGAGTGTGCTTCTTGCTCTAAAGCAGAGTGTGATCCATGGATGAGAACTATGCTGTGTGCTTGACTTCAGAAATGGAGTTAAATCCCAGGCTCTGTGTCTTACTACAATCAAGACTTCGTTTCAGGTAAGGGCAGTCACTTTTCTGCTCAAATGAACTACATCATTCACGAAGCTCACACGTTTCTCATCTTAATTGACAAGCATTGGATGGTAGAGGACCAGTGCTTTGTATCAGTTTCAGAAGAAGTGTTGGACTAGATATGGTCCATATTTGTAGGAAACACCGTTCTTTTGTTCTGGGCACACTCCGATTTCCTGCTGTCTTAGAGAATCTAGAAAGCAATAGCGTGCTTCTTGTTCTAAAGCAGAGTGTGATCAATGGATGAGACAATGCTGTGTGTTTCACTTCAGAAATGGAGTTAAATCCCAGGCTCTGAGTCTTCCGACAGTCAAGACTTCGTTTCAGGTAAGGGCAGTCACTTTAATGCTCAAAGGAACTACATCGTTCATGAAGCTCACGCATTTCTCATCTTAACTGACAAGCAATGGATGTTAGATGGTCAGTGCTTTGTATCAGTTTCAGAAGCAGATTTGGACTACATATGGTCCATATGTGTAGGAAACACCGTTCTTTTGTTCCGGGCACACTCAGATTTCCTGCTGTATTAGAGACTCTACAAAGCAAGAGTGTGCTTCTCGCTCTAAAGCAGAGTGTGATCCATGGATGAGAGCTATGCTGTGTGTTTCCCTTCAGAAATGGACTTAAATCCCAGGCTCTGTGTCTTACTACAAGCAAGACTTCGTTTCAGGTAAGGGCAGTCACTTTTCTGCTCAAATGAACTCCATCATTCACGAAGCTCACACGTTTCTCATCTTAATTGACAAGCATTGGATTTAGAGGACCAGTGCTTTGTATCAGTTTCAGAAGAAGAGTTGGACTAGATATGGTCCATATGTGTAGGAAACACCGTTCTTTTGTTCTGGGCACACTCAGATTTCCTGCTGTCTTAGAGAATCTAGAAAGCAATAGCGTGCTTCTTGTTCTAAAGCAGAGTGTGATCAATGGATGAGACAATGCTGTGTTTTTCACTTCAGAAATGGAGTTAAATCCGAGGTTCTGTGTCTTCCTACAGGCAAGACTTCATTTCAGGTAAGGGCAGTCACTTTTCAGCTCAAACGAACTACATCGTTCAGTGAGCTCACACGTTTCTCATCTTAACAGACAAGCATTGGATGTTAGAGGACCAGTGCATTGTATCAGTTTCAGAAGAAGATTTGGACTACATATAGTCCATATGTGTCGGAAACACCGTTCTTTTGTTCTGGGCACAATCAGATTTCCTGCTCTATTAGACACTCTAGAAAGCAAGAGCGTGGTTCTTGCTATAAAGCAGAGTGTGATCCATTGATGAGAACTATGTTGTATGTTTCCCTTCAGAAATGGAGTTAAATCCCTGACTCTGTGTCTTCCTACAGGCAAGACTTCGTTTCAGGTAAGGGCAGTCACTTTTCAGCTCAAACGAACTACATCGTTCACTGAGCTCACACGTTTCTCATCTTAACAGACAAGCATTGGATGTTAGAGGACCAGTGCTTTGTATCAGTTTCAGAAGCAGAGTTGGACTAGATATTGTCCGTATGTGTAGGAAACACCGTTCTTTTGTTCTCAGCACACTCACGTTTCCTGCTGTCTTAGAGACTCTAGAAAGCAAGAGCGTGCTTCTTGTTCTATAGCAGAGTGTCATCAATGGATGAGACAATGCAGTGTGATTCACTTCAGAAATGGAGTTAAATCCCAGGCTCTGAGTCTCCCTACAAGCAAGACTTCGTTTCAGGTAGGGGCAGTCACTTTTCTGCTCAAGGGAACTACATCGTTCACGAAGCTCACACGTTTCTCATCTTAATTGACAAGCAATGGATGTTAGATGGTCAGTGCTTTGTATCAGTTTCAGAAGCAGATTTGGACTACATATGGTCCATATGTGTAGGAAACACCGTTCTTTTGTTCCGGGCACACTCAGATTTCCTAATGTATTAGAGATTCTACAAAGCAAGAGTGTGCTTCTCGCTCTAAAGCAGAGTGTGATCCATGGATGAGAGCTATGCTGTGTGTTTCCCTTCAGAAATGGACTTAAATACCAGGCTCTGTGTCTTACTACAAGCAAGACTTCAATTCAGGTAAGGGCAGTCACTTTTCTGCTCAAATGAACTACATCATTCACGAAGCTCACACGTTTCTCATCTTAATTGACAAGCATTGGATGTTAGAGGACCAGTGCTTTGTATCAGTTTCAGAAGAAGAGTTGGACCAGATATGGTCTATATGTGTAGGAAACACCGTTCTTTTGTTCTGGGCACACTCAGATTTCCTGCTGTCTTAGAGAATCTAGAAAGCAAGAGCGTGCTTCTTGTTTTAAAGCAGAGTGTGATCAATGGATGAGACAATGCTGTGTGTTTCACTTCAGAAATGGAGTTAAACCTCAGGCTCTGTGTCTTCCTACAGGCAAGACTTCGTTTCAGGTAAGGGCAGTCACTTTTCAGTTCAAAGGAACTACATCATTCACAAAGCTCACACGTTTCTCATCTTAACTGACAAGCACTGGATGTTAGAGGACCAGTGCATTCTATCAGTTTCAGAAGAAGATTTGGACTACATATAGTCCGTATGTGTAGGAAACACCGTTCTTTTGTTCTGGGCACACTCAGATTTCCTGCTGTCTTAGAGACTCTAGAAAGCAAGAGTGTGCTTCTTGCTCTAAAGCAGAGTGTGATCCATGGATGAGAACTATGCTGTGTGCTTGACTTCAGAAATGGAGTTAAATCCCAGGCTCTGTGTCTTACTACAATCAAGACTTCGTTTCAGGTAAGGGCAGTCACTTTTCTGCTCAAATGAACTACATCATTCACGAAGCTCACACGTTTCTCATCTTAATTGACAAGCATTGGATGGTAGAGGACCAGTGCTTTGTATCAGTTTCAGAAGAAGTGTTGGACTAGATATGGTCCATATTTGTAGGAAACACCGTTCTTTTGTTCTGGGCACACTCCGATTTCCTGCTGTCTTAGAGAATCTAGAAAGCAATAGCGTGCTTCTTGTTCTAAAGCAGAGTGTGATCAATGGATGAGACAATGCTGTGTGTTTCACTTCAGAAATGGAGTTAAATCCCAGGCTCTGAGTCTTCCGACAGTCAAGACTTCGTTTCAGGTAAGGGCAGTCACTTTAATGCTCAAAGGAACTACATCGTTCATGAAGCTCACGCATTTCTCATCTTAACTGACAAGCAATGGATGTTAGATGGTCAGTGCTTTGTATCAGTTTCAGAAGCAGATTTGGACTACATATGGTCCATATGTGTAGGAAACACCGTTCTTTTTTTCCGGGCACACTCAGATTTCCTGCTGTATTAGAGACTCTACAAAGCAAGAGTGTGCTTCTCGCTCTAAAGCAGAGTGTGATCCATGGATGAGAGCTATGCTGTGTGTTTCCCTTCAGAAATGGACTTAAATCCCAGGCTCTGTGTCTTACTACAAGCAAGACTTCGTTTCAGGTAAGGGCAGTCACTTTTCTGCTCAAATGAACTCCATCATTCACGAAGCTCACACGTTTCTCATCTTAATTGACAAGCATTGGATTTAGAGGACCAGTGCTTTGTATCAGTTTCAGAAGAAGAGTTGGACTAGATATGGTCCATATGTGTAGGAAACACCGTTCTTTTGTTCTGGGCACACTCAGATTTCCTGCTGTCTTAGAGAATCTAGAAAGCAATAGCGTGCTTCTTGTTCTAAAGCAGAGTGTGATCAATGGATGAGACAATGCTGTGTTTTTCACTTCAGAAATGGAGTTAAATCCGAGGTTCTGTGTCTTCCTACAGGCAAGACTTCATTTCAGGTAAGGGCAGTCACTTTTCAGCTCAAACGAACTACATCGTTCAGTGAGCTCACACGTTTCTCATCTTAACAGACAAGCATTGGTTGTTAGAGGACCAGTGCATTGTATCAGTTTCAGAAGAAGATTTGGACTACATATAGTCCATATGTGTCGGAAACACCGTTCTTTTGTTCTGGGCACAATCAGATTTCCTGCTCTATTAGAGACTCTAGAAAGCAAGAGCGTGGTTCTTGCTATAAAGCAGAGTGTGATCCATTGATGAGAACTATGTTGTATGTTTCCCTTCAGAAATGGAGTTAAATCCCTGACTCTGTGTCTTCCTACAGGCAAGACTTCGTTTCAGGTAAGGGCAGTCACTTTTCAGCTCAAACGAACTACATCGTTCACTGAGCTCACACGTTTCTCATCTTAACAGACAAGCATTGGATGTTAGAGGACCAGTGCTTTGTATCAGTTTCAGAAGCAGAGTTGGACTAGATATTGTCCGTATGTGTAGGAAACACCGTTCTTTTGTTCTCAGCACACTCACGTTTCCTGCTGTCTTAGAGACTCTAGAAAGCAAGAGCGTGCTTCTTGTTTTAAAGCAGAGTGTGATCAATGGATGAGACAATGCTGTGTGTTTCACTTCAGAAATGGAGTTAAATCCCAGGCTCTGTGTCTTCCTACAGGCAAGACTTCGTTTCAGGTAAGGGCAGTCACTTTTCAGTTCAAAGGAACTACATCATTCACAAAGCTCACACGTTTCTCATCTTAACTTACAAGCACTGGATGTTAGAGGACCAGTGCATTCTATCAGTTTCAGAAGAAGATTTGGACTACATATAGTCCGTATGTGTAGGAAACACCGTTCTTTTGTTCTGGGCACACTCAGATTTCCTGCTGTCTTAGAGACTCTAGAAAGCAAGAGTGTGCTTCTTGCTCTAAAGCAGAGTGTGATCCATGGATGAGATCTATGCTGTGTGCTTGACTTCAGAAATGGAGTTAAATCCCAGGCTCTGTGTCTTACTACAATCAAGACTTCGTTTCAGGTAAGGGCAGTCACTTTTCTGCTCAAATGAACTACATCATTCACGAAGCTCACACGTTTCTCATCTTAATTGACAAGCATTGGATGGTAGAGGACCAGTGCTTTGTATCAGTTTCAGAAGAAGTGTTGGACTAGATATGGTCCATATTTGTAGGAAACACCGTTCTTTTGTTCTGGGCACACTCAGATTTCCTGCTGTCTTAGAGAATCTAGAAAGCAATAGCGTGCTTCTTGTTCTAAAGCAGAGTGTGATCAATGGATGAGACAATGCTGTGTGTTTCACTTCAGAAATGGAGTTAAATCCCAGGCTCTGAGTCTTCCTACAGTCAAGACTTCGTTTCAGGTAAGGGCAGTCACTTTAATGCTCAAAGGAACTACATCGTTCATGAAGCTCACACGTTTCTCATCTTAACTGACAAGCAATGGATGTTAGATGGTCAGTGCTTTGTATCAGTTTCAGAAGCAGATTTGGACTACATATGGTCCATATGTGTAGGAAACACCGTTCTTTTGTTCCGGGCACACTCAGATTTCCTGCTGTATTAGAGACTCTACAAAGCAAGAGTGTGCTTCTCGCTCTAAAGCAGAGTGTGATCCATGGATGAGAGCTATGCTGTGTGTTTCCCTTCAGAAATGGACTTAAATCCCAGGCTCTGTGTCTTACTACAAGCAAGACTTCGTTTCAGGTAAGGGCAGTCACTTTTCTGCTCAAATGAACTCCATCATTCACGAAGCTCACACGTTTCTCATCTTAATTGACAAGCATTGGATTTAGAGGACCAGTGCTTTGTATCAGTTTCAGAAGAAGAGTTGGACTAGATATGGTCCATATGTGTAGGAAACACCGTTCTTTTGTTCTGGGCACACTCAGATTTCCTGCTGTCTTAGAGAATCTAGAAAGCAATAGCGTGCTTCTTGTTCTAAAGCAGAGTGTGATCAATGGATGAGACAATGCTGTGTTTTTCACTTCAGAAATGGAGTTAAATCCGAGGTTCTGTGTCTTCCTACAGGCAAGACTTCATTTCAGGTAAGGGCAGTCACTTTTCAGCTCAAACGAACTACATCGTTCAGTGAGCTCACACGTTTCTCATCTTAACAGACAAGCATTGGATGTTAGAGGACCAGTGCATTGTATCAGTTTCAGAAGAAGATTTGGACTACATATAGTCCATATGTGTCGGAAACACCGTTCTTTTGTTCTGGGCACAATCAGATTTCCTGCTCTATTAGACACTCTAGAAAGCAAGAGCGTGGTTCTTGCTATAAAGCAGAGTGTGATCCATTGATGAGAACTATGTTGTATGTTTCCCTTCAGAAATGGAGTTAAATCCCTGACTCTGTGTCTTCCTACAGGCAAGACTTCGTTTCAGGTAAGGGCAGTCACTTTTCAGCTCAAACGAACTACATCGTTCACTGAGCTCACACGTTTCTCATCTTAACAGACAAGCATTGGATGTTAGAGGACCAGTGCTTTGTATCAGTTTCAGAAGCAGAGTTGGACTAGATATTGTCCGTATGTGTCGGAAACACCGTTCTTTTGTTCTCAGCACACTCACGTTTCCTGATGTCTTAGAGACTCTAGAAAGCAAGAGCGTGCTTCTTGTTTTAAAGCAGAGTGTGATCAATGGATGAGACAATGCTGTGTGTTTCACTTCAGAAATGGAGTTAAATCCCAGGCTCTGTGTCTTCCTACAGGCAAGCCTTCGTTTCAGGTAAGGGCAGTCACTTTTCAGTTCAAAGGAACTACATCATTCACAAAGCTCACACGTTTCTCATCTTAACTGACAAGCACTGGATGTTAGAGGACCAGTGCATTCTATCAGTTTCAGAAGAAGATTTGGACTACATATAGTCCGTATGTGTAGGAAACACCGTTCTTTTGTTCTGGGCACACTCAGATTTCCTGCTGTCTTAGAGACTCTAGAAAGCAAGAGTGTGCTTCTTGCTCTAAAGCAGAGTGTGATCCATGGATGAGATCTATGCTGTGTGCTTGACTTCAGAAATGGAGTTAAATCCCAGGCTCTGTGTCTTACTACAATCAAGACTTCGTTTCAGGTAAGGGCAGTCACTTTTCTGCTCAAATGAACTACATCATTCACGAAGCTCACACGTTTCTCATCTTAATTGACAAGCATTGGATGGTAGAGGACCAGTGCTTTGTATCAGTTTCAGAAGAAGTGTTGGACTAGATATGGTCCATATTTGTAGGAAACACCGTTCTTTTGTTCTGGGCACACTCAGATTTCCTGCTGTCTTAGAGAATCTAGAAAGCAATAGCGTGCTTCTTGTTCTAAAGCAGAGTGTGATCAATGGATGAGACAATGCTGTGTGTTTCACTTCAGAAATGGAGTTAAATCCCAGGCTCTGAGTCTTCCTACAGTCAAGACTTCGTTTCAGGTAAGGGCAGTCACTTTAATGCTCAAAGGAACTACATCGTTCATGAAGCTCACACGTTTCTCATCTTAACTGACAAGCAATGGATGTTAGATGGTCAGTGCTTTGTATCAGATTCAGAAGCAGATTTGGACTACATATGGTCCATATGTGTAGGAAACACCGTTCTTTTGTTCCGGGCACACTCAGATTTCCTGCTGTATTAGAGACTCTACAAAGCAAGAGTGTGCTTCTCGCTCTAAAGCAGAGTGTGATACATGGATTAGAGCTATGCTGTGTGTTTCCCTTCAGAAATGGACTTAAATCCCAGCCTCTGTGTCTTACTACAAGCAAGACTTCATTTCAGGTAAGGGCAGTCACTTTTCTGCTCAAATGAACTCCATCATTCACGAAGCTCACACGTTTCTCATCTTAATTGACAAGCATTGGATTTAGAGGACCAGTGCTTTGTATCAGTTTCAGAAGAAGAGTTGGACTAGATATGGTCCATATGTGTAGGAAACACCGTTCTTTTGTTCTGGGCACACTCAGATTTCCTGCTGTCTTAGAGAATCTAGAAAGCAATAGCGTGCTTCTTGTTCTAAAGCAGAGTGTGATCAATGGATGAGACAATGCTGTGTTTTTCACTTCAGAAATGGAGTTAAATCCGAGGTTCTGTGTCTTCCTACAGGCAAGAATTCATTTCAGGTAAGGGCAGTCACTTTTCAGCTCAAACGAACTACATCGTTCACTGAGCTCACACGTTTCTCATCTTAACAGACAAGCATTGGATGTTAGAGGACCAGTGCATTGTATCAGTTTCAGAAGAAGATTTGGACTACATATAGTCCATATGTGTCGGAAACACCGTTCTTTTGTTCTGGGCACAATCAGATTTCCTGCTCTATTAGAGACTCTCAAAGCAAGAGCGTGGTTCTTGCTATAAAGCAGAGTGTGATCCATTGATGAGAACTATGTTGTATGTTTCCCTTCAGAAATGGAGTTAAATCCCAGACTCTGTGTCTTCCTACAGGCAAGACTTCGTTTCAGGTAAGGGCAGTCACTTTTCAGCTCAAACGAACTACATCGTTCACTGAGCTCACACGTTTCTCATCTTAACAGACAAGCATTGGATGTTAGAGGACCAGTGCTTTGTATCAGTTTCAGAAGCAGAGTTGGACTAGATATTGTCCGTATGTGTAGGAAACACCGTTCTTTTGTTCTCAGCACACTCACGTTTCCTGCTGTCTTAGAGACTCTAGAAAGCAAGAGCGTGCTTCTTGATCTATAGCAGAGTGTCATCAATGGATGAGACAATGCAGTGTGTTTCACTTCAGAAATGGAGTTAAATCCCAGGCTCTGAGTCCCCCTACAAGCAAGACTTCGTTTCAGGTAGGGGCAGTCACTTTTCTGCTCAAAGGTACTACATCGTTCACGAAGCTCACACGTTTCTCATCTTAATTGACAAGCATTGGATGTTAGAGGACCAATGGTTTGTATCAGTTTCAGAAGAAGAGTTGTACTAGATATGGTCCGTATGTGTAGGAAACACCGTTCTTTTGTTCTAAGCACACTCACGTTTCCTGCTGTCTTAGAGACTCTAGAAAGCAAGAGCGTGCCTCTTTCTAAAGCAGAGTGTGATCCATGGATGAGAACTATGCTGTGTGTTTCCCTTCAGAAATGGAGTTAAATCCCAGGCTCTGAGTCTTCCTACAAGCAAGACTTCGTTTCAGGTAAGGGCAGTCACTTTTCTGCTCAAACGAACTACATCGTTCACTGAGCTCACAAGTTTCTCATCTTAACTGACGAGCACTGGAAGTTAGAGGGTCAGTGCTTTGTATCAGTTTCAGAAGCAGATTTGGACTAGATATGGTCTATATGTGTAGGAAACACCGTTCTTTTGTTCTGATCACACTCAGATTTCCTGCTGTCTTAGAGACTCTACAAAGCAAGAGTGTGCTTCTCGCTCTAAAGCAGAGTGTGATCCATGGATGAAAACTATGCTGTTTGTTTCCCTTCAGAAAAGTAGTTAAATCCCAGGCTCTATGTCTTCCTACAAGCAAGACTTCATTTCAGGAAATGGCAGTCACTTTTCAGCTCAAACGAACTACATCGTTCACGAAGCTCACACGTTTCACATCTTAACAGACAAGCATTAGATGTTAGAAGACCAGTGCTTTGTATCATTTTCAGAAGCAGAGTTCGACTAGATATGGTCTGTATGTGTACGAAACACCGTTCTTTTGTTCTCAGCAAACTCACGTTTCCTGCTGTCTTAGAGACTCTAGAAAGAAGAGCATGCTTCTTGTTCAAACGCTGAGTGTGATCAATGGATGAGAACACTGCTGTGTGTTTCACTTCAGAAATGGAGTTAAATCCCAGGCTCTATGTCTTCCTACAAGCAAGACTTCGTTTCAGGTAAGGGCAGTCAGTTTTCGGCTCAAACGAACTACATCGTTCACGAAGCTCACACGTTTCTCATGTTAACTGACAAGCATTGGATGTAAGATGGTCAGTGCTTTTTTTCAGTTTCAGAAGCAGATTAGGACTACATATGGTCCATATGTGTAGGAAACACCCTTCTTTTGTTCTGGGCACACTCAGATTTCCTGCTGTATTAGAGACTCTAGAAAGCAAGAGTGTGCTTCTCGCTCTAAAGCAGGGTGTGATCCATGGATGAGAACTATGCTGTGTGTTTCCCTTCAGAAATGGACTTAAATCCCAGGCTCTGTGTCTTCCTACAAGCAAGACTTCGTTTCAGGTAAGGGCAGTCACTTTTCAGTTCAAAGGAACTACATCATTCACTAAGCTCACACGATTCTCACCTTAAGTGACAAGCATTGGATGTTAGAGGACCAGTGCTTTGTATCAATTTCCAAAGCAGAGTTCGACTAGATATGGTCCCTATGTGTAGGAAACACCGTTCTTTTGTTCTCAGCAAACTCACGTTTCCTGCAGTCTTAGAGACTCTAGAAAGCAAGAGCGTGCTTCTCGCTCTAAAACAAGTGTGATCCATGGATGAGACTATGCTGTGTGTTTCACTTCAGAAATGGAGTTTAATCCCATGCTCTGTGTCTCCCTACAAGCAAGACTTCATTTCAGGTAAGGGCAGTCACTTTTCTGCTCAAAGGAAGTACATCGTTCACGAAGCTCACACGTTTCTCATCTTAACTGACAAACATTGGATGTTAGAGGACCAGTGCTTTGTATCTGTTTCAGAAGCAGAGTTGGACTAGATATGGTCCCTATGTGTAGGAAACACCGTTCTTTTGTTCTCAGCACACTCACGTTTCCTGCTGACTTAGAGACTCTAGAAAGAAGAGCATGCTTCTTGTTCAAACGCTGAGTGTGATCAATGGATGAGAACACTGCTGTGTGTTTCACTTCAGAAATGGAGTTAAATCCCAGGCTCTATGTCTTCCTACAAGCAAGACTTCGTTTCAGGTAAGGGCAGTCAGTTTTCGGCTCAAACGAACTACATCGTTCACGAAGCTCACACGTTTCTCATGTTAACTGACAAGCATTGGATGTAAGATGGTCAGTGCTTTTTTTCAGTTTCAGAAGCAGATTTGGACTACATATGGTCCGTATGTGTATGAAACACCGTTCTTTTTTTCTCAACAAACTCACGTTTCCTGTGTCTTAGAGACTCTAGAAAGAAGAGCATGCTTCTTGTTCAAACGCTGAGTGTGATCAATGGATGAGAACACTGCTGTGTGATTCACTTCAGAAATGGAGTTAAATCCCAGGCTCTGAGTCTTCCTACAAGCAAGACCTCAATTCAGGTAAGGGCAGTCACTTTTCTGCTCAAACAAACTACATCGTTCACGAAGCTCACACATTTCTCATCTTTATTGACAAGCATTAGATGTTAGAGGACCAGTGCTCTGTATCAGTTTCAGAAGAAGAGTTGGACTAGATATGGTCCGTATGTGTAGGAAACACCATTCTTTTGTTCTCAGCACACTCACGTTTCCTGCTGTCTTAGAGACTCTAGAAAGCAAAAGCGTGCTTCTCGCTCTAAAACAGAGTGTGATGTATGGATGAGACTATGCTGTGTGTTTCACTTCAGAAATGGAGTTAAATGCCATGCTCTGTGTCTCCCTACAAGCAAGACTTCGTTTCAGGTAAGGGCAGTCACTTTTCTGCTCAAACGAACTACATCGTTCACGAAGCTCACACGTTTCTCATCTTAACTTACAAGGATTGGATGTTAGAGGACCAGTGCTTTGTATCTGTTTCAGAAGCAGAGTTGGACTAGATATGGTCCCTATGTGTAGGAAACACCGTTCTTTTGTTCTCAGCACACTCACGTTTCCTGCTGTCTTAGAGACTTTAGAAAGCAAAAGCGTGCTTCTCGCTCTAAAGCGGAGTGTGATCCATGGATGAGAACACTGCTGTGTGTTTCACATCAGAAATGGAGTTACATCCCAGGTTCTGAGTCTTCCTACATGAAAGACTTCGTTTCAGGTAAGGACAGTCACTTTTCTGCTCAAACGAACTACATCATTCACGAAGCTCACACGTTTCTCATCTTTATTGACAAGCATTAGATGTTAGAGGACCAGTGCTCTGTATCAGTTTCAGAAGAAGAGTTGGACTAGATATGGTCCGTATGTGTAGGAAACACCGTTCTTTTGTTCTAAGCACACTCACGTTTCCTGCTGTCTTAGAGACTCAAGAAAGCAAGAGCGTGCCTCTTTCTAAAGCAGAGTGTGATCCATGGATGAGAACTATGCTGTGTGTTTGCCTTCAGAAATGGTGTTAAATCCCAGGCTCTGAGTCTTCCTACAAGCAAGACTTCGTTTCAGGTAAGGGCAGTCACTTTTCTGCTCAAACGAACTACATCGTTCACTGAGCTCACAAGTTTCTCATTTTAACTGACGAGCACTGGAAGTTAGAGGGTCAGTGCTTTGTATCAGTTTCAGAAGCAGATTTGGACTAGATATGGTCTATATGTGTAGGAAACACCGTTCTTTTGTTCTGATCACACTCAGATTTCCTGCTGTCTTAGAGACTCTAGAAAGCAAGAGCGTGCCTCTTTCTAAAGCAGAGTGTGATCCATGGATGAGAACTATGCTGTGTGTTTCCCTTCAGAAAAGTAGTTAAATCCCAGGTTCTATGTCTTCCTACAAGCAAGACTTCATATCAGGTTAGGGTAAGTCACTTTTCAGCTCAAACGAACTACATCGTTCACGAAGCTCACACGTTTCACATCTTAACAGACAAGCATTAGATGTTAGAAGACCAGTGCTTTGTATCATTTTCAGAAGCAGAGTTCGACTAGATATGGTCTGTATGTGTACGAAACACCGTTCTTTTGTTCTCAGCAAACTCATGTTTCCTGCTATCTTAGAGACTCTAGAAAGAAGAGCATGCTTCTTGTTCAAACGCTGAGAGTGATCAATGGATGAGAACACTGCTGTGTGTTTCACTTCAGAAATGGAGTTAAATCCCAGGCTCTGAGTCTTCCTACAAACAAGACTTCGTTTCAGGTAAGGGCAGTCAGTTTTCGGCTCAAAGGAACTACATCATTCACAAAGCTCACACGTTTCTCATCTTAACTGACAAGCATTGGATGTAAGATGGTCAGTGCTTTTTTTCAGTTTCAGAAGCAGATTTGGACTACATATGGTCCATATGTGTAGGAAACACCCTTCTTTTGTTCTGGGCACACTCAGATTTCCTGCTGTATTAGAGACTCTAGAAAGCAAGAGTGTGCTTCTCGCTCTAAAGCAGGGTGTGATCCATGGATGAGAACTATGCTGTGTGTTTCCCTTCAGAAATGGACTTAAATCCCAGGCTCTGTGTCTTCCTACAAGCAAGACTTCGTTTCAGGTAAGGGCAGTCACTTTTCAGTTCAAAGGAACTACATCATTCACTAAGCTCACACGTTTCTCACCTTAACTGACAAGCATTGGATGTTAGAGGACCAGTGCTTTGTATCAATTTCCAAAGCAGAGTTCGACTAGATATGGTCCCTATGTGTAGGAAACACCGTTCTTTTGTTCTCAGCAATCTCACGTTTCCTGCAGTCTTAGAGACTCTAGAAAGCAAGAGCGTGCTTCTCGCTCTAAAACAGAGTGTGATCCATGGATGAGACTATGCTGTGTGTTTCACTTCAGAAATGGAGTTAAATCCCAGGCTCTGAGTCTTCCTACAAGCAAGACCTCAATTCAGGTAAGGGCAGTCACTTTTCTGCTCAAAGGAAGTACATCGTTCACGAAGCTCACACGTTTCTCATCTTAACTGACAAGCATTGGATGTTAGAGGACCAGTGCTTTGTACCAGTTTCAGAAGAAGCGTTGGACTAGATATGGTCCGTATGTGTAGGAAACACCATTCTTTTGTTCTCAGCACACTCACGTTTCCTGCTGTCTTAGAGACTCTAGAAAGCAAGAGCGTGCTTCTTTCTAAAGCAGAGAGTGATCCATGGATGAGAACTATGCTGTGTGTTTCCCTTCAGAAATGGAATTAAATCCCAGGCTCTGAGTCTTCCTACAAGCAAGACTTCGTTTCAGGTAAGGGCAGTCACTTTTCTGCTCAAACGAACTACATCGTTCACTGAGCTCACACGTTTCTCATCTTAACTGACAAGCATTGGATGTTAGAGGGTCAGTGTTTTGTATCAGTTTCAGAAGCAGATTTGGACTACATATGGTCCATATGTGTAGGAAACACCGTTCTTTTGTTCTGGGCACACTCAGATTTCCTGCTGTATTAGAGACTCTAAAAAGCTAGAGTGTGCTTCTTGCTCTACAGCAGAGTGTGATCCATGGATGAGAGCTATGCTGTGTGTTTCCCTTCAGAAATGGAGATAAATCCCAGGCTCTGAGTCTTCCTACAAGCAAGACTTCGTTTCAGGTAAGGGCAGTCACTTTTCTGCTCAAACGACCTACATCGTTCACGAAGCTCACACGTTTCTCATGTTAACTGACAAGCATTGGATGTAAGATGGTCAGTGCTTTTTTTCAGTTTCAGAAGCAGATTTGGACAACATATGGTCCATATGTGTAGGAAACACCGAACTTTTGTTCTGGGCACACTCACGTTTCCTGCTGTCTTAGAGACTCTAGAAAGCAAAAGCGTGCTTCTCGCTCTAAAACAGAGTGTGATGTATGGATGAGACTATGCTGTGTGTTTCACTTCAGAAATGGAGTTAAATCCCATGCTCTGTGTCTCCCTACAAGCAAGACTTCGTTTCAGGTAAGGGCAGTGACTTTTCTGCTCAAACGAACTACATCGTTCACGAAGCTCACATGTTTCTCATCTTAACTGACAAGGATTGGATGTTAGAGGACCAGTGCTTTGTATCTGTTTCAGAAGCAGAGTTGGACTAGATATGGTCCCTATGTGTAGGAAACACCCTCCTTTTGTTCTCAGCACACTCACGTTTCCTGCTGTCTTAGAGACTCTAGAAAGCAAGAGCGTGCTTCTCGTTCTAAAGCAGAGTGTGATCCATGGATGAGAACACTGCTGTGTGTTTCACATCAGAAATGGAGTTACATCCCAGGCTCTGAGTCTTCCTACAAGAAAGACTTCGTTTCAGGTAAGGGCAGTCACTTTTCAGTTCAAAGGAACTACATCATTCACTAAGCTCACACGTTTCTCACCTTAACTGACAAGCATTGGATGTTAGAGGACCAGTGCTTTGTATCAATTTCCAAAGCAGAGTTCGACTAGATATGGTCCCTATGTGTAGGAAACACCGTTCTTTTGTTCTCAGCAATCTCACGTTTCCTGCAGTCTTAGAGACTCTAGAAAGCAAGAGCGTGCTTCTTGCTCTAAAACAGAGTGTGATCCATGGATGAGACTATGCTGTGTGTTTCACTTCAGAAATGTAGTTTAATCCCATGCTCTGTGTCTCCCTACAAGCAAGACTTCATTTCAGGTAAGGGCAGTCACTTTTCTGCTCAAAGGAAGTACATCGTTCACGAAGCTCACACGTTTCTCATCTTAACTGACAAACATTGGATGTTATAGGACCAGTGCTTTGTATCTGTTTCAGAAGCAGAGTTGGACTAGATATGGTCCCTATGTGTAGGAAACACCGTTCTTTTGTTCTCAGCACACTCACGTTTCCTGCTGTCTTAGAGACTCTAGAAAGCAAGAGCGTGCTTCTTGTTCTAAAGCAGAGTGTGATCAATGGATGATTACACTGCTGTGTGTTTTACATCAGAAATGGAGTTAAATCCCAGGCTCTGAGTCTTCCTACAAGCAAGACCTCAATTCAGGTAAGGGCAGTCACTTTTCTGCTCAAACAAACTACATCGTTCACGAAGCTCACACGTTTCTCATCTTAACTGACAAGCATTGGATGTTAGAGGACCAGTGCTTTGTATCAGTTTCAGAAGAAGCGTTGGACTAGATATGGTCCGTATGTGTAGGAAACACCATTCTTTTGTTCTCAGCACACTCACGTTTCCTGCTGTCTTAGAGACTCTAGAAAGCCAGAGCGTGCTTCTTTCTAAAGCAGAGAGTGATCCATGGATGAGAACTATGCTGTGTGTTTCCCTTCAGAAATGGAATTAAATCCCAGGCTCTGAGTCTTCCTACAAGCAAGACTTCGTTTCAGGTAAGGGCAGTCACTTTTCTGCTCAAACGAACTACATCGTTCACTGAGCTCACACGTTTCTCATCTTAACTGACAAGCATTGGATGTTAGAGGGTCAGTGTTTTGTATCAGTTTCAGAAGCAGAGTTCGACTAGATATGGTCCGTATGTGTATGAAACACCGTTCTTTTGTTCTCAGCAAACTCACGTTTCCTGTGTCTTAGAGACTCTAGAAAGAAGAGCATGCTTATTGTTCAAACGCTGAGTGTGATCAATGGATGAGAACACTGCTGTGTGATTCAATTCAGAAATGGAGATAAATCCCAGGCTCTGAGTCTTCCTACAAGCAAGACTTAGTTTCAGGTAAGGGCAGTCAGTTTTCTGCTCAAACGAACTACATCGTTCACGAAGCTCACACGTTTCTCATGTTAACTGACAAGCATTGGATGTAAGATGGTCAGTGCTTTTTTTCAGTTTCAGAAGCAGATTTGGACTATATATGGTCCATATGTGTAGGAAACACCGAACTTTTGTTCTGGGCACACTCACGTTTCCTGCTGTCTTAGAGACTCTAGAAAGCAAAAGCGTGCTTCTCGCTCTAAAACAGAGTGTGATGTATGGATGAGACTATGCTGTGTGTTTCACTTCAGAAATGGAGTTAAATGCCATGCTCTGTGTCTCCCTACAAGCAAGACTTCGTTTCAGGTAAGGGCAGTCACTTTTCTGCTCAAACGAACTACATCATTCACGAAGCTCACACGTTTCTCATCTTAACTTACAAGGATTGGATGTTAGAGGACCAGTGCTTTGTATCTGTTTCAGAAGCAGAGTTGGACTAGATATGGTCCCTATGTGTAGGAAACACCGTTCTTTTGTTCTCAGCACACTCACGTTTCCTGCTGTCTTAGAGACTCTAGAAAGCAAGAGCGTGCCTCTTTCTAAAGCAGAGTGTGATCCATGGATGAGAACTATGCTGTGTGTTTGCCTTCAGAAATGGTGTTAAATCCAAGGCTCTGAGTCTTCCTACAAGCAAGACTTCGTTTCAGGTAAGGGCAGTCACTTTTCTGCTCAAACGAACTACATCGTTCACTGAGCTCACAAGTTTCTCATCTTAACTGACGAGCACTGGAAGTTAGAGGGTCAGTGCTTTGTATCAGTTTCAGAAGCAGATTTGGACTAGATATGGTCTATATGTGTAGGAAACACCGTTCTTTTGTTCTGATCACACTCAGATTTCCTGTTGTCTTAGAGTCTCTAGAAAGCAAGAGTGTGCTTCTCGCTCTAAAGCAGAGTGTGATCCATGGATGAAAACTATGCTGTATGTTTCCCTTCAGAAAAGTAGTTAAATCCCAGGTTCTATGTCTTCCTACAAGCAAGACTTCATATCAGGTAAGGGCAGTCACTTTTCAGCTCAAACGAACTACATCGTTCACGAAGCTCACACGTTTCACATCTTAACAGACAAGCATTAGATGTTAGAAGACCAGTGCTTTGTATCATTTTCAGAAGCAGAGTTCGACTAGATATGGTCTGTATGTGTAAGAAACACCGTTCTTTTGTTCTCAGCAAACTCATGTTTCCTGCTGTCTTAGAGACTCTAGAAAGAAGAGCATGCTTCTTGTTCAAACGCTGAGTGTGATCAATGGATGAGAACACTGCTGTGTGTTTCACTTCAGAAATGGAGTTAAATCCCAGGCTCTGAGTCTTCCTACAAGCAAGACTTCGTTTCAGGTAAGGGCAGTCAGTTTTCGGCTCAAACAAACTACATCGTTCACGAAGCTCACACGTTTCTCATCTTAACTGACAAGCATTGGATGTAAGATGGTCAGTGCTTTTTTTCAGTTTCAGAAACAGATTTGGACTACATATGGTCCATATGTGTAGGAAACACCCTTCTTTTGTTCTGGGCACACTCAGATTTCCTGCTGTATTAGAGACTCTGGAAAGCAAGAGTGTGCTTCTCGCTCTAAAGCAGAGTGTGATCCATGGATGAGAACTATGCTGTGTGTTTCCCTTCAGAAATGGACTTAAATCCCAGGATCTGTGTCTTCCTACAAGCAAGACTTCGTTTCAGGTAAGGGCAGTCACTTTTCAGTTCAAAGGAACTACATCATTCACTAAGCTCACACGTTTCTCATCTTAACTGACAAGCATTGGATGTTAGAGGACCACTGCTTTGTATCACTTTCAGAAGCAGAGTTGGACTAGATATGGTCCTTATGTGTAGGAAACACCGTTCTTTTGTTCTCAGCACACTCACGTTTCCTGCTGTCTTAGAGACTCTAGAAAGCAAGATCGTGCTTCTTGTTCTAAAGCAGAGTGTGATCAATGGATGAGAACACTCCTGTGTGTTTCACTTCAGAAATGGTGTTAAATCCCAGGCTCTGAGTCTTCCTACAAGCAAGACTTCGTTTCAGGTAAGGGCAGTCACTTTTCAGCTCAAACGAACTACATTGTTCACTGAGCTCTCACGTTTCTCATCTTAACAGACAAGCATTGGATGTTAGAGGACCAGTGCTTTGTATTAGTTTCAGAAGAAGAGTTGGACTAGATATGGTCCGTATGTGTAGGAAACACCGTTTTTTTGTTCTCAGCACTCTCACGTTTCCTGCTGTCTTAGAGACTCTAGAAAGCAAGAGCGTACTTCTCGCTCTAAAGCAGAGTGTGATCCATGGATGAGAACACTGCTGTGTGTTTCACTTCAGAAATGGAGTTAAATCCCAGGACCTGAGTCTTCCTACAAAAAAGACTTCGTTTCAGGTAAGGGCAGTCACTTTTCTGCTCAAACGAACTACATCGTTCACTGAGCTCACACGTTTCTCATCTTAACTGACAAGCATTGGATGTTAGAGGGTCAGTGCTTTGTATCAGTTTCAGAAGCAGATTTGGACTACATATGGTCCATATGTGTAGGAAACACCGTTCTTTTGTTCTGGGCACACTCAGATTTCCTGCTGTATTAGAGACTCTAGAAAGCTAGAGTGTGCTTCTTGCTCTACAGCAGAGTGTGATCCATGGATGAGAACTATGCTGTGTGTTTCCCTTCAGAAATGGAGATAAATCCCAGGCTCTGAGTCTTCCTACAAGCAAGACTTCGTTTCAGGTAAGGGCAGTCACTTTTCTGCTCAAACGAACTACATCGTTCACGAAGCTCACACGTTTCTCATCTTAACTGACAAGCACTGGAATTTAGAGGGTCAGGGCTTTGTATCAGTTTCAGAAACAGATTTGGACTACTTATGGTCCATATGTGTAGGAAACACCGTTCTTTTGTTCTGGGCACACTCAGATTTCCTGCTCTCTTAGAGACTCTAGAAAGCAAGATTGTGCTTCTCGCTCTAAAGCATAGTTTGATCCATGGATGAAAACTATGCTGTGTGTTTCCCTTCAGAAAAGTAGTTAATTCCCAGGCTCTATGTCTTCCTACAAGCAAGACTTCGTTTCAGGTAAGGGCAGTCACTTTTCAGCTCAAACGAACTACATCGTTCACGAAGCTCACACGTTTCACATCTTAACAGACAAGCATTAGATGTTAGAAGACCAGTGCTTTGTATCAGTTTCAGAAGCAGAGTTCGACTAGATATGGTCCGTATGTGTATGAAACACCGTTCTTTTGTTCTCAGCAAACTCACGTTTCCTGCTGTCTTAGATACTCTAGAAAGAAGAGCATGCTTCTTGTTCAAACGCTGAGTGTGATCAATGGATGAGAACACTGCTGTGTGATTCACTTCAGAAATGGAGTTAAATCCCAGGCTCTGAGTCTTCCTACAAGCAAGACTTAGTTTCAGGTAAGGGCAGTCAGTTTTCTGCTCAAACGAACTACATCGTTCACGAAGCTAACACGTTTCTCATGTTAACTGACAAGCATTGGATGTAAGATGGTCAGTGCTTTTTTTCAGTTTCAGAAGCAGATTTGGACTATATATGGTCCATATGTGTAGGAAACACCGAACTTTTGTTCTGGGCACACTCACGTTTCCTGCTGTCTTAGAGACTCTAGAAAGCAAAAGCGTGCTTCTCGCTCTAAAACAGAGTGTGATGTATGGATGAGACTATGCTGTGTGTTTCACTTCAAAAATGGAGTTAAATCCCATGCTCTGTGTCTCCCTACAAGCAAGACTTCGTTTCAGGTAAGGCCAGTGACTTTTCTGCTCAAACGAACTACATCGTTCACGAAGCTCACACGTTTCTCATCTTAACTGACAAGGATTGGATGTTAGAGGACCAGTGCTTTGTATCAGTTTCAGATGCAGAGTTGGACTATATAATGTCCGTAAGGGAAGGAAACACCGTTCTTTTGTTCTCAGCACACGCACGTTTCCTGCTGTGTTAGAGACTGTAGAAAGCAAGAGCGTGCTTCTCGCTCTAAAGCAGAGTGTGATCCATGGATGAGAACTATGCTGTGTGTTTCCCTTCAGAAAAGGAGTTAAATCCCAGGCTCTGTGTCTTCCTACAAGCAAGACTTTGTTTCAGGTAAGGGCAGTCACTTTTCAGCTCAAACGAACGACATCGTTCACGGAGCTCACACATTTCTCATCTTAACAGACAAGCATTGTATGTTAGAGGACCTGTGCTTTGTATCAGTTTCAGAAGCAGAGTTGGACTATATAATGTCCGTAATAGTAGGAAACACCGTTCTTTTGTTCTCAGCACACTCACGTTTCCTGCTGTATTAGAGAATCTAGAAAGCAAGAGCATGCTTCTTGTTCTAAAGCAGAATGTGATCAATGGATGATTTCACTGCTGTGTGTTTTACTTCAGGAATGGAGTTAAATCCAAGGCTCTGAGTCTTCCTACAAGCAAGACTTCAATTCAGGTAAGGGCAGTCACTTTTCAGTTCAAAGGAACTACATCATTCACTAAGCTCACACAGTTCTCATCTTAACTGACAAGCATTGGATGTTAGAGGACCAGTGCTTTGTATCACTTTCAGACGCAGAATTGGACTAGATATGGTCCGTATGTGTAGGAAACACCGTTCTTTTGTTCTCAGCACACTCACGATTCCTGCTGTCTTAGAGAATTTAGAAAGCAAGAGCGTGCTTCTCGCTCTAAAGCAGAGTGTGATCCATGGATGAGAACTATGCTGTGTGTTTTCCTTCAGAATAGGAGTTAAATCCCAGGCTCTGTGTCTTCCTACAAGCAATACTTCGTTTCAGGTAAGGGCAGTCACTTTTCTGCTCAAACGATCTACATCTTTCACGAAGCTCACACGTTTCTCATCTTAACTGACAACCATTGGATGTTAGAACACCAGTGCATTGTATCAGTTTCAGAAGAAGATTTGGACTACATATAGTCCGTATGTGTAGGAAACACCCTTCTTTTGTTCTGGGCACACTCAGATTTCCTGCTGTCTTAGAGACTCTAGAAAGCAATAGCGTGCTTCTCGCTCTAGACCAGAGTTTTTTCCATGGATGAGAACTATGCTGTGTGTTTAAATTCAGAAATGGAGTTAAATCTCAGGCTCTGAGAATTCCTACAAGCAAGACTTCGTTTCAGGTAAGGGCAGTCACTTTTCAGCTCAAACGAACTACATCGTTCACTGAGCTCTCACGTTTCTCATCTTAACAGACAAGCATTGGATGTTAGAGGACCAGTGCTTTGTATCAGTTTCAGAAGAAGAGTTGGACTAGATATGGTCCGTATATGTAGGAAACACCGTTCTTTTGTTCTCAGCACACTCACGTTTCCTGCTGTGTTAGAGACTGTAGAAAGCAAGAGCGTGCTTCTCGCTCTAAAGCAGAGTGTGATCCATGGATGAGAACTATGCTGTGTGTTTCCCTTCAGAAAAGGAGTTAAATCCCAGGCTCTGAGTCTTCCTACAAGCAAGACTTCGTTTCTGGTAAGGGCAGTCACTTTTCTGCTCAAACGAACTACATCGTTCACTGAGCTCACACGTTTCTCATCTTAACTGACAAGCACTGGAATTTAGAGGGTCAGTGCTTTGTATCAGTTTCAGAACCACATTTGGACTACTTATGGTCCATATGTGTAGGAAACACCGTTCTTTTGTTCTGGGCACACTCAGATTTCCTGCTCTCTTAGAGACTCTAGAAAGCAAGAGTGTGCTTCTCGCTCTAAAGCATAGTTTGATCCATGGATGAAAACTATGCTGTGTGTTTCCCTTCAGAACAGTAGTTAAATCCCAGGCTCTATGTCTTCCTACAAGCAAGACTTCGTTTCAGGTAAGGGCAGTCACTTTTCAGCTCAAACGAACTACATATTTCACGGAGCTCACACGTTTCTCATCTTAACAGACAAGCATTGGATGTTAGAGGACCAGTGCTTTGTATCAGTTTCAGAAGCAGAGAACGACTAGATATGGTCCGTATGTGTAGGAAACACCGTTCTTTTGTTCTCAGCAAACTCATGTTTCCTGCTGTCTTAGAGAATCTAGAAAGCAAGAGCATGCTTCTTGTTCTAACGCAGAGTGTGATCAATGGATGAGAACACTGCTGTGTGTTTCACTTCAGAAATGGAGTTAAATCCCAGGCTCTGAGTCTTCCTACAAGCAAGACTTCGTTTCAGGTAAGGGCAGTCAGTTTTCTGCTCAAATGAACTACATCGTTCACGAAGCTCACACGTTTCTCATCTTAACAGACAAGCATTGGATTTTAGAGGACCAGTGCTTTGTATCAGTTTCAGATGCAGAGTTGGACTATATAATGTCCGTAAGGGAAGGAAACACCGTTCTTTTGTTCTCAGCACACGCACGTTTCCTGCTGTGTTAGAGACTGTAGAAAGCAAGAGCGTGCTTCTCGCTCTAAAGCAGAGTGTGATCCATGGATGAGAACTATGCTGTGTGTTTCCCTTCAGAAAAGGAGTTAAATCCCAGGCTCTGTGTCTTCCTACAAGCAAGACTTCGTTTCAGGTAAGGGCAGTCACTTTTCAGCTCAAACGAACGACATCGTTCACGGAGCTCACACATTTCTCATCTTAACAGACAAGCATTGTATGTTAGAGGACCTGTGCTTTGTATCAGTTTCAGAAGCAGAGTTGGACTATATAATGTCCGTAATAGTAGGAAACACCGTTCTTTTGTTCTCAGCACACTCACGTTTCCTGCTGTATTAGAGAATCTAGAAAGCAAGAGCATGCTTCTTGTTCTAAAGCAGAGTGTGATCAATGGATGATTTCACTGCTGTGTGTTTTACTTCAGGAATGGAGTTAAATCCGAGGCTCTGAGTCTTCCTACAAGCAAGACTTCAATTCAGGTAAGGGCAGTCACTTTTCTGCTCAAATGAACTACATCGTTCTCGAAGCTCACACGTTTCTCATCTTAACTGACAAGCATTGGATGTTAGATGGTCAGTGCTTTGTATCAGTTTCAGAAGCAGATTTGGACTACATATGGTCCATATGTGTAGGAAACACCATTCTTTTGTTCTGGTCACACTCAGATTTCCTGCTGTATTAGAGACTCTAGTAAGCAAGAGTGTGCTTCTCGCTTTAAAGCAGAGGGTGTTCCATGGATGAGAACTATGCTGTGTGTTCCCTTCAGAAATGGACTTAAATCCCAGGCTCTGTGTCTTACTACAAGCAAGACTTCGTTTCAGGTAAGGGCAGTCACTTTTCAGTTCAAAGGAACTACATCATTCACTAAGCTCACACAGTTCTCATCTTAACTGACAAGCATTGGATGTTATAGGACCAGTGCTTTGTATCACTTTCAGACGCAGAGTTGGACTAGATATGGTCCGTATGTGTAGGAAACACCGTTCTTTTGTTCTCAGCACACTCACGATTCCTGCTGTCTTAGAGAATTTGGAAAGCAAGAGCGTGCTTATCTCTAAAGCAGAGTGTGATCCATGAATGAGAACTATGCTGTGTGTTTTCCTTCAGAATAGGAGTTAAATCCCAGGCTCTGTGTCTTCCTACAAGCAATACTTCGTTTCAGGTAAGGGCAGTCACTTTTCTGCTCAAACGATCTACATCTTTCACGAAGCTCACACGTTTCTCATCTTAACTGACAACCATTGGATGTTAGAACACCAGTGCATTGTATCAGTTTCAGAAGAAGATTTGGACTACATATAGTCCGTATGTGTAGGAAACACCCTTCTTTTGTTCTGGGCACACTCAGATTTCCTGCTGTCTTAGAGACTCTAGAAAGCAATAGCGTGCTTCTCGCTCTAGACCAGAGTATGTTCCATGGATGAGAACTATGCTGTGTGTTTAAATTCAGAAATGGAGTTAAATCTCAGGCTCTGAGAATTCCTACAAGCAAGACTTCGTTTCAGGTAAGGGCAGTCACTTTTCAGCTCAAACGAACTACATCGTTCACTGAGCTCTCACGTTTCTCATCTTAACAGACAAGCATTGGATGTTAGAGGACCAGTGCTTTGTATCAGTTTCAGAAGAAGAGTTGGACTAGATATGGTCCGTATATGTAGGAAACACCGTTCTTTTGTTCTCAGCACACTCACGTTTCCTGCTGTGTTAGAGACTGTAGAAAGCAAGAGCGTGCTTCTCGCTCTAAAGCAGAGTGTGATCCATGGATGAGAACTATGCTGTGTGTTTCCCTTCAGAAAAGGAGTTAAATCCCAGGCTCTGAGTCTTCCTACAAGCAAGACTTCGTTTCTGGTAAGGGCAGTCACTTTTCTGCTCAAACGAACTACATCGTTCACTGAGCTCACACGTTTCTCATCTTAACTGACAAGCACTGGAATTTAGAGGGTCAGTGCTTTGTATCAGTTTCAGAACCACATTTGGACTACTTATGGTCGATATGTGTAGGAAACACCGTTCTTTTGTTCTGGGCACACTCAGATTTCCTGCTCTCTTAGAGACTCTAGAAAGCAAGAGTGTGCTTCTCGCTCTAAAGCATAGTTTGATCCATGGATGAAAACTATGCTGTGTGTTTCCCTTCAGAACAGTAGTTAAATCCCAGGCTCTATGTCTTCCTACAAGCAAGACTTCGTTTCAGGTAAGGGCAGTCACTTTTCAGCTCAAACGAACTACATATTTCACGGAGCTCACACGTTTCTCATCTTAACAGACAAGCATTGGATGTTAGAGGACCAGTGCTTTGTATCAGTTTCAGAAGCAGAGAATGACTAGATATGGTCCGTATGTGTAGGAAACACCGTTCTTTTGTTCTCAGCAAACTCATGTTTCCTGCTGTCTTAGAGAATCTAGAAAGCAAGAGCATGCTTCTTGTTCTATCGCAGAGTGTGATCAATGGATGAGAACACTGCTGTGTGTTTCACTTCAGAAATGGAGTTAAATCCCAGGCTCTGAGTCTTCCTACAAGCAAGACTTCGTTTCAGGTAAGGGCAGTCAGTTTTCTGCTCAAATGAACTACATCGTTCACGAAGCTCACACGTTTCTCATCTTAACTGACAAGCATTGGCTGTTAGAGAGTCAGTGCTTTGTATCAGTTTCAGAAGCAGATTTGCACTACATATGGTCCATATGTGTAGGAAACACCGAACTTTTGTTCTGGGCACACTCACGTTTCCTGATGTCTTAGAGACTCTAGAAAGCAAAAGCGTGATTCTCGCTCTAAAACAGAGTGTGATCCATGGATGAGACTATGCTGTGTGTTTCCCTTCAGAAATGGAGTTAAATCCCATGCTCTGTGTCTCCCTACAAGCAAGACTTCGTTTCAGGTAAGGGCAGTCAGTTTTCTGCTCAAACAAACTACATCGTTCACAAAGCTCACACGTTTCTCATCTTTACTGACAAGCATTGGAAGTTAGAGGACCAGTGCTTTGTATCAGTTTCAGAAGAAGAGTTGGACTAGATATGGTCCGTATGTGTAGGAAACACCATTCTTTTGATCTCAGCACACTCTCGTTTCCTGCTGTCTTAGAGACTCTAGAAAGCAAGAGCGAGCTTCTTTCTAAAGCAGAGTGTGATCCATGGATTAGAACTATGCTGTGTGTTTGCCTTCAGAAATGGAGTTAAATCCCAGGCTCTGAGTCTTCCTACAAGCAAGACTTCGTTTCAGGTAAGCGCAGTCACTTTTCTGCTCAAACGAACTACATTGTTCACTGAGCTCACACGTTTCTCATCTTAACTGACAAGCATTGGAAGTTAGAGTGTCAGTGCTGTGTATCAGTTTCAGAAGCAGATTTGGACTAGATATGGTCCATATGTGTAGGAAACACCGTTCTTTTGTTCTGGGCACACTCAGATTTCCTGCTGTCTTAGAGACCCTAGAAAGCAAGAGCGTGCTTCTCGCTCTAGAGCAGAGTGTGATTCATGGATGAGAACTATGCTGTGTGTTTAACTTCAGAAATGGAGTTAAATCTCAGGCTCTGAGTCTTACTACAAGCAAGACTTCGTTTCAGGTAAGGGCAGTCACTTTTCAGCTCAAACGAACTACATCGTTCACTGAGCTCTCACGTTTCTCATCTTAACAGACAAGCATTGGATGTTAGAGGACCAGTGCTTTGTATCACTTTCAGAAGAAGAGTTGGACTAGATATGGTCCGTATGTGTAGGAAACACCGTTCTTTTGTTCTCAGCATACTCACGTTTCCAGCTGTCTTAGAGACTCTAGAAAGCAAGAGCGTGCTTCTTGTTCTAAAGCAGAGTGTGATCAATGGATGATTACAATGCTGTGTGTTTTACTTCAGAAATGGAGTTAAATCCCAGGCTCTGATTCTTCCTACAAGCAAGACTTCAATTCAGGTAAGGGCAGTCACTTTTCACCTCAAACGAACTACATATTTCACGGAGCTCACACGTTTCTCATCTTAACAGACAAGCATTGGATGTAAGAGGACCAGTGCTTTGTATCAGATTCAGAAGCAGAGAACGACTAGATATGGTCCGTATGTGTAGGAAACACCATTCTTTTGTTCTCAGCAAACTCATGTTTCCTGCTGTCTTAGAGACTCTAGAAAGCAAGAGCATGCTTCTTGTTCTAACGCAGAGTGTGATCAATGGATGAGAACACTGCTGTGTGTTTCACTTCAGAAATGGAGTTAAATCCCAGGCTCTGAGTCTTCCTACAAGCAAGATTTCGTTTCAGGTAAGGGCAGTCACTTTTCAGCTCAAACGAATGACATCGTTCACGGAGCTCACACGTTTCTCATCTTAACAGACAAGCATTGTATGTTAGAGGACCTGTGCTTTGTATCAGTTTCAGAAGCAGAGTTGGACTAGATATGGTCCGAATGTGTAGGAAACACCGTTCTTTTGTTCTCAGCAAACTCACTTTTCCTGCTGTCTTAGAGACACTAGAAAGCACGATCGTGATTCTTCTTCTAAAGCAGAGTGTGATCAATGGATGAGAACACTGCTGTGTGTTTCACTTCAGAAATGGAGTTAAATCCCATGGTCTGAGTCTTCCTACAAGCAAGACTTCGTTTCAGGTAAGGGCAGTCACTTTTCTGCTCAAAGGAACTACATCCTTCACAAAGCTCACACGTTTCTCATCTTAACTGACAACCATTGGATGTTAGAGGACCAGTGCTTTGTATCAGTTTCAGATGCAGAGTTAGACTATATAATGTCCGTAATAGTAGGAAACACTGTTCTTTTGTTCTTAGCACACTCACGTTTCCTGCTGTATTAGAGAATCTAGAAAGCAAGAGCATGCTTCTTGTTCTAAAGCAGAGTGTGATCAATGGATGATTACACTGCTGTGTGTTTTACTTCAGGAATGGAGTTAAATCCGAGGCTCTGAGTCTTCCTACAAGCAAGACTTCAATTCAGGTAAGGGCAGTCACTTTTCTGCTCAAACGAACTACATCATTCTCGAAGCTCACACGTTTCTCATCTTAACTGACAAGCATTGGATGTTAGATGGTCAGTGCTTTGTATCTGTTTCAGAAGCAGAGTTGGACTACATATGGTCCATATGTGTAGGAAACACCGTTCTTTTGTTCTCAGCACACTAACGGTTCCTGCTGTGTTAGAGACTTTAGAAAGCAAGAGTGTGCTTCTCGCTCTAAAGCAGAGTGTGATCCATGGATGAGAACACTGCTGTGTGTTTCCCATCAGAAATGGAGTTACATCCCAGGCTCTGAGTCTTCCTACAAGAAAGACTTCGTTTCAGGTAAGGACAGTCACTTTTCTGCTCAAACGAACTACATCATTCACGAAGCTCACACGTTTCTCATCTTTATTGACAAGCATTAGATGTTAGAGGACCAGTGCTCTGTATCAGTTTCAGAAGAAGAGTTGGACTAGATATGGTCCGTATGTGTAGGAAACACCGTTCTTTTGATCTCAGCACACTCACGTTTCCTGCTGTCTTAGAGACTCTAGAAAGCAAGAGCGTGCCTCTTTCTAAAGCAGAGTGTGATCCATGGATGAGAACTATGCTGTGGGTTTGCCTTCAGAAATGGAGTTAAATCCCAGGATCTGAGTCTTCCTACAAGCAAGACTTCGTTTCAGGTCAGGGCAGTCACTTTTCTGCTCAAACGAACTACATCGTTCACTGAGCTCACACGTTTCTCATCTTAACTGACAAGCATTGGAAGTTAGAGGGTCAGTGCTTTGTATCAGTTTCAGAAGCAGATATGGACTAGATATGGTCCATATGTGTAGGAAACACAGTTCTTTTGTTCTGGGCACACTCAGATTTCCTGCTGTCTTAGAAAATCTAGAAAGCAAGAGTGTGCTTCTCGCTCTAAAGCAGAGTGTGATCCATGGATGAAAACTATGCTGTATGTTTCCCTTCAGAAAAGTAGGTAAATCCAAGCTCTATGTCTTCCTACAAGCAAGACTTCGTTTCAGGTAAGGCCAGTGACTTTTCAGCTCAAATGAACTACATCGTTCACAAAGCTCACACGTTTCACATCTTAACAGACAAGCATTAGATGTTAGAAGACCAGTGCTTTGTATCAGTTTCAGAAGCAGAGTTCGACTAGATATGGTCCGTATGTGTACGAAACACCGTTCTTTTGTTCTCAGCAAACTCACGTTTCCTGCTGTCTTAGAGACTCTAGAAAGAAGAGCATGCTTCTTGTTCAAACGCTGAGTGTGATCAATGGATGAGAACACTGTTGTGTGTTTCACTTCAGAAATGGAGTTAAATCCCAGGCTCTGAGTCTTCCTACAAGCAAGACTTCGTTTCAGGTAAGGGCAGTCAGTTTTCTGCTCAAACAAACTACATCGTTCACGAAGCTCACACGTTTCTCATCTTAACTGACAAGCATTGGATGTAAGATGGTCAGTGCTTTTTTTCAGTTTCAGAAGCAGATTTGGACTAGATATGGTCCATATGTGTAGGAAACAACATTCTTTTGTTCTGGGCACACTCAGATTTCCTGCTGTATTAGAAATTCTAGAAAGCAAGAGCGTGCTTCTCGCTCTAAAGCAGAGTGTGATCAATGGATGATTACACTGCTGTGTGTTTTACTTCAGAAATGGAGTTAAATCCCAGGCTCTGAGTCTTCCTACAAGCAAGACTTAAATTCAGGTAAGGGCAGTCACTTTTCTCCCTAAACTAACTACATCGTTCACGAAGGTCACACATTTCTCATCTTAACTGACAAGCATTGGATGTTAGACGGTCAGTGCTTTGTATCAGTTTCAGAAGCAGATTTGGACTACATATGGTCCATATGTGTAGGAAACACCGTTCTTTAGTTCTTGGCACACTCAGATTTCCTGCTGTATTAGAGAGTCTAGAAGGCTAGAGTGTGCTTCTCGCTCTAAAGCAGAGTGTGATCCATGGATGTGAACTATGCTGTGTGTTTCCCTTCAGAAATGGACTTAAATCCCAGGCTCTGTGTCTTACTACAAGCAAGACTTCGTTTCAGGTAAGGGCAGTCACTTTTCTGCTCAAATGAACTACATCATTCACGAAGCTCAGACGTTTCTCATCTTAATTGACAAGCATTGGATGTTAGAGGACCAGTGCTTTGTATCAGTTTCAGAAGAAGAGTTGGACTAGATATGGTCCATATGTGTAGGAAACACCGTTCTTTTGTTCTGGGCACACTCAGATTTCCTGCTGTCTTAGAGAATCTAGAAAGCAAGAGCGTGCTTCTTGTTCTAAAGCAGAGTGTGATCAATGGATGAGACAATGCTGTGTGTTTCACTTCAGAAATGGAGTTAAATCCCAGGCTCTGTGTCTTCCTACAGGCAAGACTTCGTTTCAGGTAAGGGCAGTCACTTTTCAGTTCAAAGGAACTACATCATTCACAAAGCTCACACGTTTCTCATCTTAACTGACAAGCACTGGATGTTAGAGGACCAGTGCATTCTATCAGTTTCAGAAGAAGATTTGGACTACATATAGTCCGTATGTGTAGGAAACACCGTTCTTTTGTTCTGGGCACACACAGATTTCCTGCTGTCTTAGAGACTCTAGAAAGCAAGAGTGTGCTTCTTGCTCTAAAGCAGAGTGTGATCCATGGATGAGAACTATGCTGTGTGCTTGACTCCAGAAATGGAGTTAAATCCCAGTCTCTGAGTCTTCCTACAGGCAAGACTTCGTTTCAGGTAAGGGCAGTCACTTTTCTGCTCAAACGAACTACATCGTTCAGGAAGCTCACGCGTTTTTCATCTTAACTGACAAGCAATGGATGTTAGATGGTCAGTGCTTTGTATCAATTTCAGAAGAAGAGTTGGACTAGATATGGTCCATATGTGTAGGAAACACCGTTCTTTTGTTCTGGGCACACTCAGATTTCCTGCTGTCTTAGAGAATCGAGAAAGCAATAGCGTGCTTCTTGTTCTAAAGCAGAGTGTGTTCAATGGATGAGACAATGCTGTGTTTTTCACTTCAGAAATGGAGTTAAATCCGAGGCTCTGTGTCTTCCTACAGGCAAGACTTCGTTTCAGGTTAGGGCAGTCACTTTTCAGCTCAAACTAACTACATCGTTCACTGAGCTCACACATTTCTCATCTTAACAGACAAGCATTGGATGTTAGAGGACCAGTGTTTTGTATCAGTTTCAGAAGCAGAGTTGGACTAGATATTGTCCGTATGTGTAGGAAACACCGTTCTTTTGTTCTCAGCACACTCACGTTTCCTGCTGTCTTAGAGACTCTAGAAAGCAAGAGCGTGCTTCTTGTTCTAAAGCAGAGTGTCATCAATGGATGAGACAATGCAGTGTGTTTCACTTCAGAAATGGAGTTAAATCCCAGGTTCTGAGTCTCCCTACAAGCAAGACTTCGTTTCAGGTAGGGGCAGTCACTTTTCTGCTCAAAGGAACTACATCGTTCACGAAGCTCACACGTTTCTCATCTTAACTGATAAGCATTGGATGTTAGAGGACCAGTGCATTGTATCAGTTTCAGAAGAAGATTTAGACTACATATAGTCCGTATGTGTAGGAAACACTGTTCTTTTGTTCTGGGCACAATCAGATTTAATGCTGTATTAGATACTCTAGAAAGCAAGAGCGTGCTTCTTGCTCTAAAGCAGAGTGTGATCCATGGATGATAACTATGCTGTGTGTTTCACTTCAGAAATGGAGTTAAATCCCAGGCTCTGTGTCTTACTGCAAGCAAGACTTCGTTTCAGGTAAGGGCAGTCACTTTTCTGCTCAAATGAACTACATCATTCACGAAGCTCACACGTTTCTCATCTTAATTGACAAGCATTGGATGGTAGAGCGTCAGTGCTTTGTATCAGTTTCAGAAGCAGATTTGGACTAGATATGGTCCATATGTGTAGGAAACAACGTTCTTTTGTTCTGGGCACACTCAGATTTCCTGCTGTATTAGAAATTCTAGAAAGCAAGTGCGTGCTTCTCGCTCTAAAGCAGAGTGTGATCAATGGATGATTACACTGCTGTGTGTTTTACTTCAGAAATGGAGTTAAATCCCAGGCTCTGAGTCTTCCTACAAGCAAGACTTAAATTCAGGTAAGGGCAGTCACTTTTCTGCTCAAACTAACTACATCGTTCACGAAGCTCACACATTTCTCATCTTAACTGACAAGCATTGGATGTTAGAGGGTCAGTGCTTTGTATCAGTTTCAGAAGCAGATTTGGACTATATATGTTCCATATGTGTAGGAAACACCGTTCTTTTGTTGTGGGCACACACAGATATCCTGCTGTATTAGAGAGTCTAGAAGGCTAGAGTGTGCTTCTCGCTCTAAAGCAGAGTGTGATCCATGGATGTGAACTATGCTGTGTGTTTCCCTTCAGAAATGGACTTAAATCCCAGGCTCTGTATCTTACTACAAGCAAGACTTCGTTTCAGGTAAGGGCAGTCACTTTTCTGCTCAAATGAACTACATCATTCACGAAGCTCACACGTTTTTCATCTTAATTGACAAGCATTGGATGTTAGAGGACCAGTGCTTTGTATCAGTTTCAGAAGAAGAGTTGGACTAGATATGGTCCATATGTGTAGGAAACACCGTTCTTTTGTTCTCAGCACACTCATGTTTCCTGCTGTCTTAGAGACTCTAGAAAGCAAGAGCGTGCTTCTTGTTCTAAAGCAGAGTGTCATCAATGGATGAGACAGTGCTGTGTGTTTCACTTCAGAAATGGAGTTAAATCCCAGGCTCTGTGTCTTCCTACAGGCAAGACTTCGTTTCAGGTAAGGGCAGTCACTTTTCTGCTCAAACGAACTACATCGTTCAGGAAGCTCACGCGTTTCTCATCTTTACTGACAAGCAATGGATGTTAGATGGTCAGTGCTTTGTATCAGTTTCAGAAGAAGAGTTGGTCTAGATATGGTCCATATGTGTAGGAAACAGCGTTCTTTTGTTCAGGGCACACTCAGATTTCCTGCTGTCTTAGAGAATCGAGAAAGCAATAGCGTGCTTCTTGTTCTAAAGCAGAGTGTGTTCAATGGATGAGACAATGCTGTGTTTTTCACTTCAGAAATGGAGTTAAATCCGAGGCTCTGTGTCTTCCTACAGGCAAGACTTCGTTTCAGGTTAGGGCAGTCACTTTTCAGCTCAAACTAACTACATCGTTCACTGAGCTCACACATTTCTCATCTTAACAGACAAGCATTGGATGTTAGAGGACCAGTGTTTTGTATCAGTTTCAGAAGCAGAGTTGGACTAGATATTGTCCGTATGTGTAGGAAACACCGTTCTTTTGTTCTCAGCACACTCACGTTTCCTGCTGTCTTAGAGACTCTAGAAAGCAAGAGCGTGCTTCTTGTTCTAAAGCAGAGTGTCATCAATGGATGAGACAATGCAGTGTGTTTCACTTCAGAAATGGAGTTAAATCCCAGGCTCTGAGTCTCCCTACAAGCAAGACTTCGTTTCAGGTAGGGGCAGTCACTTTTCTGCTCAAAGGAACTACATCGTTCACGAAGCTCACACGTTTCTCATCTTAACTGATAAGCATTGGATGTTAGAGGACCAGTGCATTGTATCAGTTTCAGAAGAAGATTTAGACTACATATAGTCCGTATGTGTAGGAAACACTGTTCTTTTGTTCTGGGCACAATCAGATTTAATGCTGTATTAGATACTCTAGAAAGCAAGAGCGTGCTTCTTGCTCTAAAGCAGAGTGTGATCCATGGATGATAACTATGCTGTGTGTTTCACTTCAGAAATGGAGTTAAATCCCAGGCTCTGTGTCTTACTACAAGCAAGACTTCGTTTCAGGTAAGGGCAGTCACTTTTCTGCTCAAATGAATTACATCATTCACGAAGCTCACACGTTTCTCATCTTAATTGACAAGCATTGGATGGTAGAGCGTCAGAGATTTGTATCAGTTTCAGAAGCAGATTTGGACTAGATATGGTCCATATGTGTAGGAAACAACGTTCTTTTGTTCTGGGCACACTCAGATTTCCTGCTGTATTAGAAATTCTAGAAAGCAAGAGCGTGCTTCTCGCTCTAAAGCAGAGTGTGATCAATGGATGATTACACTGCTGTGTGTTTTACTTCAGAAATGGAGTTAAATCCCAGGCTCTGAGTCTTCCTACAAGCAAGACTTAAATTCAGGTAAGGGCAGTCACTTTTCTGCTCAAACTAACTACATCGTTCACGAAGCTCACACATTTCTCATCTTAACTGACAGGCATTGGATGTTAGAGGGTCAGTGCTTTGTATCAGTTTCAGAAGCAGATTTGGACTATATATGGTCCATATGTGTAGGAAACACCGTTCTTTTGTTGTGGGCACACACAGATTTCCTGCTGTATTAGAGAATCTAGAAGGCTAGAGTGTGCTTCTCGCTCTAAAGCAGAGTGTGATCCATGGATGTGAACTATGCTGTGTGTTTCCCTTCAGAAATGGACTTAAATCCCAGGCTCTGTATCTTACTACAAGCAAGACTTCGTTTCAGGTAACGGCAGTCACTTTTCTGCTCAAATGAACTACATCATTCACGAAGCTCACACGTTTTTCATCTTAATTGACAAGCATTGGATGTTAGAGGACCAGTGCTTTGTATCAGTTTCAGAAGAAGAGTTGGACTAGATATGGTCCATATGTGTAGGAAACACCGTTCTTTTGTTCTCAGCACACTCACGTTTCCTGCTGTCTTAGAGACTCTAGAAAGCAAGAGCGTGCTTCTTGTTCTAAAGCAGAGTGTCATCAATGGATGAGACAATGCAGTGTGTTTCACTTCAGAAATGGAGTTAATTCCCAGGCTCTGAGTCTCCCTACAAGCAAGACTTTGTTTCAGGTAGGGGCAGTCACTTTTCTGCTCAAAGGAACTACATTGTTCACGAAGCTCACACGATTCTCATCTTAACTGACAAGCATTGGATGTTAGAGGACCAGTGCATTGTATCAGTTTCAGAAGAAGATTTAGACTACATATAGTCTGTATGTGTAGGAAACACCGTTCTTTTGTTCTGGGCACCATCAGATTTAATGCTGTATTAGATACTCTAGAAAGCAAGAGCGTGCTTCTTGCTCTCAAGCAGAGTGTGATCCATGGATGATAACTATGCTGTGTGTTTCACTTCAGAAATGGAGTTAAATCCCAGGCTCTGTGTCTTAGTACAAGCAAGACTTCGTTTCAGGTAAGGGCAGTCACTTTTCTGCTCAAATGAACTACATCATTCACAAAGCTCACACGTTTCTCATCTTAATTGACAAGCATTGGATGGTAGAGGGTCAGTGCTTTGTATCAGTTTCAGAAGCAGATTTGGACTAGATATGGTCCATATGTGTAGGAAACAACGTTCTTTTGTTCTGGGCACACTCAGATTTCCTGCTGTATTAGAAATTCTAGAAAGCAAGAGCGTGCCTCTCGCTCTAAAGCAGAGTGTGATCAATGGATGATTACACTGCTGTGTGTTTTACTTCAGAAATGGAGTTAAATCCCAGGCTCTGAGTCTTCCTACAAGCAAGACTTAAATTCAGGTAAGGGCAGTCACTTTTCTGCTCAAACTAACTACATCGTTCACGAAGCTCACACATTTCTCATCTTAACTGACAAGCATTGGATGTTAGAGGGTCAGTGCTTTGTATCAGTTTCAGAAGCAGATTTGGACTACATATGGTCCATATGTGTAGGAAACACCGTTCTTTTGTTCTGGGCACACTCAGATTTCCTGCTGTATTAGAGAGTCTAGAAGGCTAGAGTGTGCTTCTCGCTCTAAAGCAGAGTGTGATCCATGGATGTGAACTATGCTGTGTGTTTCCCTTCAGAAATGGACTAAATCCCAGGCTCTGTGTCTTACTACAAGCAAGACTTCGTTTCAGGTAAGGGCAGTCACTTTTCTGCTCAAATGAACTACTTCATTCACGAAGCTCACACGTTTCTCATCTTAATTGACAAGCATTGGATGTTAGAGGACCAGTTCTTTGTATCAGTTTCAGAAGAAGAGTTGGACTAGATATGATCCATATGTGTAGGAAACACCGTTCTTTTGTTCTGGGCACACTCAGATTTCCTGCTGTCTTAGAGAATCTAGAAAGCAAGAGCGTGCTTCTTGTTCTAAAGCAGAGTGTGATCAATGGATGAGACAATGCTGTGTGTTTCACTTCAGAAATGGAGTTAAATCCCAGGCTCTGTGTCTTACTACAATCAAGACTTCGTTTCAGGTAAGGGCAGTCACTTTTCAGTTCAAAGGAACTACATCATTCACAAAGCTCACACGTTTCTCATCTTAACTGACAAGCACTGGATGTTAGAGGACCAGTGCATTCTATCAGTTTCAGAAGAAGATTTGGACTACATATAGTCCGTATGTGTAGGAAACACCGTTCTTTTGTTCTGGGCACACTCAGATTTCCTGCTGTCTTAGAGACTCTAGAAAGCAAGAGTGTGCTTCTTGCTCTAAAGCAGAGTGTGATCCATGGATGAGAACTATGCTGTGTGCTTGACTTCAGAAATGGAGTTAAATCCCAGGCTCTGTGTCTTACTACAATCAAGACTTCGTTTCAGGTAAGGGCAGTCACTTTAATGCTCAAAGGAACTACATCGTTCATGAAGCTCACACGTTTCTCATCTTAATTGACAAGCAATGGATGTTAGATGGTCAGTGCTTTGTATCAGTTTCAGAAGCAGATTTGGACTACATATGGTCCATATGTGTAGGAAACACCGTTCTTTTGTTCCAGGCACACTCAGATTTCCTGCTGTATTAGAGACTCTACAAAGCAAGAGTGTGCTTCTCGCTCTAAAGCAGAGTGTGATCCATGGATGAGAGCTATGCTGTGTGTTTCCCTTCAGAAATGGACTTAAATACCAGGCTCTGTGTCTTACTACAAGCAAGACTTCAATTCAGGTAAGGGCAGTCACTTTTCTGCTCAAATGAACTACATCATTCACGAAGCTCACACGTTTCTCATCTTAATTGACAAGCATTGGATGTTAGAGGACCAGTGCTTTGTATCAGTTTCAGAAGAAGAGTTGGACTAGATATGGTCTATATGTGTAGGAAACACCGTTCTTTTGTTCTGGGCACACTCAGATTTCCTGCTGTCTTAGAGAATCTAGAAAGCAAGAGCGTGCTTCTTGTTTTAAAGCAGAGTGTGATCAATGGATGAGACAATGCTGTGTGTTTCACTTCAGAAATGGAGTTAAATCCCAGGCTCTGTGTCTTCCTACAGGCAAGACTTCGTTTCAGGTAAGGGCAGTCACTTTTCAGTTCAAAGGAACTACATCATTCACAAAGCTCACACGTTTCTCATCTTAACTGACAAGCACTGGATGTTAGAGGACCAGTGCATTCTATCAGTTTCAGAATAAGATTTGGACTACATATAGTCCGTATGTGTAGGAAACACCGTTCTTTTGTTCTGGGCACACTCAGATTTCCTGCTGTCTTAGAGACTCTAGAAAGCAAGAGTGTGCTTCTTGCTCTAAAGCAGAGTGTGATCCATGGATGAGAACTATGCTGTGTGCTTGACTTCAGAAATGGAGTTAAATCCCAGGCTCTGTGTCTTACTGCAAGCAAGACTTCGTTTCAGGTAAGGGCAGTCACTTTTCTGCTCAAATGAACTACATCATTCACGAAGCTCACACGTTTCTCATCTTAATTGACAAGCATTGGATGGTAGAGCGTCAGTGCTTTGTATCAGTTTCAGAAGCAGATTTGGACTAGATATGGTCCATATGTGTAGGAAACAACGTTCTTTTGTTCTGGGCACACTCAGATTTCCTGCTGTATTAGAAATTCTAGAAAGCAAGAGCGTGCTTCTCGCTCTAAAGCAGAGTGTGATCAATGGATGATTACACTGCTGTGTGTTTTACTTCAGAAATGGAGTTAAATCCCAGGCTCTGAGTCTTCCTACAAGCAAGACTTAAATTCAGGTAAGGGCAGTCACTTTTCTGCTCAAACTAACTACATCGTTCACGAAGCTCACACATTTCTCATCTTAACTGACAAGCATTGGATGTTAGAGGGTCAGTGCTTTGCATCAGTTTCAGAAGCAGATTTGGACTATATATGGTCCATATGTGTAGGAAACACCGTTCTTTTGTTGTGGGCACACACAGATTTCCTGCTGTATTAGAGAGTCTAGAAGGCTAGAGTGTGCTTCTCGCTCTAAAGCAGAGTTTGATCCATGGATGTGAACTATGCTGTGTGTTTCCCTTCAGAAATGGACTTAAATCCCAGGCTCTGTATCTTACTACAAGCAAGACTTCGTTTCAGGTAAGGGCAGTCACTTTTCTGCTCAAATGAACTACATCATTCACGAAGCTCACACGTTTTTCATCTTAATTGACAAGCATTGGATGTTAGAGGACCAGTGCTTTGTATCAGTTTCAGAAGAAGAGTTGGACTAGATATGGTCCATATGTGTAGGAAACACCGTTCTTTTGTTCTCAGCACACTCACGTTTCCTGCTGTCTTAGAGACTCTAGAAAGCAAGAGCGTGCTTCTTGTTCTAAAGCAGAGTGTCATCAATGGATGAGACAATGCAGTGTGTTTCACTTCAGAAATGGAGTTAAATCCCAGGCTCTGAGTCTCCCTACAAGCAAGACTTTGTTTCAGGTAGGGGCAGTCACTTTTCTGCTCATAGGAACTACATTGTTCACGAAGCTCACACGATTCTCATCTTAACTGACAAGTATTGGATGTTAGAGGACCAGTGCATTGTATCAGTTTCAGAAGAAGATTTAGACTACATATAGTCTGTATGTGTAGGAAACACCGTTCTTTTGTTCTGGGCACAATCAGATTTAATGCTGTATTAGATACTCTAGAAAGCAAGAGCGTGCTTCTTGCTCTAAAGCAGAGTGTGATCCATGGATGATAACTATGCTGTGTGTTTCACTTCAGAAATGGAGTTAAATCCCAGGCTCTGTGTCTTACTACAAGCAAGACTTCGTTTCAGGTAAGGGCAGTCACTTTTCTGCTCAAATGAACTACATCATTCACAAAGCTCACACGTTTCTCATCTTAATTGACAAGCATTGGATGGTAGAGGGTCAGTGCTTTGTATCAGTTTCAGAAGCAGATTTGGACTAGATATGGTCCATATGTGTAGGAAACAACGTTCTTTTGTTCTGGGCACACTCAGATTTCCTGCTGTATTAGAAATTCTAGAAAGCAAGAGCGTGCCTCTCGCTCTAAAGCAGAGTGTGATCAATGGATGATTACACTGCTGTGTGTTTTACTTCAGAAATGGAGTTAAATCCCAGGCTCTGAGTCTTCCTACAAGCAAGACTTAAATTCAGGTAAGGGCAGTCACTTTTCTGCTCAAACTAACTACATCGTTCACGAAGCTCACACATTTCTCATCTTAACTGACAAGCATTGGATGTTAGAGGGTCAGTGCTTTGTATCAGTTTCAGAAGCAGATTTGGACTACATATGATCCATATGTGTAGGTAACACCGTTCTTTTGTTCTGGGCACACTCAGATTTCCTGCTGTATTAGAGAGTCTAGAAGGCTAGAGTGTGCTTCTCGCTCTAAAGCAGAGTGTGATCCATGGATGTGAACTATGCTGTGTGTTTCCCTTCAGAAATGGACTAAATCCCAGGCTCTGTGTCTTACTACAAGCAAGACTTCGTTTCAGGTAAGGGCAGTCACTTTTCTGCTCAAATGAACTACATCATTCACGAAGCTCACACGTTTCTCATCTTAATTGACAAGCATTGGATGTTAGAGGACCAGTTCTTTGTATCAGTTTCAGAAGAAGAGTTGGACTAGATATGATCCATATGTGTAGGAAACACCGTTCTTTTGTTCTGGGCACACTCAGATTTCCTGCTGTCTTAGAGAATCTAGAAAGCAAGAGCGTGCTTCTTGTTCTAAAGCAGAGTGTGATCAATGGATGAGACAATGCTGTGTGTTTCACTTCAGAAATGGAGTTAAATCCCAGGCTCTGTGTCTTACTACAATCAAGACTTCGTTTCAGGTAAGGGCAGTCACTTTTCAGTTCAAAGGAACTACATCATTCACAAAGCTCACACGTTTCTCATCTTAACTGACAAGCACTGGATGTTAGAGGACCAGTGCATTCTATCAGTTTCAGAAGAAGATTTGGACTACATATAGTCCGTATGTGTAGGAAACACCGTTCTTTTGTTCTGGGCACACTCAGATTTCCTGCTGTCTTAGAGACTCTAGAAAGCAAGAGTGTGCTTCTTGCTCTAAAGCAGAGTGTGATCCATGGATGAGAACTATGCTGTGTGCTTGACTTCAGAAATGGCGTTAAATCCCAGGCTCTGTGTCTTACTACAATCAAGACTTCGTTTCAGGTAAGGGCAGTCACTTTTCTGCTCAAATGAACTACATCATTCACGAAGCTCACACGTTTCTCATCTTAATTGACAAGCATTGGATGGTAGAGGACCAGTGCTTTGTATCAGTTTCAGAAGAAGTGTTGGACTAGATATGGTCCATATTTGTAGGAAACACCGTTCTTTTGTTCTGGGCACAATCAGATTTCCTGCTGTCTTAGAGAATCTAGAAAGCAATAGCGTGCTTCTTGTTCTAAAGCAGAGTGTGATCAATGGATGAGACAATGCTGTGTGTTTCACTTCAGAAATGGAGTTAAATCCGAGGTTCTGTGTCTTCCTACAGGCAAGACTTCATTTCAGGTAAGGGCAGTCACTTTTCGGCTCAAACGAACTACATCGTTCAGTGAGCTCACACGTTTCTCATCTTAACAGACAAGCATTGGATGTTAGAGGACCAGTGCATTGTATCAGTTTCAGAAGAAGATTTGGACTACATATAGTCCATATGTGTCGGAAACACCGTTCTTTTGTGCTGGGCACAATCAGATTTCCTGCTCTATTAGAGACTCTAGAAAGCAAGAGCGTGGTTCTTGCTATAAAGCAGAGTGTGAGCCATTGATGAGAACTATGTTGTATGTTTCCCTTCAGAAATGGAGTTAAATCCCAGACTCTGTGTCTTCCTACAGGCAAGACTTCGTTTCAGGTAAGGGCAGTCACTTTTCAGCTCAAACGAACTACATCGTTCACTGAGCTCACACGTTTCTCATCTTAACAGACAAGCATTGGATGTTAGAGGACCAGTGCATTCTATCAGTTTCAGAAGAAGATTTGGACTACATATAGTCCGTATGTGTAGGAAACACCGTTCTTTTGTTCTGGGCACACTCAGATTTCCTGCTGTCTTAGAGACTCTAGAAAGCAAGAGTGTGCTTCTTGCTCTAAAGCAGAGTGTGATCCATGGATGAGAACTATGCTGTGTGCTTGACTTCAGAAATGGAGTTAAATCCCAGGCTCTGTGTCTTACTACAATCAAGACTTCGTTTCAGGTAAGGGCAGTCACTTTTCTGCTCAAATGAACTACATCATTCACGAAGCTCACACGTTTCTCATTTTAATTGACAAGCATTGGATGGTAGAGGACCAGTGCTTTGTATCAGTTTCAGAAGAAGTGTTGGACTAGATATGGTCCATATTTGTAGGAAACACCGTTCTTTTGTTCTGGGCACACTCAGATTTCCTGCTGTCTTAGAGAATCTAGAAAGCAATAGCGTGCTTCTTGTTCTAAAGCAGAGTGTGATCATTGGATGAGACAATGCTGTGTGTTTCACTTCAGAAATGGAGTTAAATCCCAGGCTCTGAGTCTTCCGACAGTCAAGACTTCGTTTCAGGTAAGGGCTGTCACTTTAATGCTCAAAGGAACTACATCGTTCATGAAGCTCACGCATTTCTCATCTTAACTGACAAGCAATGGATGTTAGATGGTCAGTGCTTTGTATCAGTTTCAGAAGCAGATTTGGACTACATATGGTCCATATGTGTAGGAAACACCGTTCTTTTGTTCCTGGCACACTCAGATTTCCTGCTGTATTAGAGACTCTACAAAGCAAGAGTGTGCTTCTCGCTCTAAAGCAGAGTGTGATCCATGGATGAGAGCTATGCTGTGTGTTTCCCTTCAGAAATGGACTTAAATCCCAGGCTCTGTGTCTTACTACAAGCAAGACTTCGTTTCAGGTAAGGGCAGTCACTTTTCTGCTCAAATGAACTCCATCATTCACGAAGCTCACACGTTTCTCATCTTAATTGACAAGCATTGGATTTAGAGGACCAGTGCTTTGTATCAGTTTCAGAAGAAGAGTTGGACTAGATATGGTCCATATGTGTAGGAAACACCGTTCTTTTTTTCTGGGCACACTCAGATTTCCTGCTGTCTTAGAGAATCTAGAAAGCAATAGCGTGCTTCTTGTTCTAAAGCAGAGTGTGATCAATGGATCAGACAATGCTGTGTTTTTCCCTTCAGAAATGGAGTTAAATCCCAGACTCTGTGTCTTCCTACAGGCAAGACTTCGTTTCAGGTAAGGGCAGTCACTTTTCAGCTCAAACGAACTACATCGTTCACTGAGCTCACACGTTTCTCATCTTAACAGACAAGCATTGGATGTTAGAGGACCAGTGCTTTGTATCAGTTTCAGAAGCAGAGTTGGACTAGATATTGTCCGTATGTGTAGGAAACACCGTTCTTTTGTTCTCAGCACACTCACGTTTCCTGCTGTCTTATAGACTCTAGAAAGCAAGAGCGTGCTTCTTGTTTTAAAGCAGAGTGTGATCAATGGATGAGACAATGCTGTGTGTTTCACTTCAGAAATGGAGTTAAATCCCAGGCTCTGTGTCTTCCTACAGGCAAGACTTCGTTTCATGTAAGGGCAGTCACTTTTCAGTTCAAAGGAACTACATCATTCACAAAGCTCACACGTTTCTCATCTTAACTTACAAGCACTGGATGTTAGAGGACCAGTGCATTCTATCAGTTTCAGAAGAAGATTTGGACTACATATAGTCCGTATGTGTAGGAAACACCGTTCTTTTGTTCTGGGCACACTCAGATTTCCTGCTGTCTTAGAGACTCTAGAAAGCAAGAGTGTGCTTCTTGCTCTAAAGCAGAGTGTGATCCATGGATGAGAACTATGCTGTGTGCTTGACTTCAGAAATGGAGTTAAATCCCAGGCTCTGTGTCTTACTACAATCAAGACTTCGTTTCAGGTAAGGGCAGTCACTTTTCTGCTCAAATGAACTACATCATTCACGAAGCTCACACGTTTCTCATCTTAATTGACAAGCATTGGATGGTAGAGGACCAGTGCTTTGTATCAGTTTCAGAAGAAGTGTTGGACTAGATATGGTCCATATTTGTAGGAAACACCGTTCTTTTGTTCTGGGCACACTCAGATTTCCTGCTGTCTTAGAGAATCTAGAAAGCAATAGCGTGCTTCTTGTTCTAAAGCAGAGTGTGATCAATGGATGAGACAATGCTGTGTGTTTCACTTCAGAAATGGAGTTAAATCCCAGGCTCTGAGTCTTCCTACAGTCAAGACTTCGTTTCAGGTAAGGGCAGTCACTTTAATGCTCAAAGGAACTACATCGTTCATGAAGCTCACACGTTTCTCATCTTAACTGACAAGCAATGGATGTTAGATGGTCAGTGCTTTGTATCAGTTTCAGAAGCAGATTTGGACTACATATGGTCCATATGTGTAGGAAACACCGTTCTTTTGTTCCGGGCACACTCAGATTTCCTGCTGTATTAGAGACTCTACAAAGCAAGAGTGTGCTTCTCGCTCTAAAGCAGAGTGTGATCCATGGATGAGAGCTATGCTGTGTGTTTCCCTTCAGAAATGGACTTAAATCCCAGGCTCTGTGTCTTACTACAAGCAAGACTTCGTTTCAGGTAAGGGCAGTCACTTTTCTGCTCAAATGAACTCCATCATTCACGAAGCTCACACGTTTCTCATCTTAATTGACAAGCATTGGATTTAGAGGACCAGTGCTTTGTATCAGTTTCAGAAGAAGAGTTGGACTAGATATGGTCCATATGTGTAGGAAACACCGTTCTTTTGTTCTGGGCACACTCAGATTTCCTGCTGTCTTAGAGAATCTAGAAAGCAATAGCGTGCTTCTTGTTCTAAAGCAGAGTGTGATCAATGGATGAGACAATGCTGTGTTTTTCACTTCAGAAATGGAGTTAAATCCGAGGTTCTGTGTCTTCCTACAGGCAAGACTTCATTTCAGGTAAGGGCAGTCACTTTTCAGCTCAAACGAACTACATCGTTCAGTGAGCTCACACGTTTCTCATCTTAACAGACAAGCATTGGATGTTAGAGGACCAGTGCATTGTATCAGTTTCAGAAGAAGATTTGGACTACATATAGTCCATATGTGTCGGAAACACCGTTCTTTTGTTCTGGGCACAATCAGATTTCCTGCTCTATTAGAGACTCTCAAAGCAAGAGCGTGGTTCTTGCTATAAAGCAGAGTGTGATCCATTGATGAGAACTATGTTGTATGTTTCCCTTCAGAAATGGAGTTAAATCCCAGACTCTGTGTCTTCCTACAGGCAAGACTTCGTTTCAGGTAAGGGCAGTCACTTTTCAGCTCAAACGAACTACATCGTTCACTGAGCTCACACGTTTCTCATCTTAACAGACAAGCATTGGATGTTAGAGGACGAGTGCTTTGTATCAGTTTCAGAAGCAGAGTTGGACTAGATATTGTCCGTATGTGTAGGAAACACCGTTCTTTTGTTCTCAGCACACTCACGTTTCCTGCTGTCTTAGAGACTCTAGAAAGCAAGAGCGTGCTTCTTGTTCTATAGCAGAGTGTCATCAATGGATGAGACAATGCAGTGTGTTTCACTTCAGAAATGGAGTTAAATCCCAGGCTCTGAGTCTCCCTACAAGCAAGACTTCGTTTCAGGTAGGGGCAGTCACTTTTCTGCTCAAAGGAACTACATCGTTCACGAAGCTCACACGTTTCTCATCTTAATTGACAAGCATTGGATGTTAGAGGACCAGTGCATTGTATCAGTTTCAGAAGAAGATTCAGACTACATATAGTCCGTATGTGTAGGAAACACCGTTCTTTTGTTCTGGGCACAATCAGATTTCCTGCTGAATTAGATACTCTAGAAAGCAAGAGCGTGCTTCTTGCTCTAAAGCAGAGTGTGATCCATGGATGAGAACTATGCTGTGTGTTTTACTTCAGAAATGGAGTTAAATCCCAGGCTCTGACTCTTCCTACAAGCAAGACTTAAATTCAGGTAAGGGCAGTCACTTTTCTGCTAAAACTAACTACATCGTTCAGGAAGCTCACACATTTCTCATCTTAACTGACAAGCATTGGATGTTAGAGGGTCCGTGCTTTGTATCAGTTTCAGAAGCAGATTTGGACTACATATGGTCCATATGTGTAGGAAACTCCGTTTTTTTGTTCTGGGCCCACTCAGATTTCCTGCTGTATTAGAGAATATAGAAAGCTAGAGTGTGCTTCTCGCTCTAAAGCAGAGTGTGATGCATGGATGAGAACTATGCTGTGTGTTTCCCTTCAGAAATGGAGTTAAATACCAGGCTCTGTGTCTTCCTACAAGCAAGACTTCGTTTCAGGTAAGGGCAGTCACTTTTCTGCTCAAATGAACTACATCATTCACGAAGCTCACACGTTTCTCATCTTAACTGACAAGCAATGGATGTTAGATGGTCAGTGCTTTGTATCAGTTTCAGAAGAAGAGTTGGACTAGATATGGTCCATATGTGTAGGAAACACTGTTCTTTTGTTGTGGGCACACTCAGATTTCCTGCTGTATTAGAAATTCTAGAAAGCAAGAGCGTGCTTCTTGCTCTAAAGCAGAGTGTGATCCATGGATGAGAACTATGCTGTGTGTTTCCCTTCAGAAATGGAATTAAATCCCAGGCTCTGTGTCTTCCTACAAGCAAGACTTCGTTTCAGGTAAGGGCAGTCACTTTTCAGCTCAAACGAACTACATCGTTCACTGAGCTCACACATTTCTCATCTTAACAGACAAGCATTGGATGTTAGAGGACCAGTGCTTTGTATCAGTTTCAGAAGCAGAGTTGGACTAGATAAGGTCCGTATGTGTAGGAAACACAGTTCTTTTGTTCTCAGCACACTCACGTTTCCTGCTGTCTTAGAGACTCTAGAAAGCAAGAGTGTGCTTCTTGTTCTAAAGCAGAGTGTGATCAATGGATGAGATAATGCTGTGTGTTTCACTTTAGAATTGGAGTTAAATCCCAGGCTCTGAGTCTCCCTACAAGCAAGACTTCGTTTCAGGTAAGGGCAGTCACTTTTCTGCTCAAAGGAACTACATCGTTCACAAAGCTCACACGTTTCTCATCTTAACTGACAAGCATTGGATATTAGAGGACCAGTGCATTGTATCAGTTTCAGAAGAAGATTAGGACTACATATAGTCAGTATGTGTAGGAAACACCGTTCTTTTGTTCTGGGCACAATCAGATTTCCTGCTGTATTAGAGACTCTAGAAAGCAAGAGCGTGCTTCTTGCTCTAAAGCAGAGTGTGATCCATGGATGAGAACTATGCTGTGTGTTTCCCTTCAGAAATGGAGTTAAATCCCAGGCTCTGTGTCTTCCTACAGGCAAGACTTCGTTTCAGGTAAGGGCAGTCACTTTTCAGCTCAAACGAACTACATCGTTCACTGAGCTCACACGTTTCTCATCTTAACAGACAAGCATTGGATGTTAGAGGACCAGTGCATTGTATCAGTTTCAGAAGAAGATTTGGACTACATGTAGTCCATATGTGTCGGACACCGTTCTTTTGTTCTGGGCACAATCAGATTTCCTGCTCTATTAGAGACTCTAGAAAGCAAGGGCGTGCTTCTTGCTCTAAAGCAGAGTGTGATCCATTGATGAGAACTATGCTGTATGTTTCCCTTCAGAAATGGAGTTAAATCCCAGACTCTGTGTCTTCCTACAGGCAAGACTTCGTTTCAGGTAAGGGCAGTCACTTTTCAGCTCAAAAGAACTACATCGTTCACTGAGCTCACACATTTCTCATCTTAACAGACAAGCATTGGATGTTAGAGGACCAGTGATTTGTATCAGTTTCAGAAGCAGAGTTGGACTAGATATTGTCCGTATGTGTAGGAAACAACGTTCTTTTGTTCTCAGCACACTCACGTTTCCTGCTGTCTTAGAGACTCTAGAAAGCAAGAGCGTACTTCTTGTTCTAAAGCAGAGTGTCATCAATGGATGAGACAATGCAGTGTGTTTCAATTCAGAAATGGAGTTAAATCCCAGGCTCTGAGTCTCCCTACAAGCAAGACTTCGTTTCAGGTAAGGGCAGTCACTTTTCTGCTCAAAGGAACTACATCTTCACGAAGCTCACACGTTTCTCATCTTAACTGACAAGCATTGGATGTTAGAGTACCAGTGCATTGTATCAATTTCAGAAGAAGATTTAGACTACATATAGTCCATATGTGTAGGAAACACCGTTCTTTTGTTCTGGGCACAATCAGATTTCCTGCTGTATTAGATACTCTAGAAAGCAAGAGCGTGCTTCTTGCTCTAAAGCAGAGTGTGATCCATGGATGAGAACTATGCTGTGTGTTTCTCTTCAGAAATGGACTTAAATCCCAGGCTCTGTGTCTTACTACAAGCAAGACTTCGTTTCAGGTAAGGGCAGTCACTTTTCAGCTCAAACGAACTACATCGTTCACTGAGCTCACACATTTCTCATCTTAACACTCAAGCATTGGATGTTAGAGGACCAGTGTTTTGTATCAGTTTCAGAAGCAGAGTTGGACTAGATATGGTCCATATGTGTAGGAAACACCGTTCTTTTGTTCTCAGCACACTCACGTTTCCTGCTGTCTTAGAGACTCTAGAAAGCAAGAGCGTGCTTCTTGTTCTAAAGCAGAGTGTGATCAATGGATGAGATAATGCTGTGTGTTTCACTTCAGAATTGGAGTTAAATCCCAGGCTCTGAGTCTCCCTACAAGCAAGACTTCGTTTCAGGTAAGGGCAGTCACTTTTCTGCTCAAAGGAACTACATCGTTCACGAAGCTCACACGTTTCTCATCTTAACTGACAAGCATTGGATATTAGAGGACCAGTGCATTGTATCAGTTTCAGAAGAAGATTAGGACTACATATAGTCCGTATGTGTAGGAAACACCGTTCTTTTGTTCTGGGCACACTCAGATTTCCTGCTGTATTAGAAATTCTAGAAAGCAAGAGCGTGCTTCTCGCTCTAAAGCAGAGTGTGATCAATGGATGATTACACTGCTGTGTGTTTTACTTCAGAAATGGAGTTAAATCCCAGGCTCTGAGTCTTCCTACAAGCAAGACTTAAATTCAGGTAAGGGCAGTCACTTTTCTGCTCAAACTAACTACATCGTTCACGAAGCTCACACATTTCTCATCTTAAATGACAAGCATTGGATGTTAGAGGTTCAGTGCTTTGTATCAGTTTCAGAAGCAGATTTGGACTACATATGGTCCATATGTGTAGGAAACCCTTTTCTTTTGTTCTGGGCACACTCAGATTTCCTGCTGTATTAGAGAGTCTAGAAAGCTAGAGTGTGCTTCTCGCTCTAAAGCAGAGTGTGATCCATGGATGAGAACCTTGCTGTGTGTTTCCCTTCAGAAATGGACTTAAATCCCAGGCTCTGTGTCTTACTACAAGCAAGACTTCGTTTCAGGTAAGGGCAGTCACTTTTCAGTTCAAAGGAACTACATCATTCACAAAGCTCACACTTTTCTCATCTTAACTGACAAGCACTGGATGTTAGAGGACCAGTGCATTCTATCAGTTTCAGAAGAAGATTTGGACTACATATAGTCTGTATGTGTAGGAAACACCGTTCTTTTGTTCTGGGCACACTCAGATTTCCTGCTGTCTTAGAGACTCTAGAAAGCAAGAGTGTGCTTCTTGCTCTAAAGCAGAGTGTGATCCATGGATGAGAACTATGCTGTGTGCTTGACTTCAGAAATGGAGTTAAATCCCAGGCTCTGAGTCTTCCTACAGGCAAGACTTCGTTTCAGTTAAGGGCAGTCATTTTTCGGCTCAAACGAACTACATCGTTCATGAAGCTCACACGTTTCTCATCTTAACTGACAAGCAATGGATGTTAGATGGTCAGTGCTTTGTATCAGTTTCAGAAGCAGATTTGGACTACGTATGGTCCATATGTGTAGGAAACACCGTTCTTTTGTTCAGGGCACACGCAGATTTCCTGCTGTATTAGAGACTCTACAAAGCAAGAGTAGTCTTCTCGCTCTAAAGCAGAGTGTGATCCATGGATGAGAACTATGCTGTGTGTTTCCCTTCAGAAATGGACTTAAATCCCAGGCTCTGTGTCTTACTACAAGCAAGACTTCGTTTCAGGTAAGGGCAGTCACTTTTCTGCTCAAATGAACTACATCATTCATGAAGCTCACACGTTTCTCATCTTAACAGACAAGCATTGGATGTTAGAGGACCAGTGATTTGTATCAGTTTCAGAAGCAGAGTTGGACTAGATATTGTCCGTATGTGTAGGAAACAACGTTCTTTTTTTCTCAGCACACTCACGTTTCCTGCTGTCTTAGAGACTCTAGAAAGCAAGAGCGTACTTCTTGTTCTAAAGCAGAGTGTCATCAATGGATGAGACAATGCAGTGTGTTTCAATTCAGAAATGGAGTTAAATCCCAGGCTCTGAGTCTCCCTACAAGCAAGACTTCGTTTCAGGTAAGGGCAGTCACTTTTCTGCTCAAAGGAACTACATCGTTCACGAAGCTCACACGTTTCTCATCTTAACTGACAAGCATTGGATGTTAGAGTACCAGTGCATTGTATCAGTTTCAGAAGAAGATTTAGACTACATATAGTCCGTATGTGTAGGAAACACCGTTCTTTTGTTCTGGGCACAATCAGATTTCCTGCTGTATTAGATACTCTAGAAAGCAAGAGCGTGCTGCTTGCTCTAAAGCAGAGTGTGATCCATGGATGAGAACTATGCTGTGTGTTTCTCTTCAGAAATGGACTTAAATCCCAGGCTCTGTGTCTTACTACAAGCAAGACTTCGTTTCAGGTAAGGGCAGTCACTTTTCAGCTCAAACGAACTACATCGTTCACTGAGCTCACACATTTCTCATCTTAACAGACAACCATTGGATGTTAGAGGACCAGTGCTTTGTATCAGTTTCAGAAGCAGAGTTGGACTAGATAAGGTCCGTATGTGTAGGAAACACCGTTCTTTTGTTCTCAGCACACTCACGTTTCCTGCTGTCTTAGAGACTCTAGAAAGCAAGAGTGTGCTTCTTGTTCTAAAGCAGAGTGTGATCAATGGATGAGATAATGCTGTGTGTTTCACTTCAGAATTGGAGTTAAATCCCAGGCTCTGAGTCTCCCTACAAGCAAGACTTCGTTTCAGGTAAGGGCAGTCACTTTTCTGCTCAAAGGAACTACATCGTTCACAAAGCTCACACGTTTCTCATCTTAACTGACAAGCATTGGATATTAGAGGACCAGTGCATTGTATCAGTTTCAGAAGAAGATTAGGACTACATATAGTCAGTATGTGTAGGAAACACCGTTCTTTTGTTCTGGGCACAATCAGATTTCCTGCTGTATTAGAGACTCTAGAAAGCAAGAGCGTGCTTCTTGCTCTAAAGCAGAGTGTGATCCATGGATGAGAACTATGCTGTGTGTTTCCCTTCAGAAATGGAGTTAAATCCCAGGCTCTGTGTCTTCCTACAGGCAAGACTTCGTTTCAGGTAAGGGCAGTCACTTTTCAGCTCAAACGAACTACATCGTTCACTGAGCTCACACGTTTCTCATCTTAACAGACAAGCATTGGATGTTAGAGGACCAGTGCATTGTATCAGTTTCAGAAGAAGATTTGGACTACATGTAGTCTGTATGTGTCGGACACCGTTCTTTTGTTCTGGGCACACTCAGATTTCCTGCTGTATTAGAAATTCTAGAAAGCAAGAGCGTGCTTCTTGCTCTAAAGCAGAGTGTGATCCATGGATGAGAACTATGCTGTGTGTTTCCCTTCAGAAATGGAGTTATATCCCAGGCTCTGTGTCTTCCTACAAGCAAGACTTCGTTTCAGGTAAGGGCAGTCACTTTTCAGCTCAAACGAACTACATCGTTCACTGAGCTCACACATTTCTCATCTTAACACTCAAGCATTGGATGTTAGAGGACCAGTGCTTTGTATCAGTTTCAGAAGCAGAGTTGGACTAGATATGGTCCGTATGTGTAGGAAACACCGTTCTTTTGTTCTCAGCACACTCAGATTTCCTGCTCTATTAGAGACTCGACAAAGCAAGAGTAGTCTTCTCGCTCTAAAGCAGAGTGTGATCCATGGATGAGAACTATGCTGTGTGTTTCCCTTCAGAAATGGACTTAAATCCCAGGCTCTGTGTCTTCCTACAGGGAAGACTTCGTTTCAGGTAAGGGCAGTCACTTTTCTGCTCAAAGGAACTACATCGTTCACGAAGCTCACACGTTTCTCATCTTAACTGACAAGCATTGGATATTAGAGGACCAGTGCATTGTATCAGTTTCAGAAGCAGATTTGGACAACATATGGTCCATATGTGTAGGAAACACCGTTCTTTTGTTCCGGGCACACTCAGATTTCCTGCTGTATTAGAGACTCGACAAAGCAAGAGTAGTCTTCTCGCTCTAAAGCAGAGTGTGATCCATGGATGAGAACTATGCTGTGTGTTTCCCTTCAGAAATGGACTTAAATCCCAGGCTCTGTGTCTTAGTACAAGCAAGACTTCGTTTCAGGTAAGGGCAGTCACTTTTCTGCTCAAATGAACTACATCATTCACGAAGCTCACACGTTTCTCATCTTAATTGACAAGCATTGGATGTTAGAGGACCAGTGCTTTGTATCAGTTTCAGAAGAAGAGTTGGACTAGATATGGTCCATATGTGTAGGAAACACCGTTCTTTTGTTCTGGGCACACTCAGATTTCCTGCTGTATTAGAAATTCTAGAAAGCAAGAGCGTGCTTCTTGCTCTAAAGCAGAGTGTGATCCATGGATGAGAACTATGCTGTGCGTTTCCCTTCAGAAATGGAGTTAAATCCCAGGCTCTGTGTCTTCCTACAAGCAAGACTTCGTTTCAGGTAAGGGCAGTCACTTTTCAGCTCAAACGAACTACATCGTTCACTGAGCTCACACATTTCTCATCTTAACAGACAAGCATTGGATGTTAGAGGACCAGTGCTTTGTATCAGTTTCAGAAGCAGAGTTGGACTAGATATGGTCCCTATGTGTAGGAAACACCGTTCTTTTGTTCTCAGCACACTCACGTTTCCTGCTGTCTTAGAGACTCTAGAAAGCAAGAGCGTGCTTCTTGTTCTAAAGCATAGTGTGATCAATGGATGAGATAATGCTGTGTGTTTCACTTCAGAATTGGAGTTAAATCCCAGGCTCTGTGTCTTACTACAAGCAAGACTTCGTTTCAGGTAAGGGCAGTCACTTTTCAGTTCAAAGGAACTACATCATTCACAAAGCTCACACTTTTCTCATCTTAACAGACAAGCATTGGATGTTAGAGGACCAGTGATTTGTATCAGTTTCAGAAGCAGAGTTGGACTAGATATTGTCCGTATGTGTAGGAAACAACGTTCTTTTTTTCTCAGCACACTCACGTTTCCTGCTGTCTTAGAGACTCTAGAAAGCAAGAGCGTACTTCTTGTTCTAAAGCAGAGTGTCATCAATGGATGAGACAATGCAGTGTGTTTCAATTCAGAAATGGAGTTAAATCCCAGGCTCTGTGTCTTACTACAATCAAGACTTCGTTTCAGGTAAGGGCAGTCACTTTTCTGCTCAAACTAACTACATCGTTCACGAAGCTCACACATTTCTCATCTTAAATGACAAGCATTGGATGTTAGAGGGTCAGTGCTTTGTATCAGTTTCAGAAGCAGATTTGGACTACATATGGTCCATATGTGTAGGAAACCCTTTTCTTTTGTTCTGGGCACACTCAGATTTCCTGCTGTCTTAGAGACTCTAGAAAGCTAGAGTGTGCTTCTCGCTCTAAAGCAGAGTGTGATCCATGGATGAGAACCTTGCTGTGTGTTTCCCTTCAGAAATGGACTTAAATCCCAGGCTCTGTGTCTTACTACAAGCAAGACTTCGTTTCAGGTAAGGGCAGTCACTTTTCAGTTCAAAGGAACTACATCATTCACAAAGCTCACACTTTTCTCATCTTAACTGACAAGCACTGGATGTTAGAGGACCAGTGCATTCTATCAGTTTCAGAAGAAGATTTGGACTACATATAGTCTGTATGTGTAGGAAACACCGTTCTTTTGTTCTGGGCACACTCAGATTTCCTGCTGTCTTAGAGACTCTAGAAAGCAAGAGTGTGCTTCTTGCTCTAAAGCAGAGTGTGATCCATGGATGAGAACTATGCTGTGTGCTTGACTTCAGAAATGGAGTTAAATCCCAGGCTCTGAGTCTTCCTACAGGCAAGACTTCGTTTCAGTTAAGGGCAGTCATTTTTCGGCTCAAACGAACTACATCGTTCATGAAGCTCACACGTTTCTCATCTTAACTGACAAGCAATGGATGTTAGATGGTCAGTGCTTTGTATCAGTTTCAGAAGCAGATTTGGACTACGTATGGTCCATATGTGTAGGAAACACCGTTCTTTTGTTCCGGGCACACGCAGATTTCCTGCTGTATTAGAGACTCTACAAAGCAAGAGTAGTCTTCTCGCTCTAAAGCAGAGTGTGATCCATGGATGAGAACTATGCTGTGTGTTTCCCTTCAGAAATGGACTTAAATCCCAGGCTCTGTGTCTTACTACAAGCAAGACTTCGTTTCAGGTAAGGGCAGTCACTTTTCTGCTCAAATGAACTACATCATTCATGAAGCTCACACGTTTCTCATCTTAACAGACAAGCATTGGATGTTAGAGGACCTGTGATTTGTATCAGTTTCAGAAGCAGAGTTGGACTAGATATTGTCCGTATGTGTAGGAAACAACGTTCTTTTTTTCTCAGCACACTCACGTTTCCTGCTGTCTTAGAGACTCTAGAAAGCAAGAGCGTACTTCTTGTTCTAAAGCAGAGTGTCATCAATGGATGAGACAATGCAGTGTGTTTCAATTCAGAAATGGAGTTAAATCCCAGGCTCTGAGTCTCCCTACAAGCAAGACTTCGTTTCAGGTAAGGCAGTCAATTTCTGCTCAAAGGAACTACATCGTTCACGAAGCTCACACGTTTCTCATCTTAACTGACAAGCATTGGATGTTAGAGTACCAGTGCATTGTATCAGTTTCAGAAGAAGATTTAGACTACATATAGTCCGTATGTGTAGGAAACACCGTTCTTTTGTTCTGGGCACAATCAGATTTCCTGCTGTATTAGATACTCTAGAAAGCAAGAGCGTGCTGCTTGCTCTAAAGCAGAGTGTGATCCATGGATGAGAACTATGCTGTGTGTTTCTCTTCAGAAATGGACTTAAATCCCAGGCTCTGTGTCTTACTACAAGCAAGACTTCGTTTCAGGTAAGGGCAGTCACTTTTCAGCTCAAACGAACTACATCGTTCACTGAGCTCACACATTTCTCATCTTAACACTCAAGCATTGGATGTTAGAGGACCAGTGCTTTGTATCAGTTTCAGAAGCAGAGTTGGACTAGATATGGTCCGTATGTGTAGGAAACACCGTTCTTTTGTTCTCAGCACACTCAGATTTCCTGCTGTATTAGAGACTCGACAAAGCAAGAGTAGTCTTCTCGCTCTAAAGCAGAGTGTGATACATGGATGAGAACTATGCTGTGTGTTTCCCTTCAGAAATGGACTTAAATCCCAGGCTCTGTGTCTTCCTACAGGGAAGACTTCGTTTCAGGTAAGGGCAGTCACTTTTCTGCTCAAAGGAACTACATCGTTCACGAAGCTCACACGTTTCTCATCTTAACTGACAAGCATTGGATGTTAGAGGACCAGTGCTTTGTATCAGTTTCAGAAGAAGAGTTGGACTAGATATGGTCCATATGTGTAGGAAACACCGTTCTTTTGTTCTGGGCACACTCAGATTTCCTGCTGTATTAGAAATTCTAGAAAGCAAGAGCGTGCTTCTTGCTCTAAAGCAGAGTGTGATCCATGGATGAGAACTATGCTGTGCGTTTCCCTTCAGAAATGGAGTTAAATCCCAGGCTCTGTGTCTTCCTACAAGCAAGACTTCGTTTCAGGTAAGGGCAGTCACTTTTCAGCTCAAACGAACTACATCGTTCACTGAGCTCACACATTTCTCATCTTAACAGACAAGCATTGGATGTTAGAGGACCAGTGCTTTGTATCAGTTTCAGAAGCAGAGTTGGACTAGATATGGTCCCTATGTGTAGGAAACACCGTTCTTTTGTTCTCAGCACACACACGTTTCCTGCTGTCTTAGAGACTCTAGAAAGCAAGAGCGTGCTTCTTGTTCTAAAGCATAGTGTGATCAATGGATGAGATAATGCTGTGTGTTTCACTTCAGAATTGGAGTTAAATCCCAGGCTCTGTGTCTTACTACAAGCAAGACTTCGTTTCAGGTAAGGGCAGTCACTTTTCAGTTCAAAGGAACTACATCATTCACAAAGCTCACACTTTTCTCATCTTAACAGACAAGCATTGGATGTTAGAGGACCAGTGATTTGTATCAGTTTCAGAAGCAGAGTTGGACTAGATATTGTCCGTATGTGTAGGAAACAACGTTCTTTTTTTCTCAGCACACTCACGTTTCCTGCTGTCTTAGAGACTCTAGAAAGCAAGAGCGTACTTCTTGTTCTAAAGCAGAGTGTCATCAATGGATGAGACAATGCAGTGTGTTTCAATTCAGAAATGGAGTTAAATCCCAGGCTCTGTGTCTTACTACAATCAAGACTTCGTTTCAGGTAAGGGCAGTCACTTTTCTGCTCAAACTAACTACATCGTTCACGAAGCTCACACATTTCTCATCTTAAATGACAAGCATTGGATGTTAGAGGGTCAGTGCTTTGTATCAGTTTCAGAAGCAGATTTGGACTACATATGGTCCATATGTGTAGGAAACCCTTTTCTTTTGTTCTGGGCACACTCAGATTTCCTGCTGTCTTAGAGACTCTAGAAAGCTAGAGTGTGCTTCTCGCTCTAAAGCAGAGTGTGATCCATGGATGAGAACCTTGCTGTGTGTTTCCCTTCAGAAATGGACTTAAATCCCAGGCTCTGTGTCTTACTACAAGCAAGACTTCGTTTCAGGTAAGGGCAGTCACTTTTCAGTTCAAAGGAACTACATCATTCACAAAGCTCACACTTTTCTCATCTTAACTGACAAGCACTGGATGTTAGAGGACCAGTGCATTCTATCAGTTTCAGAAGAAGATTTGGACTACATATAGTCTGTATGTGTAGGAAACACCGTTCTTTTGTTCTGGGCACACTCAGATTTCCTGCTGTCTTAGAGACTCTAGAAAGCAAGAGTGTGCTTCTTGCTCTAAAGCAGAGTGTGATCCATGGATGAGAACTATGCTGTGTGCTTGACTTCAGAAATGGAGTTAAATCCCAGGCTCTGAGTCTTCCTACAGGCAAGACTTCGTTTCAGTTAAGGGCAGTCATTTTTCGGCTCAAACGAACTACATCGTTCATGAAGCTCACACGTTTCTCATCTTAACTGACAAGCAATGGATGTTAGATGGTCAGTGCTTTGTATCAGTTTCAGAAGCAGATTTGGACTACGTATGGTCCATATGTGTAGGAAACACCGTTCTTTTGTTCCGGGCACACGCAGATTTCCTGCTGTATTAGAGACTCTACAAAGCAAGAGTAGTCTTCTCGCTCTAAAGCAGAGTGTGATCCATGGATGAGAACTATGCTGTGTGTTTCCCTTCAGAAATGGACTTAAATCCCAGGCTCTGTGTCTTACTACAAGCAAGACTTCGTTTCAGGTAAGGGCAGTCACTTTTCTGCTCAAATGAACTACATCATTCATGAAGCTCACACGTTTCTCATCTTAACAGACAAGCATTGGATGTTAGAGGACCTGTGATTTGTATCAGTTTCAGAAGCAGAGTTGGACTAGATATTGTCCGTATGTGTAGGAAACAACGTTCTTTTTTTCTCAGCACACTCACGTTTCCTGCTGTCTTAGAGACTCTAGAAAGCAAGAGCGTACTTCTGGTTCTAAAGCAGAGTGTCATCAATGGATGAGACAATGCAGTGTGTTTCAATTCAGAAATGGAGTTAAATCCCAGGCTCTGAGTCTCCCTACAAGCAAGACTTCGTTTCAGGTAAGGGCAGTCACTTTTCTGCTCAAAGGAACTACATCGTTCACGAAGCTCACACGTTTCTCATCTTAACTGACAAGCATTGGATGTTAGAGTACCAGTGCATTGTATCAGTTTCAGAAGAAGATTTAGACTACATATAGTCCGTATGTGTAGGAAACACCGTTCTTTTGTTCTGGGCACAATCAGATTTCCTGCTGTATTAGATACTCTAGAAAGCAAGAGCGTGCTGCTTGCTCTAAAGCAGAGTGTGATCCATGGATGAGAACTATGCTGTGTGTTTCTCTTCAGAAATGGACTTAAATCCCAGGCTCTGTGTCTTACTACAAGCAAGACTTCGTTTCAGGTAAGGGCAGTCACTTTTCAGCTCAAACGAACTACATCGTTCACTGAGCTCACACATTTCTCATCTTAACAGACAACCATTGGATGTTAGAGGACCAGTGCTTTGTATCAGTTTCAGAAGCAGAGTTGGACTAGATAAGGTCTGTATGTGTAGGAAACACCGTTCTTTTGTTCTCAGCACACTCACGTTTCCTGCTGTCTTAGAGACTCTAGAAAGCAAGAGTGTGCTTCTTGTTCTAAAGCAGAGTGTGATCAATGGATGAGATAATGCTGTGTGTTTCACTTCAGAATTGGAGTTAAATCCCAGGCTCTGAGTCTCCCTACAAGCAAGACTTCGTTTCAGGTAAGGGCAGTCACTTTTCTGCTCAAAGGAACTACATCGTTCACAAAGCTCACACGTTTCTCATCTTAACTGACAAGCATTTGATATTAGAGGACCAGTGCATTGTATCAGTTTCAGAAGAAGATTAGGACTACATATAGTCAGTATGTGTAGGAAACACCGTTCTTTTGTTCTGGGCACAATCAGATTTCTTGCTGTATTAGAGACTCTAGAAAGCAAGAGCGTGCTTCTTGCTCTAAAGCAGAGTGTGATCCATGGATGAGAACTATGCTGTGTGTTTCCCTTCAGAAATGGAGTTAAATCCCAGGCTCTGTGTCTTCCTACAGGCAAGACTTCGTTTCAGGTAAGGGCAGTCACTTTTCAGCTCAAACGAACTACATCGTTCACTGAGCTCACACGTTTCTCATCTTAACAGACAAGCATTGGATGTTAGAGGACCAGTGCATTGTATCAGTTTCAGAAGAAGATTTGGACTACATGTAGTCCGTATGTGTCGGACACCGTTCTTTTGTTCTGGGCACACTCAGATTTCCTGCTGTATTAGAAATTCTAGAAAGCAAGAGCGTGCTTCTTGCTCTAAAGCAGAGTGTGATCCATGGATGAGAACTATGCTGTGTGTTTCCCTTCAGAAATGGAGTTATATCCCAGGCTCTGTGTCTTCCTACAAGCAAGACTTCGTTTAAGGTAAGGGCAGTCACTTTTCAGCTCAAACGAACTACATCGTTCACTGAGCTCACACATTTCTCATCTTAACACTCAAGCATTGGATGTTAGAGGACCAGTGCTTTGTATCAGTTTCAGAAGCAGAGTTGGACTAGATATGGTCCGTATGTGTAGGAAACACCGTTCTTTTGTTCTCAGCACACTCAGATTTCCTGCTGTATTAGAGACTCGACAAAGCAAGAGTAGTCTTCTCGCTCTAAAGCAGAGTGTGATCCATGGATGAGAACTATGCTGTGTGTTTCCCTTCAGAAATGGACTTAAATCCCAGGCTCTGTGTCTTCCTACAGGGAAGACTTCGTTTCAGGTAAGGGCAGTCACTTTTCTGCTCAAAGGAACTACATCGTTCACGAAGCTCACACGTTTCTCATCTTAACTGACAAGCATTGGATATTAGAGGACCAGTGCATTGTATCAGTTTCAGAAGCAGATTTGGACAACATATGGTCCATATGTGTAGGAAACACCGTTCTTTTGTTCCGGGCACACTCAGATTTCCTGCTGTATTAGAGACTCGACAAAGCAAGAGTAGTCTTCTCGCTCTAAAGCAGAGTGTGATCCATGGATGAGAACTATGCTGTGTGTTTCCCTTCCGAAATGGACTTAAATCCCAGGCTCTGTGTCTTAGTACAAGCAAGACTTCGTTTCAGGTAAGGGCAGTCACTTTTCTGCTCAAATGAACTACATCATTCACGAAGCTCACACGTTTCTCATCTTAATTGACAAGCATTGGATGTTAGAGGACCAGTGCTTTGTATCAGTTTCAGAAGAAGAGTTGGACTAGATATGGTCCATATGTGTAGGAAACACCGTTCTTTTGTTCTGGGCACACTCAGATTTCCTGCTGTATTAGAAATTCTAGAAAGCAAGAGCGTGCTTCTTGCTCTAAAGCAGAGTGTGATCCATGGATGAGAACTATGCTGTGCGTTTCCCTTCAGAAATGGAGTTAAATCCCAGGCTCTGTGTCTTCCTACAAGCAAGACTTCGTTTCAGGTAAGGGCAGTCACTTTTCAGCTCAAACGAACTACATCGTTCACTGAGCTCACACATTTCTCATCTTAACAGACAAGCATTGGATGTTAGAGGACCAGTGCTTTGTATCAGTTTCAGAAGCAGAGTTGGACTAGATATGGTCCCTATGTGTAGGAAACACCGTTCTTTTGTTCTCAGCACACACACGTTTCCTGCTGTCTTAGAGACTCTAGAAAGCAAGAGCGTGCTTCTTGTTCTAAAGCATAGTGTGATCAATGGATGAGATAATGCTGTGTGTTTCACTTCAGAATTGGAGTTAAATCCCAGGCTCTGTGTCTTACTACAAGCAAGACTTCGTTTCAGGTAAGGGCAGTCACTTTTCAGTTCAAAGGAACTACATCATTCACAAAGCTCACACTTTTCTCATCTTAACAGACAAGCATTGGATGTTAGAGGACCAGTGATTTGTATCAGTTTCAGAAGCAGAGTTGGACTAGATATTGTCCGTATGTGTAGGAAACAACGTTCTTTTTTTCTCAGCACACTCACGTTTCCTGCTGTCTTAGAGACTCTAGAAAGCAAGAGCGTACTTCTTGTTCTAAAGCAGAGTGTCATCAATGGATGAGACAATGCAGTGTGTTTCAATTCAGAAATGGAGTTAAATCCCAGGCTCTGTGTCTTACTACAATCAAGACTTCGTTTCAGGTAAGGGCAGTCACTTTTCTGCTCAAACTAACTACATCGTTCACGAAGCTCACACATTTCTCATCTTAAATGACAAGCATTGGATGTTAGAGGGTCAGTGCTTTGTATCAGTTTCAGAAGCAGATTTGGACTACATATGGTCCATATGTGTAGGAAACCCTTTTCTTTTGTTCTGGGCACACTCAGATTTCCTGCTGTCTTAGAGACTCTAGAAAGCTAGAGTGTGCTTCTCGCTCTAAAGCAGAGTGTGATCCATGGATGAGAACCTTGCTGTGTGTTTCCCTTCAGAAATGGACTTAAATCCCAGGCTCTGTGTCTTACTACAAGCAAGACTTCGTTTCAGGTAAGGGCAGTCACTTTTCAGTTCAAAGGAACTACATCATTCACAAAGCTCACACTTTTCTCATCTTAACTGACAAGCACTGGATGTTAGAGGACCAGTGCATTCTATCAGTTTCAGAAGAAGATTTGGACTACATATAGTCTGTATGTGTAGGAAACACCGTTCTTTTGTTCTGGGCACACTCAGATTTCCTGCTGTCTTAGAGACTCTAGAAAGCAAGAGTGTGCTTCTTGCTCTAAAGCAGAGTGTGATCCATGGATGAGAACTATGCTGTGTGCTTGACTTCAGAAATGGAGTTAAATCCCAGGCTCTGAGTCTTCCTACAGGCAAGACTTCGTTTCAGTTAAGGGCAGTCATTTTTCGGCTCAAACGAACTACATCGTTCATGAAGCTCACACGTTTCTCATCTTAACTGACAAGCAATGGATGTTAGATGGTCAGTGCTTTGTATCAGTTTCAGAAGCAGATTTGGACTACGTATGGTCCATATGTGTAGGAAACACCGTTCTTTTGTTCCGGGCACACGCAGATTTCCTGCTGTATTAGAGACTCTACAAAGCAAGAGTAGTCTTCTCGCTCTAAAGCAGAGTGTGATCCATGGATGAGAACTATGCTGTGTGTTTCCCTTCAGAAATGGACTTAAATCCCAGGCTCTGTGTCTTACTACAAGCAAGACTTCGTTTCAGGTAAGGGCAGTCACTTTTCTGCTCAAATGAACTACATCATTCATGAAGCTCACACGTTTCTCATCTTAACAGACAAGCATTGGATGTTAGAGGACCTGTGATTTGTATCAGTTTCAGAAGCAGAGTTGGACTAGATATTGTCCGTATGTGTAGGAAACAACGTTCTTTTTTTCTCAGCACACTCACGTTTCCTGCTGTCTTAGAGACTCTAGAAAGCAAGAGCGTACTTCTGGTTCTAAAGCAGAGTGTCATCAATGGATGAGACAATGCAGTGTGTTTCAATTCAGAAATGGAGTTAAATCCCAGGCTCTGAGTCTCCCTACAAGCAAGACTTCGTTTCAGGTAAGGGCAGTCACTTTTCTGCTCAAAGGAACTACATCGTTCACGAAGCTCACACGTTTCTCATCTTAACTGACAAGCATTGGATGTTAGAGTACCAGTGCATTGTATCAGTTTCAGAAGAAGATTTAGACTACATATAGTCCGTATGTGTAGGAAACACCGTTCTTTTGTTCTGGGCACAATCAGATTTCCTGCTGTATTAGATACTCTAGAAAGCAAGAGCGTGCTGCTTGCTCTAAAGCAGAGTGTGATCCATGGATGAGAACTATGCTGTGTGTTTCTCTTCAGAAATGGACTTAAATCCCAGGCTCTGTGTCTTACTACAAGCAAGACTTCGTTTCAGGTAAGGGCAGTCACTTTTCAGCTCAAACGAACTACATCGTTCACTGAGCTCACACATTTCTCATCTTAACAGACAACCATTGGATGTTAGAGGACCAGTGCTTTGTATCAGTTTCAGAAGCAGAGTTGGACTAGATAAGGTCCGTATGTGTAGGAAACACCGTTCTTTTGTTCTCAGCACACTCACGTTTCCTGCTGTCTTAGAGACTCTAGAAAGCAAGAGTGTGCTTCTTGTTCTAAAGCAGAGTGTGATCAATGGATGAGATAATGCTGTGTGTTTCACTTCAGAATTGGAGTTAAATCCCAGGCTCTGAGTCTCCCTACAAGCAAGACTTCGTTTCAGGTAAGGGCAGTCACTTTTCTGCTCAAAGGAACTACATCGTTCACAAAGCTCACACGTTTCTCATCTTAACTGACAAGCATTTGATATTAGAGGACCAGTGCATTGTATCAGTTTCAGAAGAAGATTAGGACTACATATAGTCAGTATGTGTAGGAAACACCGTTCTTTTGTTCTGGGCACAATCAGATTTCTTGCTGTATTAGAGACTCTAGAAAGCAAGAGCGTGCTTCTTGCTCTAAAGCAGAGTGTGATCCATGGATGAGAACTATGCTGTGTGTTTCCCTTCAGAAATGGAGTTAAATCCCAGGCTCTGTGTCTTCCTACAGGCAAGACTTCGTTTCAGGTAAGGGCAGTCACTTTTCAGCTCAAACGAACTACATCGTTCACTGAGCTCACACGTTTCTCATCTTAACAGACAAGCATTGGATGTTAGAGGACCAGTGCATTGTATCAGTTTCAGAAGAAGATTTGGACTACATGTAGTCCGTATGTGTCGGACACCGTTCTTTTGTTCTGGGCACACTCAGATTTCCTGCTGTATTAGAAATTCTAGAAAGCAAGAGCGTGCTTCTTGCTCTAAAGCAGAGTGTGATCCATGGATGAGAACTATGCTGTGTGTTTCCCTTCAGAAATGGAGTTATATCCCAGGCTCTGTGTCTTCCTACAAGCAAGACTTCGTTTAAGGTAAGGGCAGTCACTTTTCAGCTCAAACGAACTACATCGTTCACTGAGCTCACACATTTCTCATCTTAACACTCAAGCATTGGATGTTAGAGGACCAGTGCTTTGTATCAGTTTCAGAAGCAGAGTTGGACTAGATATGGTCCGTATGTGTAGGAAACACCGTTCTTTTGTTCTCAGCACACTCAGATTTCCTGCTGTATTAGAGACTCGACAAAGCAAGAGTAGTCTTCTCGCTCTAAAGCAGAGTGTGATCCATGGATGAGAACTATGCTGTGTGTTTCCCTTCAGAAATGGACTTAAATCCCAGGCTCTGTGTCTTCCTACAGGGAAGACTTCGTTTCAGGTAAGGGCAGTCACTTTTCTGCTCAAAGGAACTACATCGTTCACGAAGCTCACACGTTTCTCATCTTAACTGACAAGCATTGGATATTAGAGGACCAGTGCATTGTATCAGTTTCAGAAGCAGATTTGGACAACATATGGTCCATATGTGTAGGAAACACCGTTCTTTTGTTCCGGGCACACTCAGATTTCCTGCTGTATTAGAGACTCGACAAAGCAAGAGTAGTCTTCTCGCTCTAAAGCAGAGTGTGATCCATGGATGAGAACTATGCTGTGTGTTTCCCTTCCGAAATGGACTTAAATCCCAGGCTCTGTGTCTTAGTACAAGCAAGACTTCGTTTCAGGTAAGGGCAGTCACTTTTCTGCTCAAATGAACTACATCATTCACGAAGCTCACACGTTTCTCATCTTAATTGACAAGCATTGGATGTTAGAGGACCAGTGCTTTGTATCAGTTTCAGAAGAAGAGTTGGACTAGATATGGTCCATATGTGTAGGAAACACCGTTCTTTTGTTCTGGGCACACTCAGATTTCCTGCTGTATTAGAAATTCTAGAAAGCAAGAGCGTGCTTCTTGCTCTAAAGCAGAGTGTGATCCATGGATGAGAACTATGCTGTGCGTTTCCCTTCAGAAATGGAGTTAAATCCCAGGCTCTGTGTCTTCCTACAAGCAAGACTTCGTTTCAGGTAAGGGCAGTCACTTTTCAGCTCAAACGAACTACATCGTTCACTGAGCTCACACATTTCTCATCTTAACAGACAAGCATTGGATGTTAGAGGACCAGTGCTTTGTATCAGTTTCAGAAGCAGAGTTGGACTAGATATGGTCCCTATGTGTAGGAAACACCGTTCTTTTGTTCTCAGCACACTCACGTTTCCTGCTGTCTTAGAGACTCTAGAAAGCAAGAGCGTGCTTCTTGTTCTAAAGCATAGTGTGATCAATGGATGAGATAATGCTGTGTGTTTCACTTCAGAATTGGAGTTAAATCCCAGGCTCTGTGTCTTACTACAAGCAAGACTTCGTTTCAGGTAAGGGCAGTCACTTTTCAGTTCAAAGGAACTACATCATTCACAAAGCTCACACTTTTCTCATCTTAACAGACAAGCATTGGATGTTAGAGGACCAGTGATTTGTATCAGTTTCAGAAGCAGAGTTGGACTAGATATTGTCCGTATGTGTAGGAAACAACGTTCTTTTTTTCTCAGCACACTCACGTTTCCTGCTGTCTTAGAGACTCTAGAAAGCAAGAGCGTACTTCTTGTTCTAAAGCAGAGTGTCATCAATGGATGAGACAATGCAGTGTGTTTCAATTCAGAAATGGAGTTAAATCCCAGGCTCTGAGTCTCCCTACAAGCAAGACTTCGTTTCAGGTAAGGGCAGTCACTTTTCTGCTCAAAGGAACTACATCGTTCACGAAGCTCACACGTTTCTCATCTTAACTGACAAGCATTGGATGTTAGAGTACCAGTGCATTGTATCAGTTTCAGAAGAAGATTTAGACTACATATAGTCCGTATGTGTAGGAAACACCGTTCTTTTGTTCTGGGCACAATCAGATTTCCTGCTGTATTAGATACTCTAGAAAGCAAGAGCGTGCTTCTTGCTCTAAAGCAGAGTGTGATCCATGGATGAGAACTATGCTGTGTGTTTCTCTTCAGAAATGGACTTAAATCCCAGGCTCTGTGTCTTACTACAAGCAAGACTTCGTTTCAGGTAAGGGCAGTCACTTTTCAGCTCAAACGAACTACATCGTTCACTGAGCTCACACATTTCTCATCTTAACAGTCAACCATTGGATGTTAGAGGACCAGTGCTTTGTATCAGTTTCAGAAGCAGAGTTGGACTAGATAAGGTCCATATGTGTAGGAAACACCGTTCTTTTGTTCTCAGCACACTCACGTTTCCTGCTGTCTTAGAGACTCTAGAAAGCAAGAGTGTGCTTCTTGTTCTAAAGCAGAGTGTGATCAATGGATGAGATAATGCTGTGTGTTTCACTTCAGAATTGGAGTTAAATCCCAGGCTCTGAGTCTCCCTACAAGCAAGACTTCGTTTCAGGTAAGGGCAGTCACTTTTCTGCTCAAAGGAACTACATCGTTCACAAAGCTCACACGTTTCTCATCTTAACTGACAAGCATTGGATATTAGAGGACCAGTGCATTGTATCAGTTTCAGAAGAAGATTAGGACTACATATAGTCAGTATGTGTAGGAAACACCGTTCTTTTGTTCTGGGCACAATCAGATTTCCTGCTGTATTAGAGACTCTAGAAAGCAAGAGCGTGCTTCTTGCTCTAAAGCAGAGTGTGATCCATGGATGAGAACTATGCTGTGTGTTTCCCTTCAGAAATGGAGTTAAATCCCAGGCTCTGTGTCTTCCTACAGGCAAGACTTCGTTTCAGGTAAGGACAGTCACTTTTCAGCTCAAACGAACTACATCGTTCACTGAGCTCACACGTTTCTCATCTTAACAGACAAGCATTGGATGTTAGAGGACCAGTGCATTGTATCAGTTTCAGAAGAAGATTTGGACTACATGTAGTCTGTATGTGTCGGACACCGTTCTTTTGTTCTGGGCACACTCAGATTTCCTGCTGTATTAGAAATTCTAGAAAGCAAGAGCGTGCTTCTTGCTCTAAAGCAGAGTGTGATCCATGGATGAGAACTATGCTGTGTGTTTCCCTTCAGAAATGGAGTTATATCCCAGGCTCTGTGTCTTCCTACAAGCAAGACTTCGTTTCAGGTAAGGGCAGTCACTTTTCAGCTCAAACGAACTACATCGTTCACTGAGCTCACACATTTCTCATCTTAACACTCAAGCATTGGATGTTAGAGGACCAGTGCTTTGTATCAGTTTCAGAAGCAGAGTTGGACTAGATATGGTCCGTATGTGTAGGAAACACCGTTCTTTTGTTCTCAGCACACTCAGATTTCCTGCTGTATTAGAGACTCGACAAAGCAAGAGTAGTCTTCTCGCTCTAAAGCAGAGTGTGATCCATGGATGAGAACTATGCTGTGTGTTTCCCTTCAGAAATGGACTTAAATCCCAGGCTCTGTGTCTTCCTACAGGGAAGACTTCGTTTCAGGTAAGGGCAGTCACTTTTCTGCTCAAAGGAACTACATCGTTCACGAAGCTCACACGTTTCTCATCTTAACTGACAAGCATTGGATATTAGAGGACCAGTGCATTGTATCAGTTTCAGAAGCAGATTTGGACAACATATGGTCCATATGTGTAGGAAACACCGTTCTTTTGTTCCGGGCACACTCAGATTTCCTGCTGTATTAGAGACTCGACAAAGCAAGAGTAGTCTTCTCGCTCTAAAGCAGAGTGTGATCCATGGATGAGAACTATGCTGTGTGTTTCCCTTCCGAAATGGACTTAAATCCCAGGCTCTGTGTCTTAGTACAAGCAAGACTTCGTTTCAGGTAAGGGCAGTCACTTTTCTGCTCAAATGAACTACATCATTCACGAAGCTCACACGATTCTCATCTTAATTGACAAGCATTGGATGTTAGAGGACCAGTGCTTTGTATCAGTTTCAGAAGAAGAGTTGGACTAGATATGGTCCATATGTGTAGGAAACACCGTTCTTTTGTTCTGGGCACACTCAGATTTCCTGCTGTATTAGAAATTCTAGAAAGCAAGAGCGTGCTTCTTGCTCTAAAGCAGAGTGTGATCCATGGATGAGAACTATGCTGTGCGTTTCCCTTCAGAAATGGAGTTAAATCCCAGGCTCTGTGTCTTCCTACAAGCAAGACTTCGTTTCAGGTAAGGGCAGTCACTTTTCAGCTCAAACGAACTACATCGTTCACTGAGCTCACACATTTCTCATCTTAACAGACAAGCATTGGATGTTAGAGGACCAGTGCTTTGTATCAGTTTCAGAAGCAGAGTTGGACTAGATATGGTCCCTATGTGTAGGAAACACCGTTCTTTTGTTCTCAGCACACTCACGTTTCCTGCTGTCTTAGAGACTCTAGAAAGCAAGAGCGTGCTTCTTGTTCTAAAGCATAGTGTGATCAATGGATGAGATAATGCTGTGTGTTTCACTTCAGAATTGGAGTTAAATCCCAGGCTCTGTGTCTTACTACAAGCAAGACTTCGTTTCAGGTAAGGGCAGTCACTTTTCAGTTCAAAGGAACTACATCATTCACAAAGCTCACACTTTTCTCATCTTAACAGACAAGCATTGGATGTTAGAGGACCAGTGATTTGTATCAGTTTCAGAAGCAGAGTTGGACTAGATATTGTCCGTATGTGTAGGAAACAACGTTCTTTTTTTCTCAGCACACTCACGTTTCCTGCTGTCTTAGAGACTCTAGAAAGCAAGAGCGTACTTCTTGTTCTAAAGCAGAGTGTCATCAATGGATGAGACAATGCAGTGTGTTTCAATTCAGAAATGGAGTTAAATCCCAGGCTCTGTGTCTTACTACAATCAAGACTTCGTTTCAGGTAAGGGCAGTCACTTTTCTGCTCAAACTAACTACATCGTTCACGAAGCTCACACATTTCTCATCTTAAATGACAAGCATTGGATGTTAGAGGGTCAGTGCTTTGTATCAGTTTCAGAAGCAGATTTGGACTACATATGGTCCATATGTGTAGGAAACCCTTTTCTTTTGTTCTGGGCACACTCAGATTTCCTGCTGTCTTAGAGACTCTAGAAAGCTAGAGTGTGCTTCTCGCTCTAAAGCAGAGTGTGATCCATGGATGAGAACCTTGCTGTGTGTTTCCCTTCAGAAATGGACTTAAATCCCAGGCTCTGTGTCTTACTACAAGCAAGACTTCGTTTCAGGTAAGGGTAGTCACTTTTCAGTTCAAAGGAACTACATCATTCACAAAGCTCACACTTTTCTCATCTTAACTGACAAGCACTGGATGTTAGAGGACCAGTGCATTCTATCAGTTTCAGAAGAAGATTTGGACTACATATAGTCTGTATGTGTAGGAAACACCGTTCTTTTGTTCTGGGCACACTCAGATTTCCTGCTGTCTTAGAGACTCTAGAAAGCAAGAGTGTGCTTCTTGCTCTAAAGCAGAGTGTGATCCATGGATGAGAACTATGCTGTGTGCTTGACTTCAGAAATGGAGTTAAATCCCAGGCTCTGAGTCTTCCTACAGGCAAGACTTCGTTTCAGTTAAGGGCAGTCATTTTTCGGCTCAAACGAACTACATCGTTCATGAAGCTCACACGTTTCTCATCTTAACTGACAAGCAATGGATGTTAGATGGTCAGTGCTTTGTATCAGTTTCAGAAGCAGATTTGGACTACGTATGGTCCATATGTGTAGGAAACACCGTTCTTTTGTTCCGGGCACACGCAGATTTCCTGCTGTATTAGAGACTCTACAAAGCAAGAGTAGTCTTCTCGCTCTAAAGCAGAGTGTGATCCATGGATGAGAACTATGCTGTGTGTTTCCCTTCAGAAATGGACTTAAATCCCAGGCTCTGTGTCTTACTACAAGCAAGACTTCGTTTCAGGTAAGGGCAGTCACTTTTCTGCTCAAATGAACTACATCATTCATGAAGCTCACACGTTTCTCATCTTAACAGACAAGCATTGGATGTTAGAGGACCTGTGATTTGTATCAGTTTCAGAAGCAGAGTTGGACTAGATATTGTCCGTATGTGTAGGAAACAACGTTCTTTTTTTCTCAGCACACTCACGTTTCCTGCTGTCTTAGAGACTCTAGAAAGCAAGAGCGTACTTCTGGTTCTAAAGCAGAGTGTCATCAATGGATGAGACAATGCAGTGTGTTTCAATTCAGAAATGGAGTTAAATCCCAGGCTCTGAGTCTCCCTACAAGCAAGACTTCGTTTCAGGTAAGGCAGTCAATTTCTGCTCAAAGGAACTACATCGTTCACGAAGCTCACACGTTTCTCATCTTAACTGACAAGCATTGGATGTTAGAGTACCAGTGCATTGTATCAGTTTCAGAAGAAGATTTAGACTACATATAGTCCGTATGTGTAGGAAACACCGTTCTTTTGTTCTGGGCACAATCAGATTTCCTGCTGTATTAGATACTCTAGAAAGCAAGAGCGTGCTGCTTGCTCTAAAGCAGAGTGTGATCCATGGATGAGAACTATGCTGTGTGTTTCTCTTCAGAAATGGACTTAAATCCCAGGCTCTGTGTCTTACTACAAGCAAGACTTCGTTTCAGGTAAGGGCAGTCACTTTTCAGCTCAAACGAACTACATCGTTCACTGAGCTCACACATTTCTCATCTTAACACTCAAGCATTGGATGTTAGAGGACCAGTGCTTTGTATCAGTTTCAGAAGCAGAGTTGGACTAGATATGGTCCGTATGTGTAGGAAACACCGTTCTTTTGTTCTCAGCACACTCAGATTTCCTGCTGTATTAGAGACTCGACAAAGCAAGAGTAGTCTTCTCGCTCTAAAGCAGAGTGTGATCCATGGATGAGAACTATGCTGTGTGTTTCCCTTCAGAAATGGACTTAAATCCCAGGCTCTGTGTCTTCCTACAGGGAAGACTTCGTTTCAGGTAAGGGCAGTCACTTTTCTGCTCAAAGGAACTACATCGTTCACGAAGCTCACACGTTTCTCATCTTAACTGACAAGCATTGGATGTTAGAGGACCAGTGCTTTGTATCAGTTTCAGAAGAAGAGTTGGACTAGATATGGTCCATATGTGTAGGAAACACCGTTCTTTTGTTCTGGGCACACTCAGATTTCCTGCTGTATTAGAAATTCTAGAAAGCAAGAGCGTGCTTCTTGCTCTAAAGCAGAGTGTGATCCATGGATGAGAACTATGCTGTGCGTTTCCCTTCAGAAATGGAGTTAAATCCCAGGCTCTGTGTCTTCCTACAAGCAAGACTTCGTTTCAGGTAAGGGCAGTCACTTTTCAGCTCAAACGAACTACATCGTTCACTGAGCTCACACATTTCTCATCTTAACAGACAAGCATTGGATGTTAGAGGACCAGTGCTTTGTATCAGTTTCAGAAGCAGAGTTGGACTAGATATGGTCCCTATGTGTAGGAAACACCGTTCTTTTGTTCTCAGCACACACACGTTTCCTGCTGTCTTAGAGACTCTAGAAAGCAAGAGCGTGCTTCTTGTTCTAAAGCATAGTGTGATCAATGGATGAGATAATGCTGTGTGTTTCACTTCAGAATTGGAGTTAAATCCCAGGCTCTGTGTCTTACTACAAGCAAGACTTCGTTTCAGGTAAGGGCAGTCACTTTTCAGTTCAAAGGAACTACATCATTCACAAAGCTCACACTTTTCTCATCTTAACAGACAAGCATTGGATGTTAGAGGACCAGTGATTTGTATCAGTTTCAGAAGCAGAGTTGGACTAGATATTGTCCGTATGTGTAGGAAACAACGTTCTTTTTTTCTCAGCACACTCACGTTTCCTGCTGTCTTAGAGACTCTAGAAAGCAAGAGCGTACTTCTTGTTCTAAAGCAGAGTGTCATCAATGGATGAGACAATGCAGTGTGTTTCAATTCAGAAATGGAGTTAAATCCCAGGCTCTGTGTCTTACTACAATCAAGACTTCGTTTCAGGTAAGGGCAGTCACTTTTCTGCTCAAACTAACTACATCGTTCACGAAGCTCACACATTTCTCATCTTAAATGACAAGCATTGGATGTTAGAGGGTCAGTGCTTTGTATCAGTTTCAGAAGCAGATTTGGACTACATATGGTCCATATGTGTAGGAAACCCTTTTCTTTTGTTCTGGGCACACTCAGATTTCCTGCTGTCTTAGAGACTCTAGAAAGCTAGAGTGTGCTTCTCGCTCTAAAGCAGAGTGTGATCCATGGATGAGAACCTTGCTGTGTGTTTCCCTTCAGAAATGGACTTAAATCCCAGGCTCTGTGTCTTACTACAAGCAAGACTTCGTTTCAGGTAAGGGCAGTCACTTTTCAGTTCAAAGGAACTACATCATTCACAAAGCTCACACTTTTCTCATCTTAACTGACAAGCACTGGATGTTAGAGGACCAGTGCATTCTATCAGTTTCAGAAGAAGATTTGGACTACATATAGTCTGTATGTGTAGGAAACACCGTTCTTTTGTTCTGGGCACACTCAGATTTCCTGCTGTCTTAGAGACTCTAGAAAGCAAGAGTGTGCTTCTTGCTCTAAAGCAGAGTGTGATCCATGGATGAGAACTATGCTGTGTGCTTGACTTCAGAAATGGAGTTAAATCCCAGGCTCTGAGTCTTCCTACAGGCAAGACTTCGTTTCAGTTAAGGGCAGTCATTTTTCGGCTCAAACGAACTACATCGTTCATGAAGCTCACACGTTTCTCATCTTAACTGACAAGCAATGGATGTTAGATGGTCAGTGCTTTGTATCAGTTTCAGAAGCAGATTTGGACTACGTATGGTCCATATGTGTAGGAAACACCGTTCTTTTGTTCCGGGCACACGCAGATTTCCTGCTGTATTAGAGACTCTACAAAGCAAGAGTAGTCTTCTCGCTCTAAAGCAGAGTGTGATCCATGGATGAGAACTATGCTGTGTGTTTCCCTTCAGAAATGGACTTAAATCCCAGGCTCTGTGTCTTACTACAAGCAAGACTTCGTTTCAGGTAAGGGCAGTCACTTTTCTGCTCAAATGAACTACATCATTCATGAAGCTCACACGTTTCTCATCTTAACAGACAAGCATTGGATGTTAGAGGACCTGTGATTTGTATCAGTTTCAGAAGCAGAGTTGGACTAGATATTGTCCGTATGTGTAGGAAACAACGTTCTTTTTTTCTCAGCACACTCACGTTTCCTGCTGTCTTAGAGACTCTAGAAAGCAAGAGCGTACTTCTGGTTCTAAAGCAGAGTGTCATCAATGGATGAGACAATGCAGTGTGTTTCAATTCAGAAATGGAGTTAAATCCCAGGCTCTGAGTCTCCCTACAAGCAAGACTTCGTTTCAGGTAAGGGCAGTCACTTTTCTGCTCAAAGGAACTACATCGTTCACGAAGCTCACACGTTTCTCATCTTAACTGACAAGCATTGGATGTTAGAGTACCAGTGCATTGTATCAGTTTCAGAAGAAGATTTAGACTACATATAGTCCGTATGTGTAGGAAACACCGTTCTTTTGTTCTGGGCACAATCAGATTTCCTGCTGTATTAGATACTCTAGAAAGCAAGAGCGTGCTGCTTGCTCTAAAGCAGAGTGTGATCCATGGATGAGAACTATGCTGTGTGTTTCTCTTCAGAAATGGACTTAAATCCCAGGCTCTGTGTCTTACTACAAGCAAGACTTCGTTTCAGGTAAGGGCAGTCACTTTTCAGCTCAAACGAACTACATCGTTCACTGAGCTCACACATTTCTCATCTTAACAGACAACCATTGGATGTTAGAGGACCAGTGCTTTGTATCAGTTTCAGAAGCAGAGTTGGACTAGATAAGGTCCGTATGTGTAGGAAACACCGTTCTTTTGTTCTCAGCACACTCACGTTTCCTGCTGTCTTAGAGACTCTAGAAAGCAAGAGTGTGCTTCTTGTTCTAAAGCAGAGTGTGATCAATGGATGAGATAATGCTGTGTGTTTCACTTCAGAATTGGAGTTAAATCCCAGGCTCTGAGTCTCCCTACAAGCAAGACTTCGTTTCAGGTAAGGGCAGTCACTTTTCTGCTCAAAGGAACTACATCGTTCACAAAGCTCACACGTTTCTCATCTTAACTGACAAGCATTTGATATTAGAGGACCAGTGCATTGTATCAGTTTCAGAAGAAGATTAGGACTACATATAGTCAGTATGTGTAGGAAACACCGTTCTTTTGTTCTGGGCACAATCAGATTTCTTGCTGTATTAGAGACTCTAGAAAGCAAGAGCGTGCTTCTTGCTCTAAAGCAGAGTGTGATCCATGGATGAGAACTATGCTGTGTGTTTCCCTTCCGAAATGGACTTAAATCCCAGGCTCTGTGTCTTCCTACAGGCAAGACTTCGTTTCAGGTAAGGGCAGTCACTTTTCAGCTCAAACGAACTACATCGTTCACTGAGCTCACACGTTTCTCATCTTAACAGACAAGCATTGGATGTTAGAGGACCAGTGCATTGTATCAGTTTCAGAAGAAGATTTGGACTACATGTAGTCCGTATGTGTCGGACACCGTTCTTTTGTTCTGGGCACACTCAGATTTCCTGCTGTATTAGAAATTCTAGAAAGCAAGAGCGTGCTTCTTGCTCTAAAGCAGAGTGTGATCCATGGATGAGAACTATGCTGTGTGTTTCCCTTCAGAAATGGAGTTATATCCCAGGCTCTGTGTCTTCCTACAAGCAAGACTTCGTTTAAGGTAAGGGCAGTCACTTTTCAGCTCAAACGAACTACATCGTTCACTGAGCTCACACATTTCTCATCTTAACACTCAAGCATTGGATGTTAGAGGACCAGTGCTTTGTATCAGTTTCAGAAGCAGAGTTGGACTAGATATGGTCCGTATGTGTAGGAAACACCGTTCTTTTGTTCTCAGCACACTCAGATTTCCTGCTGTATTAGAGACTCGACAAAGCAAGAGTAGTCTTCTCGCTCTAAAGCAGAGTGTGATCCATGGATGAGAACTATGCTGTGTGTTTCCCTTCAGAAATGGACTTAAATCCCAGGCTCTGTGTCTTCCTACAGGGAAGACTTCGTTTCAGGTAAGGGCAGTCACTTTTCTGCTCAAAGGAACTACATCGTTCACGAAGCTCACACGTTTCTCATCTTAACTGACAAGCATTGGATATTAGAGGACCAGTGCATTGTATCAGTTTCAGAAGCAGATTTGGACAACATATGGTCCATATGTGTAGGAAACACCGTTCTTTTGTTCCGGGCACACTCAGATTTCCTGCTGTATTAGAGACTCGACAAAGCAAGAGTAGTCTTCTCGCTCTAAAGCAGAGTGTGATCCATGGATGAGAACTATGCTGTGTGTTTCCCTTCCGAAATGGACTTAAATCCCAGGCTCTGTGTCTTAGTACAAGCAAGACTTCGTTTCAGGTAAGGGCAGTCACTTTTCTGCTCAAATGAACTACATCATTCACGAAGCTCACACGTTTCTCATCTTAATTGACAAGCATTGGATGTTAGAGGACCAGTGCTTTGTATCAGTTTCAGAAGAAGAGTTGGACTAGATATGGTCCATATGTGTAGGAAACACCGTTCTTTTGTTCTGGGCACACTCAGATTTCCTGCTGTATTAGAAATTCTAGAAAGCAAGAGCGTGCTTCTTGCTCTAAAGCAGAGTGTGATCCATGGATGAGAACTATGCTGTGCGTTTCCCTTCAGAAATGGAGTTAAATCCCAGGCTCTGTGTCTTCCTACAAGCAAGACTTCGTTTCAGGTAAGGGCAGTCACTTTTCAGCTCAAACGAACTACATCGTTCACTGAGCTCACACATTTCTCATCTTAACAGACAAGCATTGGATGTTAGAGGACCAGTGCTTTGTATCAGTTTCAGAAGCAGAGTTGGACTAGATATGGTCCCTATGTGTAGGAAACACCGTTCTTTTGTTCTCAGCACACTCACGTTTCCTGCTGTCTTAGAGACTCTAGAAAGCAAGAGCGTGCTTCTTGTTCTAAAGCATAGTGTGATCAATGGATGAGATAATGCTGTGTGTTTCACTTCAGAATTGGAGTTAAATCCCAGGCTCTGTGTCTTACTACAAGCAAGACTTCGTTTCAGGTAAGGGCAGTCACTTTTCAGTTCAAAGGAACTACATCATTCACAAAGCTCACACTTTTCTCATCTTAACAGACAAGCATTGGATGTTAGAGGACCAGTGATTTGTATCAGTTTCAGAAGCAGAGTTGGACTAGATATTGTCCGTATGTGTAGGAAACAACGTTCTTTTTTTCTCAGCACACTCACGTTTCCTGCTGTCTTAGAGACTCTAGAAAGCAAGAGCGTACTTCTTGTTCTAAAGCAGAGTGTCATCAATGGATGAGACAATGCAGTGTGTTTCAATTCAGAAATGGAGTTAAATCCCAGGCTCTGAGTCTCCCTACAAGCAAGACTTCGTTTCAGGTAAGGGCAGTCACTTTTCTGCTCAAAGGAACTACATCGTTCACGAAGCTCACACGTTTCTCATCTTAACTGACAAGCATTGGATGTTAGAGTACCAGTGCATTGTATCAGTTTCAGAAGAAGATTTAGACTACATATAGTCCGTATGTGTAGGAAACACCGTTCTTTTGTTCTGGGCACAATCAGATTTCCTGCTGTATTAGATACTCTAGAAAGCAAGAGCGTGCTTCTTGCTCTAAAGCAGAGTGTGATCCATGGATGAGAACTATGCTGTGTGTTTCTCTTCAGAAATGGACTTAAATCCCAGGCTCTGTGTCTTACTACAAGCAAGACTTCGTTTCAGGTAAGGGCAGTCACTTTTCAGCTCAAACGAACTACATCGTTCACTGAGCTCACACATTTCTCATCTTAACAGTCAACCATTGGATGTTAGAGGACCAGTGCTTTGTATCAGTTTCAGAAGCAGAGTTGGACTAGATAAGGTCCATATGTGTAGGAAACACCGTTCTTTTGTTCTCAGCACACTCACGTTTCCTGCTGTCTTAGAGACTCTAGAAAGCAAGAGTGTGCTTCTTGTTCTAAAGCAGAGTGTGATCAATGGATGAGATAATGCTGTGTGTTTCACTTCAGAATTGGAGTTAAATCCCAGGCTCTGAGTCTCCCTACAAGCAAGACTTCGTTTCAGGTAAGGGCAGTCACTTTTCTGCTCAAAGGAACTACATCGTTCACAAAGCTCACACGTTTCTCATCTTAACTGACAAGCATTGGATATTAGAGGACCAGTGCATTGTATCAGTTTCAGAAGAAGATTAGGACTACATATAGTCAGTATGTGTAGGAAACACCGTTCTTTTGTTCTGGGCACAATCAGATTTCCTGCTGTATTAGAGACTCTAGAAAGCAAGAGCGTGCTTCTTGCTCTAAAGCAGAGTGTGATCCATGGATGAGAACTACGCTGTGTGTTTCCCTTCAGAAATGGAGTTAAATCCCAGGCTCTGTGTCTTCCTACAGGCAAGACTTCGTTTCAGGTAAGGGCAGTCACTTTTCAGCTCAAACGAACTACATCGTTCACTGAGCTCACACGTTTCTCATCTTAACAGACAAGCATTGGATGTTAGAGGACCAGTGCATTGTATCAGTTTCAGAAGAAGATTTGGACTACATGTAGTCCGTATGTGTCGGACACCGTTCTTTTGTTCTGGGCACACTCAGATTTCCTGCTGTATTAGAAATTCTAGAAAGCAAGAGCGTGCTTCTTGCTCTAAAGCAGAGTGTGATCCATGGATGAGAACTATGCTGTGTGTTTCCCTTCAGAAATGGAGTTATATCCCAGGCTCTGTGTCTTCCTACAAGCAAGACTTCGTTTCAAGTAAGGGCAGTCACTTTTCAGCTCAAACGAACTACATCGTTCACTGAGCTCACACATTTCTCATCTTAACACTCAAGCATTGGATGTTAGAGGACCAGTGCTTTGTATCAGTTTCAGAAGCAGAGTTGGACTAGATATGGTCCGTATGTGTAGGAAACACCGTTCTTTTGTTCTAAGCACACTCAGATTTCCTGCTGTATTAGAGACTCGACAAAGCAAGAGTAGTCTTCTCGCTCTAAAGCAGAGTGTGATCCATGGATGAGAACTATGCTGTGTGTTTCCCTTCAGAAATGGACTTAAATCCCAGGCTCTGTGTCTTCCTACAGGGAAGACTTCGTTTCAGGTAAGGGCAGTCACTTTTCTGCTCAAAGGAACTACATCGTTCACGAAGCTCACACGTTTCTCATCTTAACTGACAAGCATTGGATATTAGAGGACCAGTGCATTGTATCAGTTTCAGAAGCAGATTTGGACAACATATGGTCCATATGTGTAGGAAACACCGTTCTTTTGTTCCGGGCACACTCAGATTTCCTGCTGTATTAGAGACTCTACAAAGCAAGAGTAGTCTTCTCGCTCTAAAGCAGAGTGTGATCCATGGATGAGAACTATGCTGTGTGTTTCCCTTCAGAAATGGACTTAAATCCCAGGCTCTGTGTCTTAGTACAAGCAAGACTTCGTTTCAGGTAAGGGCAGTCACTTTTCTGCTCAAATGAACTACATCATTCACGAAGCTCACACGTTTCTCATCTTAATTGACAAGCATTGGATGTTAGAGGACCAGTGCTTTGTATCAGTTTCAGAAGAAGAGTTGGACTAGATATGGTCCATATGTGTAGGAAACACCGTTCTTTTGTTCTGGGCACACTCAGATTTCCTGCTGTATTAGAAATTCTAGAAAGCAAGAGCGTGCTTCTCGCTCTAAAGCAGAGTGTGATCAATGGATGATTACACTGCTGTGTGTTTTACTTCAGAAATGGAGTTAAATCCCAGGCTCTGAGTCTTCCTACAAGCAAGACTTAAATTCAGGTAAGGGCAGTCACTTTTCTGCTCAAACTAACTACATCGTTCACGAAGCTCACACATTTCTCATCTTAAATGACAAGCATTGGATGTTAGAGGGTCAGTGCTTTGTATCAGTTTCAGAAGCAGATTTGGACTACATATGGTCCATATGTGTAGGAAACCCTTTTCTTTTGTTCTGGGCACACTCAGATTTCCTGCTGTATTAGAGAGTCTAGAAAGCTAGAGTGTGCTTCTCGCTCTAAAGCAGAGTGTGATCCATGGATGAGAACCTTGCTGTGTGTTTCCCTTCAGAAATGGACTTAAATCCCATGCTCTGTGTCTTACTACAAGCAAGACTTCGTTTCAGGTAACAGCAGTCACTTTTCTGCTCAAAGGAACTACATTGTTCACGAAGCTCACACGTTTCTCATCTTAACTGACAAGCATTGGATATTAGAGGACCAGTGCATTGTATCAGTTTCAGAAGAATATTAGGACTACATGTAGTCCGTATGTGTAGGAAACACTGTTCTTTTTTTCTGGGCACAATCAGATTTCCTGCTGTATTAGAGACTCTAGAAAGCAAGAGCATGCTTTTTGCTCTAAAGCAGAGTGTGATCCATGGATGAGAACTATGCTGTGTGTTTCCGTTCAGAATTGGAGTTAAATCCCAGGCTCTGTGTCTTCCTACAGGCAAGACTTCGTTTCAGGTAAGGGCAGTCACTTTTCAGCTCAAACGAACTACATTGTTCACGAAGCTCACACGTTTCTCATCTTAACAGGCAAGCATTGGATTTTAGAAGACCAGTGCTTTGTATCAGTTTCAGAAGCAGAGTTCGACTATATAATGTCCGTATGTGTAGGAAACACCGTTATTTTGTTCTCAGCACACTCACATTTCCTGCTGTCTTAGAGACTCTAGAAAGCAAGAGCGTGCTTCTTGTTCTAAAGCAGAGTGTGATCAATGGATGATTACACTGCTCTGTGTTTTACTTCGGAAATGGACTTAAATCCCAGGCTCTGAGTCTTCCTACAAGCAAGACTTCAATTCAGGTAAGGGCAGTCACTTTTCTCCTCAAACTAACTACATCGTTCACGAAGCTCACACGTTTCTCATCTTAACTGACAAGCATTGGATATTAGAGGACCAGTGCATTGTATCAGTTTCAGAAGAATATTAGGACTACATATAGTCCGTATGTGTAGGAAACACTGTTCTTTTTTTCTGGGCACAATCAGATTTCCTGCTGTATTAGAGACTCTAGAAAGCAAGAGCGTGCTTCTTGCTCTAAAGCAGAGTGTGATCCATGGATGAGAACTATGCTGTGTGTTTCCCTTCAGAAATGGAGTTAAATCCCAGGCTCTGTGTCTTCCTACAGGCAAGACTTCGTTTCAGGTAAGGGCAGTCACTTTTCAGCTCAAACGAACTACATTGTTCACGAAGCTCACACGTTTCTCATCTTAACAGGCAAGCATTGGATTTTAGAAGACCAGTGCTTTGTATCAGTTTCAGAAGCAGAGTTCGACTATATAATGTCCGTATGTGTAGGAAACACCATTATTTTGTTCTCAGCACACTCACATTTCCTGCTGTCTTAGAGACTCTAGAAAGCAAGAGCGTGCTTCTTGTTCTAAAGCAGAGTGTGATCAATGGATGATTTCACTGCTGTGTGTTTTACTTCAGAAATGGACTTAAATCCCAGGCTCTGAGTCTTCCTACAAGCAAGACTTCAATTCAGGTAATGGCAGTCACTTTTCTCCTCAAACTAACTACATCGTTCACGAAGCTCACACGTTTCTCATCTTAACTGACGAGCATTGGATGTTAGAGGGTCAGTGCTTTGTATCAGTTTCAGAAGCAGATTTGCACTAGATATGGTCCGTATGTGTAGGAAACACCGCTCTTTTGTTCTCAGCACACTCACATTTCCTGCTGTCTTAGAGACTCTAGAAAGCAAGAGCGTGCTTCTTGTTCTAAAGCAGAGTGTCATCAATGGATGAGACAATGCAGTGTGTTTCACTTCAGAAATGGAGTTAAATCCCAGGCTCTGAGTCACCCTACAAGCAAGACTTCGTTTCAGGTAGGGGCAGTCACTTTTCTGCTCAAAGGAACTACATCGTTCACGAAGCTCACACGTTTCTCATCTTAACTGACAAGCATTGGATATTAGAGGACCAGTGCATTGTATCAGTTTCAGAAGCAGATTTGGACAACATATGGTCCATATGTGTAGGAAACACCGTTCTTTTGTTCCGGGCACACTCAGATTTCCTGCTGTATTAGAGACTCGACAAAGCAAGAGTAGTCTTCTCGCTCTAAAGCAGAGTGTGATCCATGGATGAGAACTATGCTGTGTGTTTCCCTTCCGAAATGGACTTAAATCCCAGGCTCTGTGTCTTAGTACAAGCAAGACTTCGTTTCAGGTAAGGGCAGTCACTTTTCTGCTCAAATGAACTACATCATTCACGAAGCTCACACGTTTCTCATCTTAATTGACAAGCATTGGATGTTAGAGGACCAGTGCTTTGTATCAGTTTCAGAAGAAGAGTTGGACTAGATATGGTCCATATGTGTAGGAAACACCGTTCTTTTGTTCTGGGCACACTCAGATTTCCTGCTGTATTAGAAATTCTAGAAAGCAAGAGCGTGCTTCTTGCTCTAAAGCAGAGTGTGATCCATGGATGAGAACTATGCTGTGCGTTTCCCTTCAGAAATGGAGTTAAATCCCAGGCTCTGTGTCTTCCTACAAGCAAGACTTCGTTTCAGGTAAGGGCAGTCACTTTTCAGCTCAAACGAACTACATCGTTCACTGAGCTCACACATTTCTCATCTTAACAGACAAGCATTGGATGTTAGAGGACCAGTGCTTTGTATCAGTTTCAGAAGCAGAGTTGGACTAGATATGGTCCCTATGTGTAGGAAACACCGTTCTTTTGTTCTCAGCACACTCACGTTTCCTGCTGTCTTAGAGACTCTAGAAAGCAAGAGCGTGCTTCTTGTTCTAAAGCATAGTGTGATCAATGGATGAGATAATGCTGTGTGTTTCACTTCAGAATTGGAGTTAAATCCCAGGCTCTGTGTCTTACTACAAGCAAGACTTCGTTTCAGGTAAGGGCAGTCACTTTTCAGTTCAAAGGAACTACATCATTCACAAAGCTCACACTTTTCTCATCTTAACAGACAAGCATTGGCTGTTAGAGGACCAGTGATTTGTATCAGTTTCAGAAGCAGAGTTGGACTAGATATTGTCCGTATGTGTAGGAAACAACGTTCTTTTTTTCTCAGCACACTCACGTTTCCTGCTGTCTTAGAGACTCTAGAAAGCAAGAGCGTACTTCTTGTTCTAAAGCAGAGTGTCATCAATGGATGAGACAATGCAGTGTGTTTCAATTCAGAAATGGAGTTAAATCCCAGGCTCTGAGTCTCCCTACAAGCAAGACTTCGTTTCAGGTAAGGGCAGTCACTTTTCTGCTCAAAGGAACTACATCGTTCACGAAGCTCACACGTTTCTCATCTTAACTGACAAGCATTGGATGTTAGAGTACCAGTGCATTGTATCAGTTTCAGAAGAAGATTTAGACTACATATAGTCCGTATGTGTAGGAAACACCGTTCTTTTGTTCTGGGCACAATCAGATTTCCTGCTGTATTAGATACTCTAGAAAGCAAGAGCGTGCTTCTTGCTCTAAAGCAGAGTGTGATCCATGGATGAGAACTATGCTGTGTGTTTCTCTTCAGAAATGGACTTAAATCCCAGGCTCTGTGTCTTACTACAAGCAAGACTTCGTTTCAGGTAAGGGCAGTCACTTTTCAGCTCAAACGAACTACATCGTTCACTGAGCTCACACATTTCTCATCTTAACAGTCAACCATTGGATGTTAGAGGACCAGTGCTTTGTATCAGTTTCAGAAGCAGAGTTGGACTAGATAAGGTCCATATGTGTAGGAAACACCGTTCTTTTGTTCTCAGCACACTCAGGTTTCCTGCTGTCTTAGAGACTCTAGAAAGCAAGAGTGTGCTTCTTGTTCTAAAGCAGAGTGTGATCAATGGATGAGATAATGCTGTGTGTTTCACTTCAGAATTGGAGTTAAATCCCAGGCTCTGAGTCTCCCTACAAGCAAGACTTCGTTTCAGGTAAGGGCAGTCACTTTTCTGCTCAAAGGAACTACATCGTTCACAAAGCTCACACGTTTCTCATCTTAACTGACAAGCATTGGATATTAGAGGACCAGTGCATTGTATCAGTTTCAGAAGAAGATTAGGACTACATATAGTCAGTATGTGTAGGAAACACCGTTCTTTTGTTCTGGGCACAATCAGATTTCCTGCTGTATTAGAGACTCTAGAAAGCAAGAGCGTGCTTCTTGCTCTAAAGCAGAGTGTGATCCATGGATGAGAACTACGCTGTGTGTTTCCCTTGAGAAATGGAGTTAAATCCCAGGCTCTGTGTCTTCCTACAGGCAAGACTTCGTTTCAGGTAAGGGCAGTCACTTTTCAGCTCAAACGAACTACATCGTTCACTGAGCTCACACGTTTCTCATCTTAACAGACAAGCATTGGATGTTAGAGGACCAGTGCATTGTATCAGTTTCAGAAGAAGATTTGGACTACATGTAGTCCGTATGTGTCGGACACCGTTCTTTTGTTCTGGGCACACTCAGATTTCCTGCTGTATTAGAAATTCTAGAAAGCAAGAGCGTGCTTCTTGCTCTAAAGCAGAGTGTGATCCATGGATGAGAACTATGCTGTGTGTTTCCCTTCAGAAATGGAGTTATATCCCAGGCTCTGTGTCTTCCTACAAGCAAGACTTCGTTTCAAGTAAGGGCAGTCACTTTTCAGCTCAAACGAACTACATCGTTCACTGAGCTCACACATTTCTCATCTTAACACTCAAGCATTGGATGTTAGAGGACCAGTGCTTTGTATCAGTTTCAGAAGCAGAGTTGGACTAGATATGGTCCGTATGTGTAGGAAACACCGTTCTTTTGTTCTAAGCACACTCAGATTTCCTGCTGTATTAGAGACTCGACAAAGCAAGAGTAGTCTTCTCGCTCTAAAGCAGAGTGTGATCCATGGATGAGAACTATGCTGTGTGTTTCCCTTCAGAAATGGACTTAAATCCCAGGCTCTGTGTCTTCCTACAGGGAAGACTTCGTTTCAGGTAAGGGCAGTCACTTTTCTGCTCAAAGGAACTACATCGTTCACGAAGCTCACACGTTTCTCATCTTAACTGACAAGCATTGGATATTAGAGGACCAGTGCATTGTATCAGTTTCAGAAGCAGATTTGGACAACATATGGTCCATATGTGTAGGAAACACCGTTCTTTTGTTCCGGGCACACTCAGATTTCCTGCTGTATTAGAGACTCGACAAAGCAAGAGTAGTCTTCTCGCTCTAAAGCAGAGTGTGATCCATGGATGAGAACTATGCTGTGTGTTTCCCTTCAGAAATGGACTTAAATCCCAGGCTCTGTGTCTTAGTACAAGCAAGACTTCGTTTCAGGTAAGGGCAGTCACTTTTCTGGTCAAATGAACTACATCATTCACGAAGCTCACACGTTTCTCATCTTAATTGACAAGCATTGGATGTTAGAGGACCAGTGCTTTGTATCAGTTTCAGAAGAAGAGTTGGACTAGATATGGTCCATATGTGTAGGAAACACCGTTCTTTTGTTCTGGGCACACTCAGATTTCCTGCTGTATTAGAAATTCTAGAAAGCAAGAGCGTGCTTCTCGCTCTAAAGCAGAGTGTGATCAATGGATGATTACACTGCTGTGTGTTTTACTTCAGAAATGGAGTTAAATCCCAGGCTCTGAGTCTTCCTACAAGCAAGACTTAAATTCAGGTAAGGGCAGTCACTTTTCTGCTCAAACTAACTACATCGTTCACGAAGCTCACACATTTCTCATCTTAAATGACAAGCATTGGATGTTAGAGGGTCAGTGCTTTGTATCAGTTTCAGAAGCAGATTTGGACTACATATGGTCCATATGTGTAGGAAACCCTTTTCTTTTGTTCTGGGCACACTCAGATTTCCTGCTGTATTAGAGAGTCTAGAAAGCTAGAGTGTGCTTCTCGCTCTAAAGCAGAGTGTGATCCATGGATGAGAACCTTGCTGTGTGTTTCCCTTCAGAAATGGACTTAAATCCCATGCTTTGTGTCTTACTACAAGCAAGACTTCGTTTCAGGTAACGGCAGTCACTTTTCTGCTCAAAGGAACTACATTGTTCACGAAGCTCACACGTTTCTCATCTTAACTGACAAGCATTGGATATTAGAGGACCAGTGCATTGTATCAGTTTCAGAAGAATATTAGGACTACATGTAGTCCGTATGTGTAGGAAACACTGTTCTTTTTTTCTGGGCACAATCAGATTTCCTGCTGTATTAGAGACTCTAGAAAGCAAGAGCATGCTTTTTGCTCTAAAGCAGAGTGTGATCCATGGATGAGAACTATGCTGTGTGTTTCCGTTCAGAAATGGAGTTAAATCCCAGGCTCTGTGTCTTCCTACAGGCAAGACTTCGTTTCAGGTAAGGGCAGTCACTTTTCAGCTCAAACGAACTACATTGTTCACGAAGCTCACACGTTTCTCATCTTAACAGGCAAGCATTGGATTTTAGAAGACCAGTGCTTTGTATCAGTTTCAGAAGCAGAGTTCGACTATATAATGTCCGTATGTGTAGGAAACACCGTTATTTTGTTCTCAGCACACTCACATTTCCTGCTGTCTTAGAGACTCTAGAAAGCAAGAGCGTGCTTCTTGTTCTAAAGCAGAGTGTGATCAATGGATGATTACACTGCTCTGTGTTTTACTTCGGAAATGGACTTAAATCCCAGGCTCTGAGTCTTCCTACAAGCAAGACTTCAATTCAGGTAAGGGCAGTCACTTTTCTCCTCAAACTAACTACATCGTTCACGAAGCTCACACGTTTCTCATCTTAACTGACAAGCATTGGATATTAGAGGACCAGTGCATTGTATCAGTTTCAGAAGAATATTAGGACTACATATAGTCCGTATGTGTAGGAAACACTGTTCTTTTTTTCTGGGCACAATCAGATTTCCTGCTGTATTAGAGACTCTAGAAAGCAAGAGCGTGCTTCTTGCTCTAAAGCAGAGTGTGATCCATGGATGAGAACTATGCTGTGTGTTTCCCTTCAGAAATGGAGTTAAATCCCAGGCTCTGTGTCTTCCTACAGGCAAGACTTCGTTTCAGGTAAGGGCAGTCACTTTTCAGCTCAAACGAACTACATTGTTCACGAAGCTCACACGTTTCTCATCTTAACAGGCAAGCATTGGATTTTAGAAGACCAGTGCTTTGTATCAGTTTCAGAAGCAGAGTTCGACTATATAATGTCCGTATGTGTAGGAAACACCGTTCTTTTGTTCTCAGCACACTCACATTTCCTGCTGTCTTAGAGACTCTAGAAAGCAAGAGCGTGCTTCTTGTTCTAAAGCAGAGTGTGATCAATGGATGATTTCACTGCTGTGTGTTTTACTTCAGAAATGGACTTAAATCCCAGGCTCTGAGTCTTCCTACAAGCAAGACTTCAATTCAGGTAATGGCAGTCACTTTTCTCCTCAAACTAACTACATCGTTCACGAAGCTCACACGTTTCTCATCTTAACTGACGAGCATTGGATGTTAGAGGGTCAGTGCTTTGTATCAGTTTCAGAAGCAGATTTGCACTAGATATGGTCCGTATGTGTAGGAAACACCGCTCTTTTGTTCTCAGCACACTCACATTTCCTGCTGTCTTAGAGACTCTAGAAAGCAAGAGCGTGCTTCTTGTTCTAAAGCAGAGTGTCATCAATGGATGAGACAATGCAGTGTGTTTCACTTCAGAAATGGAGTTAAATCCCAGGCTCTGAGTCACCCTACAAGCAAGACTTCGTTTCAGGTAGGGGCAGTCACTTTTCTGCTCAAAGGAACTACATCGTTCACGAAGCTCACACGTTTCTCATCTTAACTGACAAGCATTGGATGTTAGAGGACCAGTGCATTGTATCAGTTTCAGAAGAAGATTTAGAATACATATAGTCGGTATGTGTAGGAAACACCGTTCTTTTGTTCTGGGCACAATCAGATTTAATGCTGTATTAGATACTCTAGAAAGCAAGAGCGTGCTTCTTGCTCTAAATCAGAGTGTGATCCATGGACGATAACTATGCTGTGTGTTTCACTTCAGAAATGGAGTTAAATCCCAGGCTCTGTGTCTTCCTACAGGCAAGACTTCGTTTCAGGTAAGGGCAGTCACTTTAATGCTCAAAGGAACTACATCGTTCATGAAGCTCACGCGTTTCTCATCTTAACTGACAAGCAATGGATTTTAGATGGTCAGTGCTTTGTATCAGTTTCAGAAGCAGATTTGGACTACATATGGTCCATATGTGTAGGTACACCGTTCTTTTGTTCCGGGCACACTCAGATTTCCTGCTGTATTAGAGTCTCTACAAAGCAAGAGTGTGCTTCTCGCTCTAAAGCAGAGTGTGATCCATGGATGAGAGCTATGCTGTGTGTTTCCCTTCAGAAATGGACTTAAATACCAGGCTCTGTGTCTTACTACAAGCAAGACTTCAATTCAGGTAAGGGCAGTCACTTTTCTGCTCAAATGAACTACATCATTCACGAAGCTCACACGTTTCTCATCTTAATTGACAAGCATTGGATGTTAGTGGACCAGTGCTTTGTATCAGTTTCAGAAGAAGAGTTGGACTAGATATGGTCCATATGTGTAGGAAACACCGTTCTTTTGTTCTGGGCACACTCAGATTTCCTGCTGTCTTAGAGAATCTAGAAAGCAATAGCATGCTTCTTGTTCTAAAGCAGAGTGTGATCAATGGATGAGACAATGCTGTGTTTTTCACTTCAGAAATGGAGTTAAATTCGAGGTTCTGTGTCTTCCTACAGGCAAGACTTCATTTCAGGTAAGGGCAGTCACTTTTCTGCTCAAAGGAACTACATCGTTCACGAAGCTCACACGTTTCTCATCTTAATTGAAAAGCATTGGATGTTAGAGGACCAGTGCATTGTATCAGTTTCAGAAGAAGATTTAGACTACATATAGTCCGTATGTGTAGGAAACACCGTTCTTTTGTTCTGGGCACAATCAGATTTCCTGCTGTATTAGATACTCTAGAAAGCAAGAGCGGGCTTCTTGCTCTAAAGCAGAGTGTGATCCATGGATGAGAACTATGCTGTGTGTTTCACTTCAGAAATTGACTTAAATCCCAGGCTCTGTGTCTTACTACAAGCAAGACTTCGTTTCAGGTAAGGGCAGTCTCTTTTCTGCTCAAATGTACTACATCATTCACGAAGCTCACACGTTTCTCATCTTAATTGACAAGCATTGGATGGTAGAGGACCAGTGCTTTGTATCAGTTTCAAAAGAAGAGTTGGACTAGATATGGTCCATATGTGTAGGAAACACCGTTCTTTTGTTCTGGGCACACTCAGATTTCCTGCTGTATTAGAAATTCAATAAAGGAAGAGCGTGCTTCTCGCTCTAAAGCAGAGTGTGATCCATGGATGAGAACTATGCTGTGTGTTTCCCTTCAGAAATGGACTTAAATCCCAGGCTCTGTGTCTTCCTACAAGCAAGACTTCGTTTCAGGTAAGGGCAGTCACTTTTCTGCTCAAATGAACTACATCATTCACGAAGATCACACGTTTCTCATCTTAATTGACAAGAATTGGATGTTAGAGGACCAGTGCTTTGTATCAGTTTCAGAAGAAGAGTTGGACTAGATATGGTCCATATGTGTAGGAAACACCGTTCTTTTGTTCTGGACACACTCAGATTTCCTGCTGTCTTAGAGACTCTAGAAAGCAAGAGTGTGCTTCTTGCTCTACAGCAGAGTGTGATCCGTGGATGAGAACTATGCTGTGTGCTTGACTTCAGAAATGGAGTTAAATCCCAGGCTCTGTGTCTTCCTACAGGCAAGACTTCGTTTCAGGTAAGGGCAGTCAATTTTCAGCTCAAACGAACTACATCGTTCACTGAGCTCACACATTTCTCATCTTAACAGACAACCATTGGATGTTAGAGGACCAGTGCTTTGTATCAGTTTCAGAAGCAGAGTTGGACTAGATAAGGTCAGTATGTGTAGGAAACACCGTTCTTTTGTTCTCAGCACACTCACGTTTCCTGCTGTCTTAGAGACTCTGGAAAGCAAGAGGGTGCTTCTTGTTCTAAAGCAGAGTGTGATCAATGGATGAGATAATGCTGTGTGTTTCACTTCAGAATTGGAGTTAAATCCCAGGCTCTGAGTCTCCCTACAAGCAAGACTTCGTTTCAGGTAAGGGCAGTCACTTTTCTGCTCAAAGGAACTACATCGTTCACGAAGCTCACACGTTTCTCATCTTAACTGACAAGCATTGGATATAAGAGGACCAGTGCATTGTATCAGTTTCAGAAGAAGATTAGGACTACATACAGTCCGTATGTGTAGGAAACACCGTTCTTTTGTTCTGGGCACAATCAGATTTCCTGCTGTATTAGAGACTCTAGAAAGCAAGAGCTTGCTTCTTGCTCTAAAGCAGAGTGTGATCCATGGATGAGAACTATGCTGTGTGTTTCCCTTCAGAAATGGAGTTAAATCCCAGGCTCTGTGTCTTCCTACAGGCAAGACTTTGTTTCAGGTAAGGGCAGTCACTTTTCAGCTCAAACGAACTACATCGTTCACTGAGCTCACACGTTTCTCATCTTAACAGACAAGCATTGGATGTTAGAGGACCAGTGCATTGTATCAGTTTCAGAAGAAGATTTGGACTACATGCAGTCCGTATGTGTCGGACACCATTCTTTTGTTCTGGGCACAATCAGATATCCTGCTCTATTAGAGACTCTAGAAAGCAAGAGCGTGCTTCTTGCTCTAAAGCAGAGTGTGATCCATTGATGAGAACTATGCTGTGTGTTTCCCTTCAGAAATGGAGTTAAATCACAGGCTCTCTGTCTTCCTAGAGGCAAGACTTCGTTTCAGGTAAGGGCAGTCACTTTTCTGCTCAAACTAACTACATCGTTCACTAAGCTCACACATTTCTCATCTTAACTGACAAGCATTGGATGTTAGAGGGTCAGTGCTTTGTATCAGTTTCAGAAGCAGATTTGTCTACATATGGTCCATATGTGTAGGAAACACCGTTCTTTTGTTCTGGGCACACTCAGATTTCCTGCTATATTAGAGAGTCTAGAAAGCTAGAGTGTGCTTCTTGCTCTAAAGCAGAGTGTGATCCATGGATGAGTACTATGCTGTGTGTTTCCCTTCAGAAATGGATTCAAATCCCAGGCTCTGTGTCTTACTACAAGCAAGACTTCGTTTCAGGTAAGGGCAGTCACTTTTCAGTTCAAAGGAACTACATCATTCACAAAGCTCACACTTTTCTCATCTTAACTGACAAGCACTGGATGTTAGAGGACCAGTGCATTCTATCAGTTTCAGAAGAAGATTTGGACTACATATAGTCTGTATGTGTAGGAAACACCGTTCTTTTGTTCTGGGCACACGCAGATTTCCTGCTGTCTTAGAGACTCTAGAAAGCAAGAGTGTGCTTCTTGCTCTAAAGCAGAGTGTGATCCATGGATGAGAACTATGCTGTGTGTTTTACTTCAGAAATGGAGTTAAATCCCAGGCTCTGTGTCTTCCTAAAAGCAAGACTTCGTTTCAGGTAAGGGCAGTCACTTTTCTGCTCAAATGAACTACATCATTCACGAAGATCACACGTTTCTCATCTTAATTGACAAGAATTGGGTGTCAGAGGACCAGTGCTTTGTATCAGTTTCAGAAGAAGATTTGGACTACATATAGTCTGTATGTGTAGGAAACACCGTTCTTTTGTTCTGGGCACACGCAGATTTCCTGCTGTCTTAGAGACTCTAGAAAGCAAGAGTGGGCTTCTTGCTCTAAAGCAGAGTGTGATCCGAGGAAGAGAACTATGCTGTGTGCTTGACTTCAGAAATGGAGTTAAATCCCAGGCTCTGAGTCTTCCTACAGGCAAGACTTCGTTTCAGGTAAGGGCAGTCACTTTTCTGCTCAAACGAACTACATCGTTCATGAAGCTCACACGTTTCTCATCTTAACTGACAAGCAATGGATTTTAGATGGTCAGTGCTTTGTATCAGTTTCAGAAGCAGATTTGGACTACATATGGTCCATATGTGTAGGAAACACCGTTCTTTTGTTCCGGGCACACTCAGATTTCCTGCTGTATTAGAGACTCTACAAAGCAAGAGTGTGCTTCTCACTCTAAAGCAGAGTGTGATCCATGGATGAGAACTATGCTGTGTGTTTCCCTTCAGAAATGGAGTTAAATCCCAGGCTCTGTGTCTTCCTACAGGCAAGACTTCGTTTCAGGTAAGGGCAGTCACTTTTCAGCTCAAACGAACTACATCGTTCACTGAGCTCACACGTTTCTCATCTTAACAGACAAGCATTGGATGTTAGAGGACCAGTGCATTGTATCAGTTTCAGAAGAAGATTTGGACTACATGTAGTCCGTATGTGTCGGACACCATTCTTTTGTTCTGGGCACAATCACATATCCTGCTCTATTAGAGACTCTAGAAAGCAAGAGCGTGCTTCTTGCTCTAAAGCAGAGTGTGATCCATTGATGAGAACTATGCTGTGTGTTTCCCTTCAGAAATGGAGTTAAATCCCAAGCTCTCTGTCTTCCTAGAGGCAAGACTTCGTTTCAGGTAAGGGCAGTCACTTTTCTGCTCAAACTAACTACATCGTTCACTAAGCTCACACATTTCTCATCTTAACTGACAAGCATTGGATGTTAGAGGGTCAGTGCTTTGTATCAGTTTCAGAAGAAGATTTGGACTACATATGATCCATATGTGTAGGAAACACCGTTCTTTTGTTCTGGGCACACTCAGATTTCCTGCTGTATTAGAGAGTCTAGAAAGCTAGAGTGTGCTTCTTGCTCTAAAGCAGAGTGTGATCCATGGATGAGAACCTTGCTGTGTGTTTCCCTTCAGAAATGGACTTAAATCCCAGGCTCTGTGTCTTACTACAAGCAAGACTTCTTTCAGGTAACGGCAGTCACTTTTCTGCTCAAATGAACTACATCATTCACGAAGTTCACACGTTTCTCATCTTAATTGACAAGCATTGGATGTTAGAGGACCAGTGCTTTGTATCAGTTTCAGAAGAAGATTTGGAGTAGATATGGTCCATATGTGTAGGAAACACCGTTCTTTTGTTCTGGGCACACTCAGATTTCCTGCTGTCTTAGAGACTCTAGAAAGCAAGAGTGTGCTTCTTGCTTTAAAGCAGAGTGTGATCCATGGATGAGAACTATGCTGTGTGTTTCCCTTCAGAAATGGACTTAAATCCCAGGCTCTCTGTCTTACTAAAAGCAAGACTTCGTTTCAGGTAAGGGCAGTCACTTTTCTGCTCAAAGGAACTACATTGTTCACGAAGCTCACATGTTTCTCATCTTAACTGACAAGCATTGGATATTAGAGGACCAGTGCATTGTATCAGTTTCAGAAGAATATTAGGACAACATATAGTCGTATGTGTAGGAAACACTGTTCTTTTTTTCTGGGCACAATCAGATTTCCTGCTGTATTAGAGACTCTAGAAAGCAAGAGCGTTCTTCTTGCTCTAAAGCAGAGTGTGATCAATGGATGAGAACTATGCTGTGTGTTTCCCTTCAGAAATGGAGTTAAATCCCAGGCTCTGTGTCTTCCTACAGGCAAGACTTCGTTTCAGGTAAGGGCAGTCACTTTTCAGCTCAAACGAACTACATTGTTCACGAAGCTTACACGTTTCTCATCTTAACAGGCAAGCATTGGATGTTAGAGGACCAGTGCTTTGTATCAGTTTCAGAAGAAGAGTTGGACTAGATATGGTCCATATGTGTAGGAAACACCGTTCTTTTGTTCTGGGCACACTCAGATTTCCAGCTGTATTAGAAATTCTAGAAAGCAAGAGCGTGCTTCTTGCTCTAAAGCAGAGTGTGATCCATGGATGAGAACCTTGCTGTGTGTTTCCCTTCATAAATGGACTTAAATCCCAGGCTCTGTGTCTTACTACAAGCAAGACTTCTTTCAGGTAACGGCAGTCACTTTTCTGCTCAAATGAACTACATCATTCACGAAGCTCACACGTTTCTCATCTTAATTGACAAGCATTGGATGTTAGAGGACCAGTGCTTTGTATCAGTTTCAGAAGAAGATTTGGACTAGATATGGTCCATATGTGTAGGAAACACCGTTCTTTTGTTCTGGGCACACTCAGATTTCCTGCTGTCTTAGAGACTCTAGAAAGCAAGAGTGTGCTTCTTGCTCTAAAGCAGAGTGTGATCCATGGATGAGAACTATGCTGTGTGTTTCCCTTCAGAAATGGACTTAAATCCCAGGCTCTGTGTCTTACTACAAGCAAGACTTCGTTTCAGGTAAGGGCAGTCACTTTTCTGCTCAAAGGAACTACATTGTTCACGAAGCTCACACGTTTCTCATCTTAACTGACAAGCATTGGATATTAGAGGACCAGTGCATTGTATCAGTTTCAGAAGGAAACTAGGACTACATATAGTCCGTATGTGTAGGAAACACTGTTCTTTTTTTCTGGGCACAATCAGATTTCCTGCTGTATTAGAGACTCTAGAAAGCAAGAGCGTGCTTCTTGCTCTAAAGCAGAGTGTGATCCATGGATGAGAACTATGCTGTGTGTTTCCCTTCAGAAATGGAGTTAAATCCCAGGCTCTGGGTCTTCCTACAAGCAAGACTTCGTTTCAGGTAAGGGCAGTCACTTTTCAGCTCAAACGAACTACATTGTTCACGAAGCTCACACGTTTCTCATATTAACAGACAAGGATTGGATTTTAGAGGACCAGTGTTTTGTATCAGTTTCAGATGCAGAGTTGGTCTATATAATGTCCGTAATTGTAGGAAACACCGTTCTTTTGTTCTCAGCACACTCACGTTTCCTGCTGTCTTAGAGACTCTAGAAAGCAAGAGCGTGCTTCTTGTTCTAAAGCAGAGTGTGATCAATGGATGATTACACTGCTGTGTGTTTTACTTCAGAAATGGAGTTAAATCCCAGGCTCTGAGTCTTCCTACAAACAAGACTTCAATTCAGGTAAGGGCAGTCACTTTTCTGCTCAAATGAACTACATCATTCACGAAGCTCACACGTTTCTCATCTTAATTGACAAGCATTGGATGTTAGAGGACCAGTGCTTTGTATTGGTTTCAGAAGAAGAGTTGGACTAGATATGGTCCATATGTGCAGGAAACACCGTTCTTTTGTTCCGGGCACACTCAGATTTCCTGCTATCTTAGAGACTCTAAAAGCAAGGGTGTGCTTCTTGCTCTAAAGCAGAGTGTGATCCATGGATGAGAACTATGCTGTGTGCTTGACTTCAGAAATGGAGTTAAATCCCAGGCTCTGAGTCTTCCTACAGGCAAGACTTCGTTTCAGGTAAGGGCAGTCACTTTTCGGCTCAAAGGAACTACATCGTTCATGAAGCTCACACGTTTCTCATCTTAACTGACAAGCAATGGATGTTAGATGGTCAGTGCTTTGTATCAGTTTCAGAAGCAGATTTGGACTACATATGGTCCATATGTGTAGGAAACACCGTTCTTTTGTTCCGGGCACACTCAGATTTCCTGCTGTATTAGAGACACTACAAAGCAAGAGTAGTCTTCTCGCTCAAAAGCAGAGTGTGATCCATGGATGAGAACTATGCTGTGTGTTTCCCTTCAGAAATGGACTTAAATCCCAGGCTCTGTGTCTTCCTACAAGCAAGACTTCGTTTCAGGTAAGGGCAGTCACTTTTCTGCTCAAATGAACTACATCATTCACGAAGCTCACACGTTTCTCATCTTAATTGACAAGCATTGGATGTTAGAGGACCAGTGCTTTGTATCAGTTTCAGAAGAAGAGTTGGACTAGATATGGTCCATATGTGTAGGAAACACCGTTCTTTTGTTCTGGGCACAATCAGATTTCCTGCTGTATTAGAGACTCTAGAAAGCAAGAGTGTGCTTCTTGCTCTAAAGCAGAGTGTGATCCATGGATGAGAACTATGCTGTGTGTTTCCCTTCAGAAATGGAGTTAAATCCCAGGCTCTGTGTCTTCCTACAGGCAAGACTTCGTTTCAGGTAAGGGCAGTCACTTTTCAGCTCAAACGAACTACATCCTTCACTGAGCTCACACGTTTCTCATCTTAACAGACAAGCATTGGATGTTAGAGGACCAGTGCATTGTATCAGTTTCAGAAGAAGAGTTGGACTACATGTAGTCCGTATGTGTCGGACACCGTTGTTTTGTTCTGGGCACAATCAGATTTCCTGCTCTATTAGAGACTCTAGAAAGCAAGAGCGTGCTTCTTGCTCTAAAGCAGAGTGTGATCCATGGATGAGAACTATGCTGTGTGTTTCCCTTCAGAAATGGAGTTAAATCCCAGGCTCTGTGTATTCCTACAGGCAAGACTTCGTTTCAGGTAAGGGCTGTCACTTTTCTGCTCAAACTAACTACATCGTTCACGAAGCTCACACATTTCTCATCTTAACTGACAAGCATTGGATGTTAGAGGGTCAGTGCTTTGTATCAGTTTCAGAAGCAGATTTGGACTACATATGGTCCATATGTGTAGGAAACACCGTTCTTTTGTTCTGGACACACTCAGATTTCCTGCTGTATTAGAGAATCTAGAAAGCAAGAGCGTGCTTCTTGCTCTAAAGCAGAGTGTGATCCATGGATGAGAACTATGCTGTGTGTTTCCCTTCAGAAATGGAGTTAAATCCCAGGCTCTGGGTCTTCCTACAAGCAAGACTTCGTTTCAGGTAAGGGCACTCACTTTTCAGCTCAAACGAACTACATTGTTCACGAAGCTCACACGTTTCTCATATTAACAGACAAGGATTGGATTTTAGAGGACCAGTGTTTTGTATCAGTTTCAGATGCAGAGTTGGTCTATATAATGTCCGTAATTGTAGGAAACACCGTTCTTTTGTTCTCAGCACACTCACGTTTCCTGCTGTCTTAGAGACTCTAGAAAGCAAGAGCGTGCTTCTTGTTCTAAAGCAGAGTGTGATCAATGGATGATTACACTGCTGTGTGTTTTACTTCAGAAATGGAGTTAAATCCCAGGCTCTGAGTCTTCCTACAAACAAGACTTCAATTCAGGTAAGGGCAGTCACTTTTCTGCTCAAATGAACTACATCATTCACGAAGCTCACACGTTTCTCATCTTAATTGACAAGCATTGGATGTTAGAGGACCAGTGCTTTGTATCAGTTTCAGAAGAAGAGTTGGACTAGATATGGTCCATATGTGCAGGAAACACCGTTCTTTTGTTCCGGGCACACTCAGATTTCCTGCTGTCTTAGAGACTCTAGAAAGCAAGAGTGTGCTTCTTGCTCTAAAGCAGAGTGTGATCCATGGATGAGAACTATGCTGTGTGCTTGACTTCAGAAATGGAGTTAAATTCCAGGCTCTGAGTCTTCCTACAGGCAAGACTGCGTTTCAGGTAAGGGCAGTCACTTTTCGGCTCAAACGAACTACATCCTTCATGAAGCTCACACGTTTCTCATCTTAACTGACAAGCAATGGATGTTAGATGGTCAGTGCTTTGTATCAGTTTCAGAAGCAGATTTGGACTACATATGGTCCATATGTGTAGGAAACACCGTTCTTTTGTTCCGGGCACACTCAGATTTCCTGCTGTATTAGAGACACTACAAAGCAAGAGCGTGCTTCTCGCTCTAAAGCAGAGTGTGATCCATGGATGAGAACTATGCTGTGTGTTTCCCTTCAGAAATGGACTTAAATCCCAGGCTCTGTGTCTTACTACAAGCAAGACTTCGTTTCAGGTAAGGGCAGTCACTTTTCTGCTCAAATGAACTACATCATTCACGAAGCTCACACGTTTCTCATCTTAATTGACAAGCATTGGATGGTAGAGGACCAGTGCTTTGTATCAGTTTCAGAAGAAGAGTTGGACTAGATATGGTCCATATGTGTAGGAAACACCGTTCTTTTGTTCTGGGCACAATCAGATTTCCTGCTGTATTAGAGACTCTAGAAAGCAAGAGCGTGCTTCTTGCTCTAAAGCAGAGTGTGATCCATGGATGAGAACTATGATGTGTGTTTCCCTTCAGAAATGGAGTTAAATCCCAGGCTCTGTGTCTTCCTACAGGCAAGACTTCGTTTCAGGTAAGGGCAGTCACTTTTCAGCTCAAACGAACTACATCGTTCACTGAGCTCACACGTTTCTCATCTTAACAGACAAGCATTGGATGTTAGAGGACCAGTGCATTGTATCAGTTTCAGAAGAAGAGTTGGACTACATGTAGTCCGTATGTGTCGGACACCGTTCTTTTGTTCTGGGCACAATCAGATTTCCTGCTCTATTAGAGACTCTAGAAAGCAAGAGCGTGCTTCTTGCTCTAAAGCAGAGTGTGATCCATGGATGAGAACTATGCTGTGTGTTTCCCTTCAGAAATGGAGTTAAATCCCAGGCTCTGTGTCTTCCTACAGGCAAGACTTCGTTTCAGGCAAGGGCAGTCACTTTTCTGCTCAAACTAACTACATCGTTCACGAAGCTCACACATTTCTCATCTTAACTGACAAGCATTGGATGTTAGAGGGTCAGTGCTTTGTATCAGTTTCAGAAGCAGATTTGGACTACATATGGTCCATATGTGTAGGAAACACCGTTCTTTTGTTCTGGGCACACTCAGATTTCCTGCTGTATTAGAGAGTCTAGAAAGCTAGAGTGTGCTTCTTGCTCTAAAGCAGAGTGTGATCCATGGATGAGAACTATGCTGTGTGTTTCCCTTCAGAAATGGACTTAAATCCCATGCTCTGTGTCTTACTACAAGCAAGACTTCATTTCAGGTAAGGGCAGTCACTTTTCTGCTCAAATGAACTACATCATTCACGAAGCTCACACGTTTCTCATCTTAATTGACAAGCATTGGATGTTAGAGGACCAGTGCTTTGTATCAGTTTCAGAAGAAGAGTTGGACTAGATATGGTCCATATGTGTAGGAAACACCGTTCTTTTGTTCTGGGCACACTCAGATTTCCAGCTGTATTAGAAATTCTAGAAAGCAAGAGCGTGCTTCTTGCTCTAAAGCAGAGTGTGATCCATGGATGAGAACCTTGCTGTGTGTTTCCCTTCATAAATGGACTTAAATCCCAGGCTCTGTGTCTTACTACAAGCAAGACTTCTTTCAGGTAACGGCAGTCACTTTTCTGCTCAAATGAACTACATCATTCATGAAGCTCACACGTTTCTCATCTTAATTGACAAGCATTGGATGTTAGAGGACCAGTGCATTGTATCAGTTTCAGAAGAAGATTTGGACTAGATATGGTCCATATGTGTAGGAAACACCGTTCTTTTGTTCTGGGCACACTCAGATTTCCTGCTGTCTTAGAGACTCTAGAAAGCAAGAGTGTGCTTCTTGCTCTAAAGCAGAGTGTGATCCATGGATGAGAACTATGCTGTGTGTTTCCCTTCAGAAATGGACTTAAATCCCAGGCTCTGTGTCTTACTACAAGCAAGACTTCGTTTCAGGTAAGGGCAGTCACTTTTCTGCTCAAAGGAACTACATTGTTCACGAAGCTCACACGTTTCTCATCTTAACTGACAAGCATTGGATATTAGAGGACCAGTGCATTGTATCAGTTTCAGAAGAATATTAGGACTACATATAGTCCGTATGTGTAGGAAACACTGTTCTTTTTTTCTGGGCACAATCAGATTTCCTGCTGTATTAGAGACTCTAGAAAGCAAGAGCGTGCTTCTTGCTCTAAAGCAGAGTGTGATCCATGGATGAGAACTATGCTGTGTGTTTCCCTTCAGAAATGGAGTTAAATCCCATGCTCTGTGTCTTCCTACAGGCAAGACTTCGTTTCAGGTAAGGGCAGTCACTTTTCAGCTCAAACGAACTACATTGTTCACGAAGCTCACACGTTTCTCATCTTAACAGGCAAGCATTGGAGTTTAGAAGACCAGTGCTTTGTATCAGTTTCAGAAGCAGAGTTCGACTATATAATGTCTGTATGTGTAGGAAACACCGTTATTTTGTTCTCAGCACACTCACATTTCCTGCTGTCTTAGAGACTCTAGAAAGCAAGAGCGTGCTTCTTGTTCTAAAGCAGAGTGTGATCAATGGATGATTACACTGCTGTGTGTTTTACTTCAGAAATGGACTTAAATCCCAGGCTCTGAGTCTTCCTACAAGCAAGACTTCAATTCAGGTAAGGGCAGTCACTTTTCTCCTCAAACTAAGTACATCGTTCACAAAGCTCACACGTTTCTCATCTTAACTGACGAGCATTGGACGTTAGAGGGTCAGTGCTTTGTATCAGTTTCAGAAGCAGATTTGCACTAGATATGGTCCGTATGTGTAGTAAACACCGCTCTTTTGTTCTGTGAACACTCAGATTTCCTGCTGTGTTAGAGACTCTAGAAAGCTAGAGTGTGCTTCTCGCTCTAAAGCAGAGTGTGATTCATGGATGAGAACTATGCTGTGTGTTTCCCTTCAGAAATGGAGTTAAATCCCAGGCTCTGTGTCTTACTACAAGCAAGACTTCGTTTCAGGTAAGGGCAGTCACTTTTCAGTTCAAAGGAACTACATCATTCACAAAGCTCACACGTTTCTCATCTCAACAGACAAGCATTGGATGTTAGGGGACCAGTGCATTCTATCAGTTTCAGAAGGAGATTTGGACTACATATAGTCCGTATGTGTAGGAAACAACATTCTTTTGTTCTGGGCACACTCAGATTTCCTGCTCTATTAGAGAATCTAGAAAGCAAGAGCGTGCTTCTTGCTCTAAAGCAGAGTGTGATCCATGGATGAGAACTATGCTGTGTGTTTCCCTTCAGAAATGGAGTTAAATCCCAGGCTCTGGGTCTTCCTACAAGCAAGAATTCGTTTCAGGTAAGGGCAGTCACTTTTCAGCTCAAACGAACTACATTGTTCACGAAGCTCACACGTTTCTCATATTAACACTCAAGGATTATATTTTAGAGGACCAGTGTTTTGTATCAGTTTCAGATGCAGAGTTGGTCTATATAATGTCCGTAATTGTAGGAAACACCGTTCTTTTGTTCTCAGCACACTCACGTTTCCTGCTGTCTTAGAGACTCTAGAAAGCAAGAGCGTGCTTCTTGTTCTAAAGCAGAGTGTGATCAATGGATGATTACACTGCTGTGTGTTTTACTTCAGAAATGGAGTTAAATCCCAGGCTCTGAGTCTTCCTACAAACAAGACTTCAATTCAGGTAAGGGCGGTCACTTTTCTGCTCAAATGAACTACATCATTCACGAAGCTCACACGTTTCTCATCTTAATTGACAAGCATTGGATGTTAGAGGACCAGTGCTTTGTATCAGTTTCAGAAGAAGAGTTGGACTAGATATGGTCCATATGTGCAGGAAACACCGTTCTTTTGTTCCGGGCACACTCAGATTTCCTGCTGTCTTAGAGACTCTAGAAAGCAAGAGTGTGCTTCTTGCTCTAAAGCAGAGTGTGATCCATGGATGAGAACTATGCTGTGTGCTTGACTTCAGAAATGGAGTTAAATCCCAGGCTCTGAGTCTTCCTACAGGCAAGACTTCGTTTCAGGTAAGGGCAGTCACTTTTCGGCTCAAAGGAACTACATCCTTCATGAAGCTCACACGTTTCTCATCTTAACTGACAAGCAATGGATGTTAGATGGTCAGTGCTTTGTATCAGTTTCAGAAGCAGATTTGGACTACATATGGTCCATATGTGTAGGAAACACCGTTCTTTTGTTCCGGGCACACTCAGATTTCCTGCTGTATTAGAGACACTACAAAGCAAGAGCGTGCTTCTCGCTCTAAAGCAGAGTGTGATCCATGGATGAGAACTATGCTGTGTGTTTCCCTTCAGAAATGGACTTAAATCCCAGGCTCTGTGTCTTACTACAAGCAAGACTTCGTTTCAGGTAAGGGCAGTCACTTTTCTGCTCAAATGAACTACATCATTCACGAAGCTCACACGTTTCTCATCTTAATTGACAAGCATTGGATGGTAGAGGACCAGTGCTTTGTATCAGTTTCAGAAGAAGAGTTGGACTAGATATGGTCCATATGTGTAGGAAACACCGTTCTTTTGTTCTGGGCACAATCAGATTTCCTGCTGTATTAGAGACTCTAGAAAGCAAGAGCGTGCTTCTTGCTCTAAAGCAGAGTGTGATCCATGGATGAGAACTATGATGTGTGTTTCCCTTCAGAAATGGAGTTAAATCCCAGGCTCTGTGTCTTCCTACAGGCAAGACTTCGTTTCAGGTAAGGGCAGTCACTTTTCAGCTCAAACGAACTACATCGTTCACTGAGCTCACACGTTTCTCATCTTAACAGACAAGCATTGGATGTTAGAGGACCAGTGCATTGTATCAGTTTCAGAAGAAGAGTTGGACTACATGTAGTCCGTATGTGTCGGACACCGTTCTTTTGTTCTGGGCACAATCAGATTTCCTGCTCTATTAGAGACTCTAGAAAGCAAGAGCGTGCTTCTTGCTCTAAAGCAGAGTGTGATCCATGGATGAGAACTATGCTGTGTGTTTCCCTTCAGAAATGGAGTTAAATCCCAGGCTCTGTGTCTTCCTACAGGCAAGACTTCGTTTCAGGCAAGGGCAGTCACTTTTCTGCTCAAACTAACTACATCGTTCACGAAGCTCACACATTTCTCATCTTAACTGACAAGCATTGGATGTTAGAGGGTCAGTGCTTTGTATCAGTTTCAGAAGCAGATTTGGACTACATATGGTCCATATGTGTAGGAAACACCGTTCTTTTGTTCTGGGCACACTCAGATTTCCTGCTGTATTAGAGAGTCTAGAAAGCTAGAGTGTGCTTCTTGCTCTAAAGCAGAGTGTGATCCATGGATGAGAACTATGCTGTGTGTTTCCCTTCAGAAATGGACTTAAATCCCATGCTCTGTGTCTTACTACAAGCAAGACTTCGTTTCAGGTAAGGGCAGTCACTTTTCTGCTCAAATGAACTACATCATTCACGAAGCTCACACGTTTCTCATCTTAATTGACAAGCATTGGATGTTAGAGGACCAGTGCATTGTATCAGTTTCAGAAGAATATTAGGACTACATATAGTCCGTATGTGTAGGAAACACTGTTCTTTTTTTCTGGGCACAATCAGATTTCCTGCTGTATTAGAGACTCTAGAAAGCAAGAGCGTGCTTCTTGCTCTAAAGCAGAGTGTGATCCATGGATGAGAACTATGCTGTGTGTTTCCCTTCAGAAATGGAGTTAAATCCCAGGCTCTGTGTCTTCCTACAGGCAAGACTTCGTTTCAGGTAAGGGCAGTCACTTTTCAGCTCAAACGAACTACATTGTTCACGAAGCTCACACGTTTCTCATCTTAACAGGCAAGCATTGGAGTTTAGAAGACCAGTGCTTTGTATCAGTTTCAGAAGCAGAGTTCGACTATATAATGTCTGTATGTGTAGGAAACACCGTTATTTTGTTCTCAGCACACTCACATTTCCTGCTGTCTTAGAGACTCTAGAAAGCAAGAGCGTGCTTCTTGTTCTAAAGCAGAGTGTGATCAATGGATGATTACACTGCTGTGTGTTTTACTTCAGAAATGGACTTAAATCCCAGGCTCTGAGTCTTCCTACAAGCAAGACTTCAATTCAGGTAAGGGCAGTCACTTTTCTCCTCAAACTAAATACATCGTTCACAAAGCTCACACGTTTCTCATCTTAACTGACGAGCATTGGACGTTAGAGGGTCAGTGCTTTGTATCAGTTTCAGAAGCAGATTTGCACTAGATATGGTCCGTATGTGTAGTAAACACCGCTCTTTTGTTCTGTGAACACTCAGATTTCCTGCTGTGTTAGAGACTCTAGAAAGCTAGAGTGTGCTTCTCGCTCTAAAGCAGAGTGTGATTCATGGATGAGAACTATGCTGTGTGTTTCCCTTCAGAAATGGAGTTAAATCCCAGGCTCTGTGTCTTACTACAAGCAAGACTTCGTTTCAGGTAAGGGCAGTCACTTTTCAGTTCAAAGGAACTACATCATTCACAAAGCTCACACGTTTCTCATCTCAACAGACAAGCATTGGATGTTAGGGGACCAGTGCATTCTATCAGTTTCAGAAGGAGATTTGGACTACATATAGTCCGTATGTGTAGGAAACAACATTCTTTTGTTCTGGGCACACTCAGATTTCCTGCTCTATTAGAGAATCTAGAAAGCAAGAGCGTGCTTCTTGCTCTAAAGCAGAGTGTGATCCATGGATGAGAACTATGCTGTGTGTTTCCCTTCAGAAATGGAGTTAAATCCCAGGCTCTGGGTCTTCCTACAAGCAAGAATTCGTTTCAGGTAAGGGCAGTCACTTTTCAGCTCAAACGAACTACATTGTTCACGAAGCTCACACGTTTCTCATATTAACACTCAAGGATTATATTTTAGAGGACCAGTGTTTTGTATCAGTTTCAGATGCAGAGTTGGTCTATATAATGTCCGTAATTGTAGGAAACACCGTTCTTTTGTTCTCAGCACACTCACGTTTCCTGCTGTCTTAGAGACTCTAGAAAGCAAGAGCGTGCTTCTTGTTCTAAAGCAGAGTGTGATCAATGGATGATTACACTGCTGTGTGTTTTACTTCAGAAATGGAGTTAAATCCCAGGCTCTGAGTCTTCCTACAAGCAAGACTTCAATTCAGGTAAGGGCAGTCACTTTTCTGCTCAAACGAAATACATCGTTCACTGAGCTCACACATTTCTCATCTTAACAGACAAGCATTGGATGTTTGAGGACCAGTGCTTTGTATCAGTTTCAGAAGCAGAGTTGGACTAGATATGGTCCGTATGTGTAGGAAACACCGTTCTTTTGTTCTCAGCACACTCACGTTTCCTGCTGTCTTAGAGACTCTAGAAAGCAAGAGCGTGCTTCTTGTTCTAAAGCAGAGTGTGATCAATGGATGAGATAATGCTGTGTGTTTCACTTCAGAATTGGAGTTAAATCCCTGGCTCTGAGTCTCCCTACAAGCAAGACTTCGTTTCAGGTAAGGGCAGTCACTTTTCTGCTCAAACTAACTACATCGTTCACGAAGCTCACACATTTCTCATCTTAACTGACAAGCATTGGATGTTAGAGGGTCAGTGCTTTGTATCAGTTTCAGAAGCAGATTTGGACTACATAAGGTCCATATGTGTAGGAAACACCGTTCTTTTGTTCTGGGCACACTCAGATTTCCTGCTGTATTAGAGAGTCTAGAAAGCTAGAGTGTGCTTCTCGCTCTAAAGCAGAGTGTGATCCATGAATGAGAACTATGCTGTGTGTTTCCCTTCAGAAATGGTCTTAAATCCCAGGCTCTGTGTCTTACTACAATCAAGACTTCGTTTCATGTAAGGGCAGTCACTTTTCAGTTCAAAGGAACTACATCATTCACAAAGCTCACACGTTTCTCATCTTAACTGACAAGCACTGCATGTTAGAGGACCAGTGCATTCTAACTGTTTCAGAAGAAGATTTGGACTACATATAGTCCTTATGTGTAGGAAACACCGTTCTTTTGTTCTGGGCACACTCAGATTTCCTGCTGTCTTAGAGACTCTACAAAGCAAGAGTGTGCTTCTTGCTCTAAAGCAGAGTGTGATCCATGGATGAGAACTATGCTGTGTGATTCCCTTCAGAAAAGGAGTTAAATCCCAGGCTCTGTGTCTTCCTACAAGCAAGACTTTGTTTCAGGTAAGGGCAGTCACTTTTCTGCTCAAACGAACTATATCTTTCACAGAGCTCACACGATTCTCATCTTAACTGACAAGCATTGGATGTTAGAGGACCAGTGCATTCTATCAGTTTCAGAAGAAGATGTGGATTAAATATTGTCCTTATGTGTAGGAAACACCGTTGTTTTGTTCTAGGCACATTCATGTTTTCCTGCTGTCTTAGAGACTCTAGAAAGCAAGAGCGTGCTTCTTGCTCTAAAGCAGAGTGTGATCCATGGATGAGAACTATGATGTGTGTTTCCCTTCAGAAATGTAGTTAAATCCCAGGCTCTGTGTCTTACTACAGGCAAGACTTCTTTCAGGTAACGGCAGTCACTTTTCTGCTCAAATGAACTACATCATTCATGAAGCTCACACGTTTCTCATCTTAATTGACAAGCATTGGATGTTAGAGGACCAGTGCATTGTATCAGTTTCAGAAGAAGATTTGGACTAGATATGGTCCATATGTGTAGGAAACACCGTTCTTTTGTACTGGGCACACTCAGATTTCCTGCTGTCTTAGAGACTGTAGAAAGCAAGAGTGTGCTTCTTGCTCTAAAGCAGAGTGTGATCCATGGATGAGAACTATGCTGTGTGTTTCCCTTCAGAAATGGACTTAAATCCCAGGCTCTGTGTCTTACTACAAGCAAGACTTCGTTTCAGGTAAGGGCAGTCACTTTTCTGCTCAAAGGAACTACATTGTTCACGAAGCTCACACGTTTCTCATCTTAACTGACAAGCATTGGATATTAGAGGACCAGTGCATTGTATCAGTTTCAGAAGAATATTAGGACTACATATAGTCCGTATGTGTAGGAAACACTGTTCTTTTTTTCTGGGCACAATCAGATTTCCTGCTGTATTAGAGACTCTAGAAAGCAAGAGCGTGCTTCTTGCTCTAAAGCAGAGTGTGATCCATGGATGAGAACTATGCTGTGTGTTTCCCTTCAGAAATGGAGTTAAATCCCAGGCTCTGTGTCTTCCTACAGGCAAGACTTCGTTTCAGGTAAGGGCAGTCACTTTTCAGCTCAAACGAACTACATTGTTCACGAAGCTCACACGTTTCTCATCTTAACAGGCAAGCATTGGAGTTTAGAAGACCAGTGCTTTGTATCAGTTTCAGAAGCAGAGTTCGACTATATAATGTCTGTATGTGTAGGAAACACCGTTATTTTGTTCTCAGCACACTCACATTTCCTGCTGTCTTAGAGACTCTAGAAAGCAAGAGCGTGCTTCTTGTTCTAAAGCAGAGTGTGATCAATGGATGATTACACTGCTGTGTGTTTTACTTCAGAAATGGACTTAAATCCCAGGCTCTGAGTCTTCCTACAAGCAAGACTTCAATTCAGGTAAGGGCAGTCACTTTTCTCCTCAAACTAAATACATCGTTCACAAAGCTCACACGTTTCTCATCTTAACTGACGAGCATTGGACGTTAGAGGGTCAGTGCTTTGTATCAGTTTCAGAAGCAGATTTGCACTAGATATGGTCCGTATGTGTAGTAAACACCGCTCTTTTGTTCTGTGAACACTCAGATTTCCTGCTGTGTTAGAGACTCTAGAAAGCTAGAGTGTGCTTCTCGCTCTAAAGCAGAGTGTGATTCATGGATGAGAACTATGCTGTGTGTTTCCCTTCAGAAATGGAGTTAAATCCCAGGCTCTGTGTCTTACTACAAGCAAGACTTCGTTTCAGGTAAGGGCAGTCACTTTTCAGTTCAAAGGAACTACATCATTCACAAAGCTCACACGTTTCTCATCTCAACAGACAAGCATTGGATGTTAGGGGACCAGTGCATTCTATCAGTTTCAGAAGGAGATTTGGACTACATATAGTCCGTATGTGTAGGAAACAACATTCTTTTGTTCTGGGCACACTCAGATTTCCAGCTCTATTAGAGAATCTAGAAAGCTAGAGTGTGCTTCTCGCTCTAAAGCAGAGTGTGGTCCATGAATGAGAACTATGCTGTGTGTTTCCCTTCAGAAATGGACTTAAATCCCAGGCTCTGTGTCTTACTACAAGCAAGACTTCGTTTCAGGTAAGGGCAGTCACTTTTCAGTTCAAAGGAACTACATCATTCACAAAGCTCACACGTTTCTCATCTTAACTGACAAGCACTGCATGTTAGAGGACCAGTGCATTCTAACTGTTTCAGAAGAAGATTTGGACTACATATAGTCCTTATGTGTAGGAAACACCGTTCTTTTGTTCTGGGCACACTCAGATTTCCTGCTGTCTTAGAGACTCTACAAAGCAAGAGTGTGCTTCTTGCTCTAAAGCAGAGTGTGATCCATGGATGAGAACTATGCTGTGTGATTCCCTTCAGAAAAGGAGTTAAATCCCAGGCTCTGTGTCTTCCTACAAGCAAGACTTTGTTTCAGGTAAGGGCAGTCACTTTTCTGCTCAAACGAACTATATCTTTCACAGAGCTCACACGATTCTCATCTTAACTGACAAGCATTGGATGTTAGAGGACCAGTGCATTCTATCAGTTTCAGAAGAAGATTTGGATTACATATTGTCCTTATGTGTAGGAAACACCGTTGTTTTGTTCTAGGCACATTCATGTTTTCCTGCTGTCTTAGAGGCTCTAGAGAGCAAGAGTGTGCTTCTTGCTCTAAAGCAGAGTGTGATCCATGGATGAGAACTATGCTGTGTGCTTGACTTCAGAAATGGAGTTAAATCCCAGGCTCTGAGTCTTCCTACAGGCAAGAATTCGTTTCAGGTAAGGGCAGTCACTTTTCTGCTCAAACTAACTACATCGTTCATGAAGCTCACACGTTTCTCATCTTAACTGACAAGCATGGATGTTAGATGGTCAGTTCTTTGTATCAGTTTCAGAAGCAGATTTGGACTACATATGGTCCATATGTGTAGGAAACACCGTTCTTTTGTTCCGGGCACACTCAGATTTCCTGCTGTATTAGAGACTCTACAAAGCAAGAGTGTGCTTCTCGCTCTAAAGCAGAGTGTGATCCATGGATGAGAACTATGCTGTGTGTTTCCCTTCAGAAATGGACTTAAATCCCATGCTCTGTGTCTTACTAAAAGCAAGACTTCGTTTCAGGTAAGGGCAGTCACTTTTCTGGTCAAATGAACTACATCATTCACGAGGCTCACACGTTTCTCATCTTAACTGACAAGCATTGGATGTTAAAGGACCAGTGCTTTGTATCAGTTTCAGAAGAAGAGTTGGACTAGATATGGTCCATATGTGTAGGAAACACCGTTCTTTTGTTCTGGGCACACTCAGATTTCCTGCTGTATTAGAAATTCTAGAAAGCAACAGCGTGCTTCTTGCTCTAAAGCAGAGTGTGATCCATGGATGAGAACTATGCTGTGTGTTTCCCTTCAGAAATGGAGTTAAATCCCAGGCTCTGTGTCTTCCTACAAGCAAGACTTCGTAATAGGTAAGGGCAGTCACTTTTCAGCTCAAACGAACTACATCGTTCACTGAGCTCACACATTTCTCATCTTAACAGACAAGCATTGGGTGTTAGAGGACCAGTGCTTTGTATCAGTTTCACAAGCAGAGTTGGACTAGATATGGTCCGTATGTGTAGGAAACACCGTTCTTTTGTTCTCAGCACACTCACGTTTCCTGCTGTCTTAGAGACTCTAGAAAGCAAGAGCGTGCTTCTTATTCTAAAGCAGAGTGTGATCAATGGATGAGACAATGCTGTGTGTTTCACATCAGAATTGGAGTTAAATCCCAGGCTCTGAGTCTCCCTACAAGCAAGACTTCGTTTCAGGTAAGGGCAGTCACTTTTCTGCTCAAAGGAACTACATTGTTCACGAAGCTCACACGTTTCTCATCTTAACTGACAAGCATTGGATATTAGAGGACCAGTGCATTGTATCAGTTTCAGAAGAATATTAGGACTACTTATAGTCCGTATGTGTAGGAAACACTGTTCTTTTTTTCTGGGCACAATCAGATTTCCTGCTCTATTAGAGACTCTAGAAAGCAAGAGCGTGCTTCTTGCTCTAAAGCAGAGTGTGATCCATGGATGAGAACTATGCTGTGTGTTTCCCTTCAGAAATGGAGTTAAATCCCAGGCTCTGTGTCTTACTACAAGCAAGACTTCGTTTCAGGTAAGGGCAGTCACTTTTCAGTTCAAAGGAACTACATCATTCACAAAGCTCACACGTTTCTCATCTCAACAGACAAGCATTGGATGTTAGGGGACCAGTGCATTCTATCAGTTTCAGAAGGAGATTTGGACTACATATAGTCCGTATGTGTAGGAAACAACATTCTTTTGTTCTGGGCACACTCAGATTTCCAGCTCTATTAGAGAATCTAGAAAGCTAGAGTGTGCTTCTCGCTCTAAAGCAGAGTGTGATCCATGAATGAGAACTATGCTGTGTGTTTCCCTTCAGAAATGGACTTAAATCCCAGGCTCTGTGTCTTACTACAAGCAAGACTTCGTTTCAGGTAAGGGCAGTCACTTTTCAGTTCAAAGGAACTACATCATTCACAAAGCTCACACGTTTCTCATCTTAACTGACAAGCACTGCATGTTAGAGGACCAGTGCATTCTAACTGTTTCAGAAGAAGATTTGGACTACATATAGTCCTTATGTGTAGGAAACACCGTTCTTTTGTTCTGGGCACACTCAGATTTCCTGCTGTCTTAGAGACTCTACAAAGCAAGAGTGTGCTTCTTGCTCTAAAGCAGAGTGTGATCCATGGATGAGAACTATGCTGTGTGCTTGACTTCAGAAATGGAGTTAAATCCCAGGCTCTGAGTCTTCCTACAGGCAAGAATTCGTTTCAGGTAAGGGCAGTCACTTTTCTGCTCAAACTAACTACATCGTTCATGAAGCTCACACGTTTCTCATCTTAACTGACAAGCATGGATGTTAGATGGTCAGTTCTTTGTATCAGTTTCAGAAGCAGATTTGGACTACATATGGTCCATATGTGTAGGAAACACCGTTCTTTTGTTCCGGGCACACTCAGATTTCCTGCTGTATTAGAGACTCTACAAAGCAAGAGTGTGCTTCTCGCTCTAAAGCAGAGTGTGATCCATGGATGAGAACTATGCTGTGTGTTTCCCTTCAGAAATGGACTTAAATCCCATGCTCTGTGTCTTACTAAAAGCAAGACTTCGTTTCAGGTAAGGGCAGTCACTTTTCTGGTCAAATGAACTACATCATTCACGAGGCTCACACGTTTCTCATCTTAACTGACAAGCATTTGATGTTAGAGGACCTGTGCTTTGTATCAGTTTCAGAAGAAGAGTTGGACTAGATATGGTCCATATGTGTAGGAAACACCGTTCTTTTGTTCTGGGCACACTCAGATTTCCTGCTGTATTAGAAATTCTAGAAAGCAACAGCGTGCTTCTTGCTCTAAAGCAGAGTGTGATCCATGGATGAGAACTATGCTGTGTGTTTCCCTTCAGAAATGGAGTTAAATCCCAGGCTCTGTGTCTTCCTACAAGCAAGACTTCGTAATAGGTAAGGGCAGTCACTTTTCAGCTCAAACGAACTACATCGTTCACTGAGCTCACACATTTCTCATCTTAACAGACAAGCATTGGATGTTAGAGGACCAGTGCTTTGTATCAGTTTCACAAGCAGAGTTGGACTAGATATGGTCCGTATGTGTAGGAATCACCGTTCTTTTGTTCTCAGCACACTCACGTTTCCTGCTGTCTTAGAGACTCTAGAAAGCAAGAGCGTGCTTCTTATTCTAAAGCAGAGTGTGATCAATGGATGAGACAATGCTGTGTGTTTCACATCAGAATTGGAGTTAAATCCCAGGCTCTGAGTCTCCCTACAAGCAAGACTTCGTTTCAGGTAAGGGCAGTCACTTTTCTGCTCAAAGGAACTACATTGTTCACGAAGCTCACACGTTTCTCATCTTAACTGACAAGCATTGGATATTAGAGGACCAGTGCATTGTATCAGTTTCAGAAGAATATTAGGACTACATATAGTCCGTATGTGTAGGAAACACTGTTCTTTTTTTCTGGGCACAATCAGATTTCCTGCTCTATTAGAGACTCTAGAAAGCAAGAGCGTGCTTCTTGCTCTAAAGCAGAGTGTGATCCATGGATGAGAACTATGCTGTGTGTTTCCCTTCAGAAATGGAGTTAAATCCCAGGCTCTATGTCTTCCTACAGGCAAGACTTCGTTTCAGGTAAGGGCAGTCACTTTTCAGCTCAAACGAACTATATTGTTCACGAAGCTCACACGTTTCTCATCTTAACAGGCAAGCATTGGAGTTTAGAAGACCAGTGCTTTGTATCAGTTTCAGAAGCAGAGTTCGACTATATAATGTCCATATGTGTAGGAAACACTGTTATTTTGTTCTCAGCACACTCACATTTCCTGCTGTCTTAGAGACTCTAGAAAGCAAGAGCGTGCTTCTTGTTCTAAAGCAGAGTGTGATCAATGGATGATTACACTGCTGTGTGTTTTACTTCAGAAATGGACTTAAATCCCAGGCTCTGAGTCTTACTACAAGCAAGACTTCAATTCAGGTAAGGGCAGTCACTTTTCTCCTCAAACTAACTACATCGTTCACGAAGCTCACACGTTTCTCATCTTAACTGACAAGCATTGGATGTTAGAGGGTCAGTGCTTTGTATCATTTTCAGAAACAGATTTGCACTAGATATGGTCCGTATGTGTAGGAAACACCTCTCTTTTGTTCTGTGAACACTCAGATTTCCTGCTGTGTTAGAGACTCTAGAAAGCTAGAGTGTGCTTCTCGCTATAAAGCAGAGTGTGATTCATGGATGAGAACTATGCTGTGTGTTTCCCTTCAGAAATGGAGTTAAATCCCAGGCTCTGTGTCTTACTACAAGCAAGACTTCGTTTCAAGTAAGGGCAGTCACTTTTCAGTTCAAAGGAACTACATCATTCACAAAGCTCACACGTTTCTCATCTTAACTGACAAGCACTGGATGTTAGAGGACCAGTGCATTCTATCTGTTTCAGAAGAAGATTTGGACTGCATATAGTTCTTATGTGTAGGAAACACCGTTCTTTTGTTCTGGGCACACTCAGATTTCCTGCTGTCTTAGAGACTCTAGAAAGCAAGAGTGTGCTTCTTGCTCTAAAGCAGAGTGTGATCCATGGATGAGAACTATGCTGTGTGTTTCCCTTCAGAAAAGGAGTTAAATCCCATGCTCTGAGTCTTCCTACAAGCAAGACTTCGTTTCAGGTAAGGGCAGTCACTTTTCTGCTCAAATGAACTATATCTTTCACGAAGCTCACACGTTTTTCATCTTAACTGACAAGCATTGGATGTTAGAGGACCAGTGCATTCTATCAGTTTCAGAAGAAGATTTGGATTACATATTGTCCTTATGTGTAGGAAACACCGTTCTTTTGTTCTAGGCACATTCATGTTTTCCTGCTGTCTTAGAGAATCTACAAAGCAAGAGTGTGCTTCTCGCTCTAAAGCAGAGTGTGATCAATGGATGAGACAATGTTGTGTGTTTCACTTCAGAAATGTAGTTAAATCCCATGCTCTGAGTCTCCCTACAAGCAAGACTTTGTTTCAGGTAAGGGCTGTCACTTTTCTGCTCAAAGGAACTACATCCTTCACGAAGCTCACACGTTTCTCATCTTAACTGACAAGCACTGGATGTTAGAGGACCAGTGCATTCTATCTGTTTCAGAAGAAGATTTGGACTGCATATAGTCCTTATGTGTAGGAAACACCGTTCTTTTGTTCTGGGCACACTCAGATTTCCTGCTGTCGTAGAGACTCTAGAAAGCAAGAGTGTGCTTCTTGCTCTAAAGCAGAGTGTGATCCATGGATGAGAACTATGCTGTGTGTTTCCCTTCAGAAATGGACTTAAATCCCAGGCTCTGTGTCTTCCTACAGGCAAGACTTCGTTTCAGGTAAGGGCAGTCACTTTTCAGCTCAAACGAACTACATTGTTTACGAATCTCACACGTTTCTGATCTTAACAGACAAGGATTGGATTTAGAGGACCAGTGCTTTGTATCAGTTTCAGATGCAGAGTTGGTCTATATAATGTCCGTAATTGTAGGAAACACCGTTTTTTTGTTCTCAGCACACTCACGTTTCCTGCTGTCTTAGAGACTCCAGAAAGCAAGAGCGTGCTTCTTGTTCTAATGCAGAGAGTGATCAATGGATGATTACATTGCTGTGTGTTTTACTTCAGAAATGGAGTTAAATCCCAGGCTCTGAGTCTTCCTACAAGCAAGACTTCAATTCAGGTAAGGGCAGTCACTTTTCTGCTCAAACTAACTACATCGTTCACGAAGCTCACACATTTCTCATCTTAACTGACAAGCATTGGATGTTAGAGGGTCAGTGCTTTGTATCAGTTTCAGAAGCAGATTTGGACTACATATGGTCCATATGTGTAGGAAACACCGTTCTTTTGTTCTGGGCACACTCAGATTTCCTGCTGTATTAGAGAGTCTAGAAAGCTAGAGTGTGCTTCTCGCTCTAAAGCAGAGTGTGATCCATGGATGAGAACTATGCTGTGTGTTTCCCTTCAGAAATGGACTTAAAATCCAGGCTCTGTGTCTTACTACAAGCAAGACTTCGTTTCAGGTAAGGGCAGTCACTTTTCAGTTCCAAGGAACTACATCATTCACAAAGCTCACACGTTTCTCATCTTAACTGACAAGCACTGGATGTTAGAGGACCAGTGCATTCTATCTGTTTCAGAAGAAGATTTGGACTGCATATAGTCCTTATGTGTAGGAAACACCGTTCTTTTGTTCTGGGCACACTCAGATTTCCTGCTGTCTTAGAGACTCTAGAAAGAAAGAGTGTGCTTCTTGCTCTAAAGCAGAGTGTGATCCATGGATGAGAACTATGCTGTGTGTTTCCCTTCAGAAAAGGAGTTAAATCCCAGGCTCTGTGTCTTCCTACAAGCAAGACTTTGTTTCAGGTAAGGGCAGTCACTTTTCAGCTCAAACGAACTACATCATTCACGGAGCTCACACGTTTCTCATCTTAAGAGACAAGCATTGGCTGTTAGAGGACCAGTGCTTTGTATCAGTTTCAGAAGCAGAGTTGGACTAGATATGGTCCGTATGTGTAGGAAACACCGTTCTTTTGTTCTCAGCAACCTCACGTTTCCTGCTGTCTTAGAGACTCTAGAAAGCACGATCGTGCTTCTTGTTCTAAAGCAGAGTGTGATCAATGGATGAGAACACTGCTGTGTGTTTCACTTCAGAAATGGAGTTAAATCCCAGGCTCTGTGTCTTCCTACAGGCAAGACTTCGTTTCAGGTAAGGGCAGTCACTTTTCAGCTCAAACGAACTACATTGTTCACGAAGCTCACACGTTTCTGATCTTAACAGACAAGGATTGGATTTAGAGGACCAGTGCTTTGTATCAGTTTCAGATGCAGAGTTGGTCTATATAATGTCCGTAATTGTAGGAAACACCGTTTTTTTGTTCTCAGCACACTCACGTTTCCTGCTGTCTTAGAGACTCCAGAAAGCAAGAGCGTGCTTCTTGTTCTAAAGCAGAGAGTGATCAATGGATGATTACACTGCTGTGTGTTTTACTTCAGAAATGGAGTTAAATCCCAGGCTCTGAGTCTTCCTACAAGCAAGACTTCAATTCAGGTAAGGGCAGTCACTTTTCTGCTCAAACTAACTACATCGTTCACGAAGCTCACACATTTCTCATCTTAACTGACAAGCATTGGATGTTAGAGGGTCAGTGCTTTGTATCAGTTTCAGAAGCAGATTTGGACTACATATGGTCCATATGTGTAGGAAACACCGTTCTTTTGTTCTGGGCACACTCAGATTTCCTGCTGTATTAGAGAGTCTAGAAAGCTAGAGTGTGCTTCTCGCTCTAAAGCAGAGTGTGATCCATGGATGAGAACTATGCTGTGTGTTTCCCTTCAGAAATGGACTTAAAATCCAGGCTCTGTGTCTTACTACAAGCAAGACTTCGTTTCAGGTAAGGGCAGTCACTTTTCAGTTCAAAGGAACTACATCATTCACAAAGCTCACACGTTTCTCATCTTAACTGACAAGCACTGGATGTTAGAGGACCAGTGCATTCTATCTGTTTCAGAAGAAGATTTGGACTACATATAGTCCTTATGTGTAGGAAACACCGTTCTTTTGTTCTGGGCACACTCAGATTTCCTGCTGTCTTAGAGACTCTAGAAAGAAAGAGTGTGCTTCTTGCTCTAAAGCAGAGTGTGATCCATGGATGAGAACTATGCTGTGTGTTTCCCTTCAGAAAAGGAGTTAAATCCAAGGCTCTGTGTCTTCCTACAAGCAAGACTTTGTTTCAGGTAAGGGCAGTCACTTTTCAGCTCAAACGAACTACATCATTCACGGAGCTCACACGTTTCTCATCTTAACAGACAAGCATTGGCTGTTAGAGGACCAGTGCTTTGTATCAGTTTCAGAAGCAGAGTTGGACTAGATATGGTCCGTATGTGTAGGAAACACCGTTCTTTTGTTCTCAGCAACCTCACGTTTCCTGCTGTCTTAGAGACTCTAGAAAGCACGATCGTGCTTCTTGTTCTAAAGCAGAGTGTGATCAATGGATGAGAACACTGCTGTGTGTTTCACTTCAGAAATGGAGTTAAATCCCATGCTCTGAGTCTTCCTACAAGCAAGACTTCGTTTCAGGTAAGGGCAGTCACTTTTCAGCTCAAACGAACTACATCGTTCACGAAGCTCACACGTTTCTCATCTTAACTGACAAGCATTGGATGTTAGAGGACCAGTGCATTCTATCAGTTTCAGAAGAAGATTTGGATTACATATTGTCCTTATGTGTAGGAAACACCGTTCTTTTGTTCTAGGCACATTCATGTTTTCTTGCTGTCTTAGAGACTCTATAAAGCAAGAGTGTGCTTCACGCTCTAAAGCAGAGTGTGATCAATGCATGAGACAATGTTGTGTGTTTCACTTCAGAAATGTAGTTAAATCCCATGCTCTGAGTCTCCCTACAAGCAAGACTTTGTTTCAGGTAAGGGCTGTCACTTTTCTGCTCAAAGGAACTACATCCTTCACGAAGCTCACACGTTTCTCATCTTAACTGACAACCATTGGATGTTAGAGGACCAGTGCATTGTATCAGTTTCAGAAGAAGATTTGGACTACATATAGTCCGTATGTGTAGGAAACACCGTTCTTTTGTTCTGGGCACACTCAGATTTCCTGCTGTATTAGAGAATCTAGAAAGCAAGAGGGTGCTTCTTGCTCTAAAGCAGAGTGTGATCCATGGATGAGAACTATGCTGTGTGTTTCCCTTCAGAAATGGAGTTAAATTCCAGGCTCTGTGTCTTCCTACAGGCAAGACTTCGTTTCAGGTAAGGGCAGTCACTTTTCAGCTCAAACGAACTACATTGTTCTCGAAGCTCACACGATTCTGATCTTAACAGACAAGGATTGGATTTAGAGGACCAGTGCTTTGTATCAGTTTCAGATGCAGAGTTGGTCTATATAATGTCCGTAATTGTAGGAAACACCGTTTTTTTGTTCTCAGCACACTCACGTTTCCTGCTGTCTTAGAGACTCCAGAAAGCAAGAGCGTGCTTCTTGTTCTAAAGCAGAGAGTGATCAATGGATGATTACACTGCTGTGTGTTTTACTTCAGAAATGGAGTTAAATCCCAGGCTCTGAGTCTTCCTACAAGCAAGACTTCAATTCAGGTAAGGGCAGTCACTTTTCTGCTCAAACTAACTACATCGTTCACGAAGCTCACACATTTCTCATCTTAACTGACAAGCATTGGATGTTAGAGGGTCAGTGCTTTGTATCAGTTTCAGAAGCAGATTTGGACTACATATGGTCCATATGTGTAGGAAACACCGTTCTTTTGTTCTGGGCACACTCAGATTTCCTGCTGGATTAGAGAGTCTAGAAAGCTAGAGCGTGCTTCTCGTTCTAAAGCAGAGTGTGATCCATGGATGAGAACTATGCTGTGTGTTTCCCTTCAGAAATGGAGTTAAATCCCAGGCTCTGTGTCTTCCTACAAGGAAGATTTCGTTTCAGGTAAGGGCAGTCACTTTTCAGCTCAAACGAACTACATCCTTCACTTAGCTCACACGTTTCTCATCTTAACAGACAAGCATTGGATGTTAGAGGACTAGTGCTTTGTATCACTTTCAGAAGCAGAGTTGTACTAGATATGGTCCGTATGTGTAGGAACACCGTTCTTTTGTTCTCAGCACACTCAGGTTTCCTGCTGTCTTAGAGACTTTAGAAAGCAAGTGCGTGCTTCTCGCTCTAAAGCAGAGTGTGAACCATGGATGAGACCTATGCTGTATGTTTTCGTTCAGAAATGGAGTTAAATCCCAGACTCTGTGTCTTCCTACAGGCAAGACTTCCTTTCAGGTAAGGGCAGTCACTTTTCAGCTCAAACGAACTACATCATTCACAAAGCTCACACGTTTCTCATCTTAACAGACAAGCTTTGGATTTTAGAGGACCAGGGTTTTGTATCAGTTTCAGATGCACAGTTGGACTATATAATGTCCGTAAGGGTAGGAAACACTGTTCTTTTCTTCTCAGCACACTCACATTTCCTGCTGTCTTAGAGAATCTAGAAAGCAAGAGCGTGCTTCTTGTTCTAAAGCAGAGTTTGATCAATGGATGATTACACGGCTGTGTGTTTTACTTCAGAAATGGAGTTAAATCCCAGGCTCTGAGTCTTCCTACAAGCAAGACTTCAATTCAGGTAAGGGCAGTCACTTTTCTGCTCAAACGAACTGCACCGTTCACGAGGCTCACACGTTTCTCATCTTAACTGACAAGCATTGGATGTAAGATGGTCAGTGCTTTGTATCAGTTTCAGAAGCAGATTTGGACTACATAAGGTCCATATGTGTAGGAAACACCCTTCTTTTGTTCTGGGCACACTCAGATTACCTGCTGTATTAGAGAATCTAGAAAGAAAGAGTGTGCTTCTCGCTCTAAAGCAGAATGTGATCCATGGATGAGAACTATGCTGTGTGTTTCCATTCAGAAATGGACTTAAATCCCAGGCTCTCTTTCTTACTACAAGCAAGACTTCGTTCCAGGTAAGGGCAGTCACTTTTCAGTTCAAAGGAACTACATCATTCACTAAGCTCACAAGTTTCTCATCTTAACAGACAAGCATTGGATGTTAGAGGACCAGTGCTTTGTATCAGTTTCAGAAGCAGAGTTGGACTAGATATGGTCCGAATGTGTAGGAAACACCCTTCTTTTGTTCTCAGCACAAACACGTTTCCTGCTGTCTTAGAGACTCTAGAAAGCAAAAGCTTGCTTCTTGTTCTAAAGCAGAGTGTGATCAATGGATGAGACAATGCTGTGTGTTTCACTTCAGAATTGGAGTTAAATCCCAGGCTCTGAGTCTCCCTACAAGCAAGACTTCGTTTCAGGTAAGGGCAGTCACTTTTCTGCTCAAAGGAACTACATCGTTCACGAAGCTCACACGTTTCTCATCTTAACTGACAAGCACTGGATGTTAGAGGACCAGTGCATTCTATCTGTTTCAGAAGAAGATTTGGACTACATATAGTCCTTATGTGTAGGAAACACCGTTCATTTGTTCTGGGCACACTCATATTTCCTGCTGTCTTAGAGACTCTAGAAAGAAAGAGTGTGCTTCTTGCTCTAAAGCAGAGTGTGATCCATGGATGAGAACTATGCTGTGTGTTTCCCTTCAGAAAAGGAGTTAAATCCCAGGCTCTGTGTCTTCCTACAAGCAAGACTTTGTTTCAGGTAAGGGCAGTCACTTTTCAGCTCAAACGAACTACATCGTTCACTGAGCTCACACATTTCTCATCTTAACAGACAAGCATTGGATGTTAGAGGACCAGTGCTTTGTATCAGTTTCACAAGCAGAGTTGGACTAGATATGGTCCGTATGTGTAGGAAACACCGTTCTTTTGTTCTCAGCACACTCACGTTTCCTGCTGTCTTAGAGACTCTAGAAAGCAAGAGCGTGCTTCTTATTCTAAAGCAGAGTGTGATCAATGGATGAGACAATGCTGTGTGTTTCACATCAGAATTGGAGTTAAATCCCAGGCTCTGAGTCTCCCTACAAGCAAGACTTCGTTTCAGGTAAGGGCAGTCACTTTTCTGCTCAAAGGAACTACATTGTTCACGAAGCTCACACGTTTCTCATCTTAACTGACAAGCATTGGATATTAGAGGACCAGTGCATTGTATCAGTTTCAGAAGAATATTAGGACTACATATAGTCCGTATGTGTAGGAAACACTGTTCTTTTTTTCTGGGCACAATCAGATTTCCTGCTGTATTAGAGACTCTAGAAAGCAAGAGCGTGCTTCTTGCTCTAAAGCAGAGTGTGATCCATGGATGAGAACTATGCTGTGTGTTTCACTTCAGAAATGTAGTTAAATCCCAGGCTCTGAGTCTCCCTACAAGCAAGACTTTGTTTCAGGTAAGGGCTGTCACTTTTCTGCTCTAAGGAACTACATCCTTCACGAAGCTCACACGTTTCTCATCTTAACTGACAACCATTGGATGTTAGAGGACCAGTGCATTGTATCAGTTTCAGAAGAAGATTTGGACTACATATAGTCCGTATGTGTAGGAAACACCGTTCTTTTGTTCTGGGCACACTCAGATTTCCTGCTGTATTAGAGAATCTAGAAAGCAAGAGGGTGCTTCTTGCTCTAAAGCAGAGTGTGATCCATGGATGAGAACTATGCTGTGTGTTTCCCTTCAGAAATGGAGTTAAATCCCAGGCTCTGTGTCTTCCTACAGGCAAGACTTCGTTTCAGGTAAGGGCAGTCACTTTTCAGCTCAAACGAACTACATTGTTCATGAAGCTCACACGTTTCTGATCTTAACAGACAAGGATTGGATTTAGAGGACCAGTGCTTTGTATCAGTTTCAGATGCAGAGTTGGTCTATATAATGTCCGTAATTGTAGGAAACACCGTTTTTTTGTTCTCAGCACACTCACGTTTCCTGCTGTCTTAGAGACTCCAGAAAGCAAGAGCGTGCTTCTTGTTCTAAAGCAGAGAGTGATCAATGGATGATTACACTGCTGTGTGTTTTACTTCAGAAATGGAGTTAAATCCCAGGCTCTGAGTCTTCCTACAAGCAAGACTTCAATTCAGGTAAGGGCAGTCACTTTTCTGCTCAAACTAACTACATCGTTCACGAAGCTCACACATTTCTCATCTTAACTGACAAGCATTGGATATTAGAGGGTGAGTGCTTTGTATCAGTTTCAGAAGCAGATTTGGACTACATATGGTCCATATGTGTAGGAAACACCGTTCTTTTGTTCTGGGCACACTCAGATTTCCTGCTGTATTAGAGAGTCTAGAAAGCTAGAGTGTGCTTCTCGCTCTAAAGCAGAGTGTGATCCATGGATGAGAACTATGCTGTGTGTTTCCCTTCAGAAATGGACTTAAAATCCAGGCTCTGTGTCTTACTACAAGCAAGACTTCGTTTCAGGTAAGGGCAGTCACTTTTCAGTTCCAAGGAACTACATCATTCAAAAAGCTCACACGTTTCTCATCTTAACTGACAAGCACTGGATGTTAGAGGACCAGTGCATTCTATCTGTTTCAGAAGAAGATTTGGACTGCATATAGTCCTTATGTGTAGGAAACACCGTTCTTTTGTTCTGGGCACACTCAGATTTCCTGCTGTCTTAGAGACTCTAGAAAGAAAGAGTGTGCTTCTTGCTCTAAAGCAGAGTGTGATCCATGGATGAGAACTATGCTGTGTGTTTCCCTTCAGAAAAGGAGTTAAATCCCAGGCTCTGTGTCTTCCTACAAGCAAGACTTTGTTTCAGGTAAGGGCAGTCACTTTTCAGCTCAAACGAACTACATCATTCACGGAGCTCACACGTTTCTCATCTTAACAGACAAGCATTGGCTGTTAGAGGACCAGTGCTTTGTATCAGTTTCAGAAGCAGTGTTGGACTAGATATGGTCCGTATGTGTAGGAAACACCGTTCTTTTGTTCTCAGCAACCTCACGTTTCCTGCTGTCTTAGAGACTCTAGAAAGCACGATCGTGCTTCTTGTTCTAAAGCAGAGTGTGATCAATGGATGAGAACACTGCTGTGTGTTTCACTTCAGAAATGGAGTTAAATCCCATGCTCTGAGTCTTCCTACAAGCAAGACTTCGTTTCAGGTAAGGGCAGTCACTTTTCTGCTCAAATGAACTATATCTTTCACGAAGCTCACACGTTTTTCATCTTAACTGACAAGCATTGGATGTTAGAGGACCAGTGCATTCTATCAGTTTCAGAAGAAGATTTGGATTACATATTGTCCTTATGTGTAGGAAACACCGTTCTTTTGTTCTAGGCACATTCATGTTTTCCTGCTGTCTTAGAGACTCTATAAAGCAAGAGTGTGCTTCTCGCTCTAAAGCAGAGTGTGATCAATGGATGAGACAATGTTGTGTGTTTCACTTCAGAAATGTAGTTAAATCCCATGCTCTGAGTCTCCCTACAAGCAAGACTTTGTTTCAGGTAAGGGCTGTCACTTTTCTGCTCAAAGGAACTACATCCTTCACGAAGCTCACACGTTTCTCATCTTAACTGACAACCATTGGATGTTAGAGGACCAGTGCATTGTATCAGTTTCAGAAGAAGATTTGGACTACATATAGTCCGTATGTGTAGGAAACACCGTTCTTTTGTTCTGGGCACACTCAGATTTCCTGCTGTATTAGAGAATCTAGAAAGCAAGAGGGTGCTTCTTGCTCTAAAGCAGAGTGTGATCCATGGATGAGAACTATGCTGTGTGTTTCCCTTCAGAAATGGAGTTAAATCCCAGGCTCTGTGTCTTCCTACAGGCAAGACATCGTTTCAGGTAAGGGCAGTCACTTTTCAGCTCAAACGAACTACATTGTTCACGAAGCTCACACGTTTCTGATCTTAACAGACAAGGATTGGATTTAGAGGACCAGTGCTTTGTATCAGTTTCAGATGCAGAGTTGGTCTATATAATGTCCGTAATTGTAGGAAACACCGTTTTTTTGTTCTCAGCACACTCACGTTTCCTGCTGTTTTAGAGACTCCAGAAAGCAAGAGCGTGCTTCTTGTTCTAAAGCAGAGAGTGATCAATGGATGATTACACTGCTGTGTGTTTTACTTCAGAAATGGAGTTAAATCCCAGGCTCTGAGTCTTCCTACAAGCAAGACTTCAATTCAGGTAAGGGCAGTCACTTTTCTGCTCAAACTAACTACATCGTTCACGAAGCTCACACATTTCTCATCTTAACTGACAAGCATTGGATGTTAGAGGGTCAGTGCTTTGTATCAGTTTCAGAAGCAGATTTGGACTACATATGGTCCATATGTGTAGGAAACACCGTTCTTTTGTTCTGGGCACACTCAGATTTCCTGCTGTATTAGAGAGTCTAGAAAGCTAGAGTGTGCTTCTCGCTCTAAAGCAGAGTGTGATCCATGGATGAGAACTATGCTGTGTGTTTCCCTTCAGAAATGGACTTAAAATCCAGGCTCTGTGTCTTACTACAAGCAAGACTTCGTTTCAGGTAAGGGCAGTCACTTTTCAGTTCAAAGGAACTACATCATTCACAAAGCTCACACGTTTCTCATCTTAACTGACAAGCACTGGATGTTAGAGGACCAGTGCATTCTATCTGTTTCAGAAGAAGATTTGGACTACATATAGTCCTTATGTGTAGGAAACACCGTTCTTTTGTTCTGGGCACACTCAGATTTCCTGCTGTCTTAGAGACTCTAGAAAGAAAGAGTGTGCTTCTTGCTCTAAAGCAGAGTGTGATCCATGGATGAGAACTATGCTGTGTGTTTCCCTTCAGAAAAGGAGTTAAATCCCAGGCTCTGTGTCTTCCTACAAGCAAGACTTTGTTTCAGGTAAGGGCAGTCACTTTTCAGCTCAAACGAACTACATCATTCACGGAGCTCACACGTTTCTCATCTTAACAGACAAGCATTGGCTGTTAGAGGACCAGTGCTTTGTATCAGTTTCAGAAGCAGAGTTGGACTAGATATGGTCCGTATGTGTAGGAAACACCGTTCTTTTGTTCTCAGCAACCTCACGTTTCCTGCTGTCTTAGAGACTCTAGAAAGCACGATCGTGCTTCTTGTTCTAAAGCAGAGTGTGATCAATGGATGAGAACAATGCTGTGTGTTTCACTTCAGAAATGGAGTTAAATCCCATGCTCTGAGTCTTCCTACAAGCAAGACTTCGTTTCAGGTAAGGGCAGTCACTTTTCAGCTCAAACGAACTACATCATTCACGAAGCTCACACGTTTCTCATCTTAACTGACAAGCATTGGATGTTAGAGGACCAGTGCATTCTATCAGTTTCAGAAGAAGATTTGGATTACATATTGTCCTTATGTGTAGGAAACACCGTTCTTTTGTTCTAGGCACATTCATGTTTTCTTGCTGTCTTAGAGACTCTATAAAGCAAGAGTGTGCTTCACGCTCTAAAGCAGAGTGTGATCAATGCATGAGACAATGTTGTGTGTTTCACTTCAGAAATGTAGTTAAATCCCATGCTCTGAGTCTCCCTACAAGCAAGACTTTGTTTCAGGTAAGGGCTGTCACTTTTCTGCTCAAAGGAACTACATCCTTCACGAAGCTCACACGTTTCTCATCTTAACTGACAACCATTGGATGTTAGAGGACCAGTGCATTGTATCAGTTTCAGAAGAAGATTTGGACTACATATAGTCCATATGTGTAGGAAACACCGTTCTTTTGTTCTGGGCACACTCAGATTTCCTGCTGTATTAGAGAATCTAGAAAGCAAGAGGGTGCTTCTTGCTCTAAAGCAGAGTGTGATCCATGGATGAGAACTATGCTGTGTGTTTCCCTTCAGAAATGGAGTTAAATCCCAGGCTCTGTGTCTTCCTACAGGCAAGACTTCGTTTCAGGTAAGGGCAGTCACTTTTCAGCTCAAACGAACTACATTGTTCACGAAGCTCACACGTTTCTGATCTTAACAGACAAGGATTGGATTTAGAGGACCAGTGCTTTGTATCAGTTTCAGATGCAGAGTTGGTCTATATAATGTCCGTAATTGTAGGAAACACCGTTTTTTTGTTCTCAGCACACTCACGTTTCCTGCTGTCTTAGAGACTCCAGAAAGCAAGCGCGTGCTTCTTGTTCTAAAGCAGAGAGTGATCAATGGATGACTACACTGCTGTGTGTTTTACTTCAGAAATGGAGTTAAATCCCAGGCTCTGAGTCTTCCTACAAGCAAGACTTCAATTCAGGTAAGGGCAGTCACTTTTCTGCTCAATCTAACTACATCGTTCACGAAGCTCACACATTTCTCATCTTAACTGACAAGCATTGGATGTAAGATGGTCAGTGCTTTGTATCAGTTTCAGAAGCAGATTTGGACTACATAAGGTCCATATGTGTAGGAAACACCCTTCTTTTGTTCTGGGCACACTCAGATTACCTGCTGTATTAGAGAATCTAGAAAGAAAGAGTGTGCTTCTCGCTCTAAAGCAGAGTGTGATCCATGGATGAGAACTATGCTGTGTGTTTCCATTCAGAAATGGACTTAAATCCCAGGCTCTGTTTCTTACTACAAGCAAGACTTCGTTCCAGGTAAGGGCAGTCACTTTTCAGTTCAAAGGAACTACATCATTCACTAAGCTCACACGTTTCTCATCTTAACAGACAAGCATTGGATGTTAGAGGACCAGTGCTTTGTATCAGTTTCAGAAGCAGAGTTGGACTAGATATGGTCCGAATGTGTAGGAAACACCCTTCTTTTGTTCTCAGCACAAACACGTTTCCTGCTGTCTTAGAGACTCTAGAAAGCAAGAGCTTGCTTCTTGTTCTAAAGCAGAGTGTGATCAATGGATGAGACAATGCTGTGTGTTTCACTTCAGAATTGGAGTTAAATCCCAGGCTCTGAGTCTCCCTACAAGCAAGACTTCGTTTCAGGTAAGGGCAGTCACTTTTCTGCTCAAAGGAACTACATCGTTCACGAAGCTCACACGTTTCTCATCTTAACTGACAAGCAATGGATATTAGAGGACCAGTGCATTGTATCAGTTTCAGAAGAAGATTAGGACTACATATAGTCCGTATGTGTAGGAAACACCGTTCTTTTGTTCTTGGCACACTCAGATTTCCTGCTGTATTAGAGAGTCTAGAAAGCTAGAGTGTGCTTCTCGCTCTAAAGCAGAGTGGGATCCATGGATGAGAACTATGCTCTGTGTTTCCCTTCAGAAATGGACTTAAAACCCAGGCTCTGTGTCGTACTACAAGCAAGACTTCGTTTCAGGTAAGGGCAGTCACTTTTCAGTTCAAAGGAACTACATCATTCACAAAGCTCACACGTTTCTCATCTTAACTGACAAGCACTGGATGTTAGAGGACCAGTGCATTCTATCTGTTTCAGAAGAAGATTTGGATTACATATAGTCCTTATGTGTAGGAAACACCGTTCATTTGTTCTGGGCACACTCATATTTCCTGCTGTCTTAGAGACTTAGAAAGAAAGAGTGTGCTTCTTGCTCTAAAGCAGAGTGTGATCCATGGATGAGACCTATGCTGTGTGTTTCCCTTCAGAAAAGGAGTTAAATCCCAGGCTCTGTGTCTTCCTACAAGCAAGACTTTGTTTCAGGTAAGGGCAGTCACTTTTCAGCTCAAACGAACTACATCATTCACGGAGCTCACACGTTTCTCATCTTAACAGACAAGCATTGGCTGTTAGAGGACCAGTGCTTTGTATCAGTTTCAGAAGCAGAGTTGGACTAGATATGGTCCGTATGTGTAGGAAACACCGTTCTTTTGTTCTCAGCAACCTCACGTTTCCTGCTGTCTTAGAGACTCTAGAAAGCACGATCGTGCTTCTTGTTCTAAAGCAGAGTGTGATCAATAGATGAGAACAATGCTGTGTGTTTCACTTCAGAAATGGAGTTAAATCCCATGCTCTGAGTCTTCCTACAAGCAAGACTTCGTTTCAGGTAAGGGCAGTCACTTTTCAGCTCAAACGAACTACATCGTTCACGAAGCTCACACGTTTCTCATCTTAACTGACAAGCATTGGATGTTAGAGGACCAGTGCATTCTATCAGTTTCAGAAGAAGATTTGGATTACATATTGTCCTTATGTGTAGGAAACACCGTTCTTTTGTTCTAGGCACATTCATGTTTTTCTGCTGTCTTAGAGACTCTATAAAGCAAGAGTGTGCCTCTCGCTCTAAAGCAGAGTGTGATCAATGGATGAGACAATGTTGTGTTTTTCACTTCAGAAATGTAGTTAAATCCCATGCTCTGAGTCTCCCTACAAGCAAGACTTTGTTTCAGGTAAGGGCTGTCACTTTTCTGCTCAAAGGAACTACATCCTTCACGAAGCTCACACGTTTCTCATCTTAACTGACAACCATTGGATGATAGAGGACCAGTGCATTGTATCAGTTTCAGAAGAAGATTTGGACTACATTTAGTCCGTATGTGTAGGAAACACCGTTCTTTTGTTCTGGGCACACTCAGATTTCCTGCTATATTAGAGAATCTAGAAAGCAAGAGGGTGCTTCTTGCTCTAAAGCAGAGTGTGATCCATGGATGAGAACTATGCTGTGTGTTTCCCTTCAGAAATGGAGTTAAATCCCAGGCTCTGTGTCTTCCTACAGGCAAGACTTCGTTTCAGGTAAGGGCAGTCACTTTTCTGCTCAAACGAACTACATCGTTCACGAACCTCAAACGTTTCTCATCTTAACAGACAAGCATTGGATGTTAGAGGACTAGTGCTTTGTATCACTTTCAGAAGCAGAGTTGTACTAGATATGGTCTGTATGTGTAGAAACACCGTTCTTTTGTTTTCAGCACACTCACGTTTCCTGCTGTCTTAGAGACTTTAGAATTCAAGAGCGTGCTTCTCGCTCTAAAGCAGAGTGTGAACCATGGATGAGACCTATGCTGTATGATTCCGTTCAGAAATGGAGTTAAATCCCAGACTCTGTGTCTTCCTACAGGCAAGACTTCCTTTCAGGTAAGGGCAGTCACTTTTCAGCTCAAACGAACTACATCATTCACAAAGCTCACACGTTTCTCATCTTAACAGACAAGCATTGGATTTTAGAGGACCAGGGTTTTGTATCAGTTTCAGATGCAGAGTTGGACTATATAATGTCCGTAAGGGTAGGAAACACTGTTCTTTTGTTCTCAGCACACTCACATTTCCTGTTGTCTTAGAGAATCTAGAAAGCAAGAGCGTGCTTCTTGTTCTAAAGCAGAGTTTGATCAATGGATGATTACACGGCTGTGTGTTTTACTTCAGAAATGGAGTTAAATCCCAGGCTCTGAGTCTTCCTACAAGCAAGACTTCAATTCAGGTAAGGGCAGTCACTTTTCTGCTCAAACGAACTAGACCGTTCACGAGGCTCACACGTTTCTCATCTTAACTGACAAGGATTGGATGTTAGAGGACCAGTGCTTTGTATCTGTTTCAGAAGCAGATTTGGACTACATAAGGTCCATATGTGTAGGAAACACCCTTCTTTTGTTCTGGGCACACTCAGATTACCTGCTGTATTAGAGAATCTAGAAAGAAAGAGTGTGCTTCTCGCTCTAAAACAGAGTGTGATCCATGGATGAGAACTATGCTGTGTGTTTCCATTCAGAAATGGACTTAAATCCCAGGCTCTGTTTCTTACTACAAGCAAGACTTCGTTCCAGGTAAGGGCAGTCACTTTTCAGTTCAAAGGAACTACATCATTCACTAAGCTCACACGTTTCTCATCTTAACAGACAAGCATTGGCTGTTAGAGGACCAGTGCTTTGTATCAGTTTCAGAAGCAGAGTTGGACTAGATATGGTCCGTATGTGTAGGAAACACCGTTCTTTTGTTCTCAGCAACCTCACGTTTCCTGCTGTCTTAGAGACTCTAGAAAGCACGATCGTGCTTCTTGTTCTAAAGCAGAGTGTGATCAATGGATGAGAACACTGCTGTGTGTTTCACTTCTGAAATGGAGTTAAATCCCATGCTCTGAGTCTTCCTTCAAGCAAGACTTCGTTTCAGGTAAGGGCAGTCACTTTTCTGCTCAAACGAACTATATCTTTCACGAAGCTCACACGTTTCTCATCTTAACTGACAAGCATTGGATGTGAGAGGACCAGTGCATTCTATCAGTTTCAGAAGAAGATTTGGATTACATATTGTCCTTATGTGTAGGAAACACCGTTCTTTTGTTCTAGGCACATTCATGTTTTCCTGCTGTATTAGAGACTCTATAAAGCAAGAGTGTGCTTCTCGCTCTAAAGCAGAGTGTGATCAATGGATGAGACAATGTTGTGTGTTTCACTTCAGAAATGTAGTTAAATCCCATGCTCTGAGTCTCCCTACAAGCAAGACTTTGTTTCAGGTAAGGGCTGTCACTTTTCTGCTCTAAGGAACTACATCCTTCACGAAGCTCACACGTTTCTCATCTTAACTGACAACCATTGGATGTTAGAGGACCAGTGCATTGTATCAGTTTCAGAAGAAGATTTGGACTACATATAGTCCGTATGTGTAGGAAACACCGTTCTTTTGTTCTGGGCACACTCAGATTTCCTGCTGTATTAGAGAATCTAGAAAGCAAGAGGGTGCTTCTTGCTCTAAAGCAGAGTGTGATCCATGGATGAGAACTATGCTGTGTGTTTCCCTTCAGAAATGGAGTTAAATCCCAGGCTCTGTGTCTTCCTACAGGCAAGACTTCGTTTCAGGTAAGGGCAGTCACTTTTCAGCTCAAACGAACTACATTGTTCATGAAGCTCACACGTTTCTGATCTTAACAGACAAGGATTGGATTTAGAGGACCAGTGCTTTGTATCAGTTTCAGATGCAGAGTTGGTCTATATAATGTCCGTAATTGTAGGAAACACCGTTTTTTTGTTCTCAGCACACTCACGTTTCCTGCTGTCTTAGAGACTCCAGAAAGCAAGAGCGTGCTTCTTGTTCTAAAGCAGAGAGTGATCAATGGATGATTACACTGCTGTGTGTTTTACTTCAGAAATGGAGTTAAATCCCAGGCTCTGAGTCTTCCTACAAGCAAGACTTCAATTCAGGTAAGGGCAGTCACTTTTCTGCTCAAACTAACTACATCGTTCACGAAGCTCACACATTTCTCATCTTAACTGACAAGCATTGGATATTAGAGGGTGAGTGCTTTGTATCAGTTTCAGAAGCAGATTTGGACTACATATGGTCCATATGTGTAGGAAACACCGTTCTTTTGTTCTGGGCACACTCAGATTTCCTGCTGTATTAGAGAGTCTAGAAAGCTAGAGTGTGCTTTTCGCTCTAAAGCAGAGTGTGATCCATGGATGAGAACTATGCTGTGTGTTTCCCTTCAGAAATGGACTTAAAATCCAGGCTCTGTGTCTTACTACAAGCAAGACTTCGTTTCAGGTAAGGGCAGTCACTTTTCAGTTCCAAGGAACTACATCATTCAAAAAGCTCACACGTTTCTCATCTTAACTGACAAGCACTGGATGTTAGAGGACCAGTGCATTCTATCTGTTTCAGAAGAAGATTTGGACTGCATATAGTCCTTATGTGTAGGAAACACCGTTCTTTTGTTCTGGGCACACTCAGATTTCCTGCTGTCTTAGAGACTCTAGAAAGAAAGAGTGTGCTTCTTGCTCTAAAGCAGAGTGTGATCCATGGATGAGAACTATGCTGTGTGTTTCCCTTCAGAAAAGGAGTTAAATCCCAGGCTCTGTGTCTTCCTACAAGCAAGACTTTGTTTCAGGTAAGGGCAGTCACTTTTCAGCTCAAACGAACTACATCATTCACGGAGCTCACACGTTTCTCATCTTAACAGACAAGCATTGGCTGTTAGAGGACCAGTGCTTTGTATCAGTTTCAGAAGCAGTGTTGGACTAGATATGGTCCGTATGTGTAGGAAACACCGTTCTTTTGTTCTCAGCAACCTCACGTTTCCTGCTGTCTTAGAGACTCTAGAAAGCACGATCGTGCTTCTTGTTCTAAAGCAGAGTGTGATCAATGGATGAGAACACTGCTGTGTGTTTCACTTCAGAAATGGAGTTAAATCCCATGCTCTGAGTCTTCCTACAAGCAAGACTTCGTTTCAGGTAAGGGCAGTCACTTTTCTGCTCAAATGAACTATATCTTTCACGAAGCTCACACGTTTTTCATCTTAACTGACAAGCATTGGATGTTAGAGGACCAGTGCATTCTATCAGTTTCAGAAGAAGATTTGGATTACATATTGTCCTTATGTGTAGGAAACACCGTTCTTTTGTTCTAGGCACATTCATGTTTTCCTGCTGTCTTAGAGACTCTATAAAGCAAGAGTGTGCTTCTCGCTCTAAAGCAGAGTGTGATCAATGGATGAGACAATGTTGTGTGTTTCACTTCAGAAATGTAGTTAAATCCCATGCTCTGAGTCTCCCTACAAGCAAGACTTTGTTTCAGGTAAGGGCTGTCACTTTTCTGCTCAAAGGAACTACATCCTTCACGAAGCTCACACGTTTCTCATCTTAACTGACAACCATTGGATGTTAGAGGACCAGTGCATTGTATCAGTTTCAGAAGAAGATTTGGACTACATATAGTCCGTATGTGTAGGAAACACCGTTCTTTTGTTCTGGGCACACTCAGATTTCCTGCTGTATTAGAGAATCTAGAAAGCAAGAGGGTGCTTCTTGCTCTAAAGCAGAGTGTGATCCATGGATGAGAACTATGCTGTGTGTTTCCCTTCAGAAATGGAGTTAAATCCCAGGCTCTGTGTCTTCCTACAGGCAAGACTTCGTTTCAGGTAAGGGCAGTCACTTTTCAGCTCAAACGAACTACATTGTTCACGAAGCTCACACGTTTCTGATCTTAACAGACAAGGATTGGATTTAGAGGACCAGTGCTTTGTATCAGTTTCAGATGCAGAGTTGGTCTATATAATGTCCGTAATTGTAGGAAACACCGTTTTTTTGTTCTCAGCACACTCACGTTTCCTGCTGTCTTAGAGACTCCAGAAAGCAAGAGCGTGCTTCTTGTTCTAAAGCAGAGAGTGATCAATGGATGATTACACTGCTGTGTGTTTTACTTCAGAAATGGAGTTAAATCCCAGGCTCTGAGTCTTCCTACAAGCAAGACTTCAATTCAGGTAAGGGCAGTCACTTTTCTGCTCAATCTAACTACATCGTTCACGAAGCTCACACATTTCTCATCTTAACTGACAAGCATTGGATGTAAGATGGTCAGTGCTTTGTATCAGTTTCAGAAGCAGATTTGGACTACATAAGGTCCATATGTGTAGGAAACACCCTTCTTTTGTTCTGGGCACACTCAGATTACCTGCTGTATTAGAGAATCTAGAAAGAAAGAGTGTGCTTCTCGCTCTAAAGCAGAGTGTGATCCATGGATGAGAACTATGCTGTGTGTTTCCATTCAGAAATGGACTTAAATCCCAGGCTCTGTTTCTTACTACAAGCAAGACTTCGTTCCAGGTAAGGGCAGTCACTTTTCAGTTCAAAGGAACTACATCATTCACTAAGCTCACACGTTTCTCATCTTAACAGACAAGCATTGGATGTTAGAGGACCAGTGCTTTGTATCAGTTTCAGAAGCAGAGTTGGACTAGATATGGTCCGAATGTGTAGGAAACACCCTTCTTTTGTTCTCAGCACAAACACGTTTCCTGCTGTCTTAGAGACTCTAGAAAGCAAGAGCTTGCTTCTTGTTCTAAAGCAGAGTGTGATCAATGGATGAGACAATGCTGTGTGTTTCACTTCAGAATTGGAGTTAAATCCCAGGCTCTGAGTCTCCCTACAAGCAAGACTTCGTTTCAGGTAAGGGCAGTCACTTTTCTGCTCAAAGGAACTACATCGTTCACGAAGCTCACACGTTTCTCATCTTAACTGACAAGCAATGGATATTAGAGGACCAGTGCATTGTATCAGTTTCAGAAGAAGATTAGGACTACATATAGTCCGTATGTGTAGGAAACACCGTTCTTTTGTTCTTGGCACACTCAGATTTCCTGCTGTATTAGAGAGTCTAGAAAGCTAGAGTGTGCTTCTCGCTCTAAAGCAGAGTGGGATCCATGGATGAGAACTATGCTCTGTGTTTCCCTTCAGAAATGGACTTAAAACCCAGGCTCTGTGTCGTACTACAAGCAAGACTTCGTTTCAGGTAAGGGCAGTCACTTTTCAGTTCAAAGGAACTACATCATTCACAAAGCTCACACGTTTCTCATCTTAACTGACAAGCACTGGATGTTAGAGGACCAGTGCATTCTATCTGTTTCAGAAGAAGATTTGGATTACATATAGTCCTTATGTGTAGGAAACACCGTTCATTTGTTCTGGGCACACTCATATTTCCTGCTGTCTTAGAGACTTAGAAAGAAAGAGTGTGCTTCTTGCTCTAAAGCAGAGTGTGATCCATGGATGAGACCTATGCTGTGTGTTTCCCTTCAGAAAAGGAGTGAAATCCCAGGCTCTGTGTCTTCCTACAAGCAAGACTTTGTTTCAGGTAAGGGCAGTCACTTTTCAGCTCAAACGAACTACATCATTCACGGAGCTCACACGTTTCTCATCTTAACAGACAAGCATTGGCTGTTAGAGGACCAGTGCTTTGTATCAGTTTCAGAAGCAGAGTTGGACTAGATATGGTCCGTATGTGTAGGAAACACCGTTCTTTTGTTCTCAGCAACCTCACGTTTCCTGCTGTCTTAGAGACTCTAGAAAGCACGATCGTGCTTCTTGTTCTAAAGCAGAGTGTGATCAATAGATGAGAACAATGCTGTGTGTTTCACTTCAGAAATGGAGTTAAATCCCATGCTCTGAGTCTTCATACAAGCAAGACTTCGTTTCAGGTAAGGGCAGTCACTTTTCAGCTCAAACGAACTACATCCTTCACGAAGCTCACACGTTTCTCATCTTAACTGACAAGCATTGGATGTTAGAGGACCAGTGCATTCTATCAGTTTCAGAAGAAGATTTGGATTACATATTGTCCTTATGTGTAGGAAACACCGTTCTTTTGTTCTAGGCACATTCATGTTTTTCTGCTGTCTTAGAGACTCTATAAAGCAAGAGTGTGCCTCTCGCTCTAAAGCAGAGTGTGATCAATGGATGAGACAATGTTGTGTTTTTCACTTCAGAAATGTAGTTAAATCCCATGCTCTGAGTCTCCCTACAAGCAAGACTTTGTTTCAGGTAAGGGCTGTCACTTTTCTGCTCAAAGGAACTACATCCTTCACGAAGCTCACACGTTTCTCATCTTAACTGACAACCATTGGATGATAGAGGACCAGTGCATTGTATCAGTTTCAGAAGAAGATTTGGACTACATTTAGTCCGTATGTGTAGGAAACACCGTTCTTTTGTTCTGGGCACACTCAGATTTCCTGCTATATTAGAGAATCTAGAAAGCAAGAGGGTGCTTCTTGCTCTAAAGCAGAGTGTGATCCATGGATGAGAACTATGCTGTGTGTTTCCCTTCAGAAATGGAGTTAAGTCCCAGGCTCTGTGTCTTCCTACAGGCAAGACTTCGTTTCAGGTAAGGGCAGTCACTTTTCTGCTCAAACGAACTACATCGTTCACGAACCTCAAACGTTTCTCATCTTAACAGACAAGCATTGGATGTTAGAGGACTAGTGCTTTGTATCACTTTCAGAAGCAGAGTTGTACTAGATATGGTCTGTATGTGTAGAAACACCGTTCTTTTGTTTTCAGCACACTCACGTTTCCTGCTGTCTTAGAGACTTTAGAATTCAAGAGCGTGCTTCTCGCTCTAAAGCAGAGTGTGAACCATGGATGAGACCTATGCTGTATGATTCCGTTCAGAAATGGAGTTAAATCCCAGACTCTGTGTCTTCCTACAGGCAAGACTTCCTTTCAGGTAAGGGCAGTCACTTTTCAGCTCAAACGAACTACATCATTCACAAAGCTCACACGTTTCTCATCTTAACAGACAAGCATTGGATTTTAGAGGACCAGGGTTTTGTATCAGTTTCAGATGCAGAGTTGGACTATATAATGTCCGTAAGGGTAGGAAACACTGTTCTTTTGTTCTCAGCACACTCACATTTCCTGTTGTCTTAGAGAATCTAGAAAGCAAGAGCGTGCTTCTTGTTCTAAAGCAGAGTTTGATCAATGGATGATTACACGGCTGTGTGTTTTACTTCAGAAATGGAGTTAAATCCCAGGCTCTGAGTCTTCCTACAAGCAAGACTTCAATTCAGGTAAGGGCAGTCACTTTTCTGCTCAAACGAACTAGACCGTTCACGAGGCTCACACGTTTCTCATCTTAACTGACAAGGATTGGATGTTAGAGGACCAGTGCTTTGTATCTGTTTCAGAAGCAGATTTGGACTACATAAGGTCCATATGTGTAGGAAACACCCTTCTTTTGTTCTGGGCACACTCAGATTACCTGCTGTATTAGAGAATCTAGAAAGAAAGAGTGTGCTTCTCGCTCTAAAACAGAGTGTGATCCATGGATGAGAACTATGCTGTGTGTTTCCATTCAGAAATGGACTTAAATCCCAGGCTCTGTTTCTTACTACAAGCAAGACTTCGTTCCAGGTAAGGGCAGTCACTTTTCAGTTCAAAGGAACTACATCATTCACTAAGCTCACACGTTTCTCATCTTAACAGACAAGCATTGGCTGTTAGAGGACCAGTGCTTTGTATCAGTTTCAGAAGCAGAGTTGGACTAGATATGGTCCGTATGTGTAGGAAACACCGTTCTTTTGTTCTCAGCAACCTCACGTTTCCTGCTGTCTTAGAGACTCTAGAAAGCACGATCGTGCTTCTTGTTCTAAAGCAGAGTGTGATCAATGGATGAGAACACTGCTGTGTGTTTCACTTCTGAAATGGAGTTAAATCCCATGCTCTGAGTCTTCCTTCAAGCAAGACTTCGTTTCAGGTAAGGGCAGTCACTTTTCTGCTCAAACGAACTATATCTTTCACGAAGCTCACACGTTTCTCATCTTAACTGACAAGCATTGGATGTGAGAGGACCAGTGCATTCTATCAGTTTCAGAAGAAGATTTGGATTACATATTGTCCTTATGTGTAGGAAACACCGTTCTTTTGTTCTAGGCACATTCATGTTTTCCTGCTGTATTAGAGACTCTATAAAGCAAGAGTGTGCTTCTCGCTCTAAAGCAGAGTGTGATCAATGGATGAGACAATGTTGTGTGTTTCACTTCAGAAATGTAGTTAAATCCCATGCTCTGAGTCTCCCTACAAGCAAGACTTTGTTTCAGGTAAGGGCTGTCACTTTTCTGCTCTAAGGAACTACATCCTTCACGAAGCTCACACGTTTCTCATCTTAACTGACAACCATTGGATGTTAGAGGACCAGTGCATTGTATCAGTTTCAGAAGAAGATTTGGACTACATATAGTCCGTATGTGTAGGAAACACCGTTCTTTTGTTCTGGGCACACTCAGATTTCCTGCTGTATTAGAGAATCTAGAAAGCAAGAGGGTGTTTCTTGCTCTAAAGCAGAGTGTGATCCATGGATGAGAACTATGCTGTGTGTTTCCCTTCAGAAATGGAGTTAAATCCCAGGCTCTGTGTCTTCCTACAGGCAAGACTTCGTTTCAGGTAAGGGCAGTCACTGTTTTGCTCAAACGAACTACATCGTTCACGAAGCTCAAACGTTTCTCATCTTAATTGACAAGCATTGGATGTTAGAGGACCACTGCTTTGTATCAGTTTCATAAGAAGAGTTGGACTAGATATCGTCCGTATGTGTAGGAAACACCGTTCTTTTCTTCTCAGCACACTCAGGTTTCCTGCTGGCTTAGAGACTTTAGAAAGCAAGAGCGTGCTTCTCGCTCTAAAGCAGAGTGTGATCCATGGATGAGAACTATGCTGTGTGTTTCCCTTCAGAAATGGAGTTAAATCCCAGGCTCTGTGTCTTCCTACAAGCAAGACTTCGTTTCAGGTAAGGGCAGTCACTTTTCAGCTCAAACGAACTACATCCTTCACTGACCTCACACGTTTCTCATCTTAACAGACAAGCATTGGATGTTAGAGGACTAGTGCTTTGTATCACTTTCAGAAGCAGAGTTGGACTAGATATGGTCCGTATGTGTAGGAACACCGTTCTTTTGTTCTCAGCACACTCACGTTTCCTGCTGTCTTAGAGACTTTAGAAAGCAAGAGCGTGCTTCTCGCTCTAAAGCAGAGTGTCAACCATGGATGAGACCTATGCTGTATGTTTCCGTTCAGAAATGGAGTTAAATCCCAGACTCTGTGTCTTCCTACAGGCAAGACTTCCTTTCAGGTAAGCGCAGTCACTTTTCAGCTCAAACGAACTACATCATTCACAAAGCTCACACGTTTCTCATCTTAAGAGACAAGCATTGGAATTTAGAGGACCAGGGTTGTGTATCAGTTTCAGATGCAGAGTTGGACTATATAATGTCCGTAAGGGTAGGAAACACTGTTCTTTTGTTCTCAGCACACTCAGATTTCCTGCTGTCTTAGAGACTCTAGAAAGCAAGAGCGTGCTTCTTGTTCTAAAGCAGAGTTTGATCAATGGATGATTACACTGCTGTGTGTTTTACTTCAGAAATGGAGTTAAATCCCAGGCTCGGAGTCTTCCTACAAGCAAGACTTCAATTCAGGTAAGGGCAGTCACTTTTCTGCTCAAACGAACTACACCGTTCACGAAGCTCACACATTTCTCATCTTAACTGACAAGCATTGGATGTTAGAGGGTCAGTGCTTTCTATCAGTTTCAGAAGCAGATTTGGACTACATATGGTCCATATGTGTAGGAAACACCGTTCTTTTGTTCTGGGCACACTCAGATTTCCTGCTGTCTTAGAGACTCTAGAAAGCAAGAGTGTGCTTCTCGCTCTAAAGCAGAGTGTGATCCATGGATGAGAACTATGCTGTGTGTTTCCCTTCAGAAAAGGAGTTAAATCCCAGGCTCTGTGTCTTCCTACAAGCAAGACTTTGTTTCAGGTAAGGGCAGTCACTTTTCAGCTCAAACGAACTACATCATTCACGGAGCTCACACGTTTCTCATCTTAACAGACAAGCATTGGCTGTTAGAGGACCAGTGCTTTGTATCAGTTTCAGAAGCAGACTTGGACTAGATATGGTCCGTATGTGTAGGAAACACCGTTCTTTTGTTCTCAGCAACCTCACGTTTCCTGCTGTCTTTGAGACTCTAGAAAGCACGATCGTGCTTCTTGTTCTAAAGCAGAGTGTGATCAATGGATGAGAACACTGCTGTGTGTTTCACTTCTGAAATGGAGTTAAATCCCATGCTCTGAGTCTTCCTTCAAGCAAGACTTCGTTTCAGGTAAGGGCAGTCACTTTTCAGCTCAAACGAACTACATCGTTCACGAAGCTCACACGTTTCTCATCTTAACTGACAAGCATTGGATGTTAGAGGACCAGTGCATTCTATCAGTTTCAGAAGAAGATTTGGATTACATATTGTCCTTATGTGTAGGAAACACCGTTCTTTTGTTCTAGGCACATTCATGTTTTTCTGCTGTCTTAGAGACTCTATAAAGCAAGAGTGTGCCTCTCGCTCTAAAGCAGAGTGTGATCAATGGATGAGACAATGTTGTGTTTTTCACTTCAGAAATGTAGTTAAATCCCATGCTCTGAGTCTCCCTACAAGCAAGACTTTGTTTCAGGTAAGGGCTGTCACTTTTCTGCTCAAAGGAACTACATCCTTCACGAAGCTCACACGTTTCTCATCTTAACTGACAACCATTGGATGATAGAGGACCAGTGCATTGTATCAGTTTCAGAAGAAGATTTGGACTACATTTAGTCCGTATGTGTAGGAAACACCGTTCTTTTTTTCTGGGCACACTCAGATTTCCTGCTGTATTAGAGAATCTAGAAAGCAAGAGGGTGCTTCTTGCTCTAAAGCAGAGTGTGATCCATGGATGAGAACTATGCTGTGTGTTTCCCTTCAGAAATGGAGTTAAGTCCCAGGCTCTGTGTCTTCCTACAGGCAAGACTTCGTTTCTGGTAAGGGCAGTCACTTTTCTGCTCAAACGAACTACATCGTTCACGAAACCTCAAACGTTTCTCATCTTAACAGACAAGCATTGGATGTTAGAGGACTAGTGCTTTGTATCACTTTCAGAAGCAGAGTTGTACTAGATATGGTCCGTATGTGTAGAAACACCGTTCTTTTGTTTTCAGCACACTCACGTTTCCTGCTGTCTTAGAGACTTTAGAATTCAAGAGCGTGCTTCTCGCTCTAAAGCAGAGTGTCAACCATGGATGAGACCTATGCTGTATGATTCCGTTCAGAAATGGAGTTAAATCCCAGACTCTGTGTCTTCCTACAGGCAAGACTTCCTTTCAGGTAAGGGCAGTCACTTTTCAGCTCAAACGAACTACATCATTCACAAAGCTCACACGTTTCTCATCTTAACAGACAAGCATTGGATTTTAGAGGACCAGGGTTTTGTATCAGTTTCAGATGCAGAGTTGGACTATATAATGTCCGTAAGGGTAGGAAACACTGTTCTTTTGTTCTCAGCACACTCACATTTCCTGTTGTCTTAGAGAATCTAGAAAGCAAGAGCGTGCTTCTTGTTCTAAAGCAGAGTTTGATCAATGGATGATTACACGGCTGTGTGTTTTACTTCAGAAATGGAGTTAAATCCCAGGCTCTGAGTCTTCCTACAAGCAAGACTTCAATTCAGGTAAGGGCAGTCACTTTTCTGCTCAAACGAACTAGACCGTTCACGAGGCTCACACGTTTCTCATCTTAACTGACAAGGATTGGATGTTAGAGGACCAGTGCTTTGTATCTGTTTCAGAAGCAGATTTGGACTACATAAGGTCCATATGTGTAGGAAACACCCTTCTTTTGTTCTGGGCACACTCAGATTACCTGCTGTATTAGAGAATCTAGAAAGAAAGAGTGTGCTTCTCGCTCTAAAACAGAGTGTGATCCATGGATGAGAACTATGCTGTGTGTTTCCATTCAGAAATGGACTTAAATCCCAGGCTCTGTTTCTTACTACAAGCAAGACTTCGTTCCAGGTAAGGGCAGTCACTTTTCAGTTCAAAGGAACTACATCATTCACTAAGCTCACACGTTTCTCATCTTAACAGACAAGCATTGGCTGTTAGAGGACCAGTGCTTTGTATCAGTTTCAGAAGCAGAGTTGGACTAGATATGGTCCGTATGTGTAGGAAACACCGTTCTTTTGTTCTCAGCAACCTCACGTTTCCTGCTGTCTTAGAGACTCTAGAAAGCACGATCGTGCTTCTTGTTCTAAAGCAGAGTGTGATCAATGGATGAGAACACTGCTGTGTGTTTCACTTCTGAAATGGAGTTAAATCCCATGCTCTGAGTCTTCCTTCAAGCAAGACTTCGTTTCAGGTAAGGGCAGTCACTTTTCTGCTCAAACGAACTATATCTTTCACGAAGCTCACACGTTTCTCATCTTAACTGACAAGCATTGGATGTGAGAGGACCAGTGCATTCTATCAGTTTCAGAAGAAGATTTGGATTACATATTGTCCTTATGTGTAGAAAACACCGTTCTTTTGTTCTAGGCACATTCATGTTTTCCTGCTGTATTAGAGACTCTATAAAGCAAGAGTGTGCTTCTCGCTCTAAAGCAGAGTGTGATCAATGGATGAGACAATGTTGTGTGTTTCACTTCAGAAATGTAGTTAAATCCCATGCTCTGAGTCTCCCTACAAGCAAGACTTTGTTTCAGGTAAGGGCTGTCACTTTTCTGCTCTAAGGAACTACATCCTTCACGAAGCTCACACGTTTCTCATCTTAACTGACAACCATTGGATGTTAGAGGACCAGTGCATTGTATCAGTTTCAGAAGAAGATTTGGACTACATATAGTCCGTATGTGTAGGAAACACCGTTCTTTTGTTCTGGGCACACTCAGATTTCCTGCTGTATTAGAGAATCTAGAAAGCAAGAGGGTGTTTCTTGCTCTAAAGCAGAGTGTGATCCATGGATGAGAACTATGCTGTGTGTTTCCCTTCAGAAATGGAGTTAAATCCCAGGCTCTGTGTCTTCCTACAGGCAAGACTTCGTTTCAGGTAAGGGCAGTCACTTTTTTGCTCAAACGAACTACATCGTTCACGAAGCTCAAACGTTTCTCATCTTCATTGACAAGCATTGGATGTTAGAGGACCACTGCTTTGTATCAGTTTCATAAGAAGAGTTGGACTAGATATCGTCCGTATGTGTAGGAAACACCGTTCTTTTCTTCTCAGCACACTCAGGTTTCCTGCTGGCTTAGAGACTTTAGAAAGCAAGAGCGTGCTTCTCGCTCTAAAGCAGAGTGTGATCCATGGATGAGAACTATGCTGTGTGTTTCCCTTCAGAAATGGAGTTAAATCCCAGGCTCTGTGTCTTCCTACAAGCAAGACTTCGTTTCAGGTAAGGGCAGTCACTTTTCAGCTCAAACGAACTACATCCTTCACTGACCTCACACGTTTCTCATCTTAACAGACAAGCATTGGATGTTAGAGGACTAGTGCTTTGTATCACTTTCAGAAGCAGAGTTGGACTAGATATGGTCCGTATGTGTAGGAACACCGTTCTTTTGTTCTCAGCACACTCACGTTTCCTGCTGTCTTAGAGACTTTAGAAAGCAAGAGCGTGCTTCTCGCTCTAAAGCAGAGTGTCAACCATGGATGAGACCTATGCTGTATGTTTCCGTTCAGAAATGGAGTTAAATCCCAGACTCTGTGTCTTCCTACAGGCAAGACTTCCTTTCAGGTAAGCGCAGTCACTTTTCAGCTCAAACGAACTACATCATTCACAAAGCTCACACGTTTCTCATCTTAAGAGACATGCATTGGAATTTAGAGGACCAGGGTTGTGTATCAGTTTCAGATGCAGAGTTGGACTATATAATGTCCGTAAGGGTAGGAAACACTGTTCTTTTGTTCTCAGCACACTCAGATTTCCTGCTGTCTTAGAGACTCTAGAAAGCAAGAGCGTGCTTCTTGTTCTAAAGCAGAGTTTGATCAATGGATGATTACACTGCTGTGTGTTTTACTTCAGAAATGGAGTTAAATCCCAGGCTCGGAGTCTTCCTACAAGCAAGACTTCAATTCAGGTAAGGGCAGTCACTTTTCTGCTCAAACGAACTACACCGTTCACGAAGCTCACACATTTCTCATCTTAACTGACAAGCATTGGATGTTAGAGGGTCAGTGCTTTCTATCAGTTTCAGAAGCAGATTTGGACTACATATGGTCCATATGTGTAGGAAACACCGTTCTTTTGTTCTGGGCACACTCAGATTTCCTGCTGTCTTAGAGACTCTAGAAAGCAAGAGTGTGCTTCTCGCTCTAAAGCAGAGTGTGATCCATGGATGAGAACTATGCTGTGTGTTTCCCTTCAGAAAAGGAGTTAATTCCCAGGCTCTGTGTCTTCCTACAAGCAAGACTTTGTTTCAGGTAAGGGCAGTCACTTTTCAGCTCAAACGAACTACATCATTCACGGAGCTCACACGTTTCTCATCTTAACAGACAAGCATTGGCTGTTAGAGGACCAGTGCTTTGTATCAGTTTCAGAAGCAGACTTGGACTAGATATGGTCCGTATGTGTAGGAAACACCGTTCTTTTCTTCTCAGCAACCTCACGTTTCCTGCTGTCTTTGAGACTCTAGAAAGCACGATCGTGCTTCTTGTTCTAAAGCAGAGTGTGATCAATGGATGAGAACACTGCTGTGTGTTTCACTTCTGAAATGGAGTTAAATCCCATGCTCTGAGTCTTCCTTCAAGCAAGACTTCGTTTCAGGTAAGGGCAGTCACTTTTCTGCTCAAACGAACTATATCTTTCACGAAGCTCACACGTTTCTCATCTTAACTGACAAGCATTGGATGTTAGAGGACCAGTGCATTCTATCAGTTTCAGAAGAAGATTTGGATTACATATTGTCCTTATGTGTAGGAAACACCGTTCTTTTGTTCTAGGCACATTCATGTTTTACTGCTGTATTAGAGACTCTATAAAGCAAGAGTGTGCTTCTCGCTCTAAAGCAGAGTGTGATCAATGGATGAGACAATGTTGTGTGTTTCACTTCAGAAATGTAGTTAAATCCCATGCTCTGAGTCTCCCTACAAGCAAGACTTTGTTTCAGGTAAGGGCTGTCACTTTTCTGCTCAAAGGAACTACATCCTTCACGAAGCTCACACGTTTCTCATCTTAACTGACAACCATTGGATGTTAGAGGACCAGTGCATTGTATCAGTTTCAGAAGAAGATTTGGACTACATATAGTCCGTATGTGTAGGAAACACCGTTCTTTTGTTCTGGGCACACTCAGATTTCCTGCTGTATTAGAGAACCTAGAAAGCAAGAGGGTGTTTCTTGCTCTAAAGCAGAGTGTGATCCATGGATGAGAACTATGCTGTGTGTTTCCCTTCAGAAATGGAGTTAAATCCCAGGCTCTGTGTCTTCCTACAAGCAAGACTTCGTTTCAGGTAAGGGCAGTCACTTTTCAGCTCAAACGAACTACATCCTTCACTGACCTCACACGTTTCTCATCTTAACAGACAAGCATTGGATGTTAGAGGACTAGTGCTTTGTATCACTTTCAGAAGCAGAGTTGGACTAGATATGGTCCGTATGTGTAGGAACACCGTTCTTTTGTTCTCAGCACACTCACGTTTCCTGCTGTCTTAGAGACTTTAGAAAGCAAGAGCGTGCTTCTCGCTCTAAAGCAGAGTGTCAACCATGGATGAGACCTATGCTGTATGTTTCCGTTCAGAAATGGAGTTAAATCCCAGACTCTGTGTCTTCCTACAGGCAAGACTTCCTTTCAGGTAAGCGCAGTCACTTTTCAGCTCAAACGAACTACATCATTCACAAAGCTCACACGTTTCTCATCTTAAGAGACAAGCATTGGATTTTAGAGGACCAGGGTTTTGTATCAGTTTCAGATGCAGAGTTGGACTATATAATGTCCGTAAGGGTAGGAAACACTGTTCTTTTGTTCTCAGCACACTCAGATTTCCTGCTGTCTTAGAGACTCTAGAAAGCAAGAGCGTGCTTCTTGTTCTAAAGCAGAGTTTGATCAATGGATGATTACACGGCTGTGTGTTTTACTTCAGAAATGGAGTTAAATCCCAGGCTCGGAGTCTTCCTACAAGCAAGACTTCAATTCAGGTAAGGGCAGTCACTTTTCTGCTCAAACGAACTACACCGTTCACGAAGCTCACACATTTCTCATCTTAACTGACAAGCATTGGATGTTAGAGGGTCAGTGCTTTCTATCAGTTTCAGAAGCAGATTTGGACTACATATGGTCCATATGTGTAGGAAACACCGTTCTTTTGTTCTGGGCACACTCAGATTTCCTGCTGTCTTAGAGACTCTAGAAAGCAAGAGTGTGCTTCTCGCTCTAAAGCAGAGTGTGATCCATGGATGAGAACTATGCTGTGTGTTTCCCTTCAGAAAAGGAGTTAAATCCCAGGCTCTGTGTCTTCCTACAAGCAAGACTTTGTTTCAGGTAAGGGCAGTCACTTTTCAGCTCAAACGAACTACATCATTCACGGAGCTCACACGTTTCTCATCTTAACAGACAAGCATTGGCTGTTAGAGGACCAGTGCTTTGTATCAGTTTCAGAAGCAGACTTGGACTAGATATGGTCCGTATGTGTAGGAAACACCGTTCTTTTGTTCTCAGCAACCTCACGTTTCCTGCTGTCTTTGAGACTCTAGAAAGCACGATCGTGCTTCTTGTTCTAAAGCAGAGTGTGATCAATGGATGAGAACACTGCTGTGTGTTTCACTTCTGAAATGGAGTTAAATCCCATGCTCTGAGTCTTCCTTCAAGCAAGACTTCGTTTCAGGTAAGGGCAGTCACTTTTCAGCTCAAACGAACTACATCGTTCACGAAGCTCACACGTTTCTCATCTTAACTGACAAGCATTGGATGTTAGAGGACCAGTGCATTCTATCAGTTTCAGAAGAAGATTTGGATTACATATTGTCCTTATGTGTAGGAAACACCGTTCTTTTGTTCTAGGCACATTCATGTTTTTCTGCTGTCTTAGAGACTCTATAAAGCAAGAGTGTGCCTCTCGCTCTAAAGCAGAGTGTGATCAATGGATGAGACAATGTTGTGTTTTTCACTTCAGAAATGTAGTTAAATCCCATGCTCTGAGTCTCCCTACAAGCAAGACTTTGTTTCAGGTAAGGGCTGTCACTTTTCTGCTCAAAGGAACTACATCCTTCACGAAGCTCACACGTTTCTCATCTTAACTGACAACCATTGGATGATAGAGGACCAGTGCATTGTATCAGTTTCAGAAGAAGATTTGGACTACATTTAGTCCGTATGTGTAGGAAACACCGTTCTTTTTTTCTGGGCACACTCAGATTTCCTGCTGTATTAGAGAATCTAGAAAGCAAGAGGGTGCTTCTTGCTCTAAAGCAGAGTGTGATCCATGGATGAGAACTATGCTGTGTGTTTCCCTTCAGAAATGGAGTTAAGTCCCAGGCTCTGTGTCTTCCTACAGGCAAGACTTCGTTTCTGGTAAGGGCAGTCACTTTTCTGCTCAAACGAACTACATCGTTCACGAAACCTCAAACGTTTCTCATCTTAACAGACAAGCATTGGATGTTAGAGGACTAGTGCTTTGTATCACTTTCAGAAGCAGAGTTGTACTAGATATGGTCCGTATGTGTAGAAACACCGTTCTTTTGTTTTCAGCACACTCACGTTTCCTGCTGTCTTAGAGACTTTAGAATTCAAGAGCGTGCTTCTCGCTCTAAAGCAGAGTGTCAACCATGGATGAGACCTATGCTGTATGATTCCGTTCAGAAATGGAGTTAAATCCCAGACTCTGTGTCTTCCTACAGGCAAGACTTCCTTTCAGGTAAGGGCAGTCACTTTTCAGCTCAAACGAACTACATCATTCACAAAGCTCACACGTTTCTCATCTTAACAGACAAGCATTGGATTTTAGAGGACCAGGGTTTTGTATCAGTTTCAGATGCAGAGTTGGACTATATAATGTCCGTAAGGGTAGGAAACACTGTTCTTTTGTTCTCAGCACACTCACATTTCCTGTTGTCTTAGAGAATCTAGAAAGCAAGAGCGTGCTTCTTGTTCTAAAGCAGAGTTTGATCAATGGATGATTACACGGCTGTGTGTTTTACTTCAGAAATGGAGTTAAATCCCAGGCTCTGAGTCTTCCTACAAGCAAGACTTCAATTCAGGTAAGGGCAGTCACTTTTCTGCTCAAACGAACTAGACCGTTCACGAGGCTCACACGTTTCTCATCTTAACTGACAAGGATTGGATGTTAGAGGACCAGTGCTTTGTATCTGTTTCAGAAGCAGATTTGGACTACATAAGGTCCATATGTGTAGGAAACACCCTTCTTTTGTTCTGGGCACACTCAGATTACCTGCTGTATTAGAGAATCTAGAAAGAAAGAGTGTGCTTCTCGCTCTAAAACAGAGTGTGATCCATGGATGAGAACTATGCTGTGTGTTTCCATTCAGAAATGGACTTAAATCCCAGGCTCTGTTTCTTACTACAAGCAAGACTTCGTTCCAGGTAAGGGCAGTCACTTTTCAGTTCAAAGGAACTACATCATTCACTAAGCTCACACGTTTCTCATCTTAACAGACAAGCATTGGCTGTTAGAGGACCAGTGCTTTGTATCAGTTTCAGAAGCAGAGTTGGACTAGATATGGTCCGTATGTGTAGGAAACACCGTTCTTTTGTTCTCAGCAACCTCACGTTTCCTGCTGTCTTAGAGACTCTAGAAAGCACGATCGTGCTTCTTGTTCTAAAGCAGAGTGTGATCAATGGATGAGAACACTGCTGTGTGTTTCACTTCTGAAATGGAGTTAAATCCCATGCTCTGAGTCTTCCTTCAAGCAAGACTTCGTTTCAGGTAAGGGCAGTCACTTTTCTGCTCAAACGAACTATATCTTTCACGAAGCTCACACGTTTCTCATCTTAACTGACAAGCATTGGATGTGAGAGGACCAGTGCATTCTATCAGTTTCAGAAGAAGATTTGGATTACATATTGTCCTTATGTGTAGAAAACACCGTTCTTTTGTTCTAGGCACATTCATGTTTTCCTGCTGTATTAGAGACTCTATAAAGCAAGAGTGTGCTTCTCGCTCTAAAGCAGAGTGTGATCAATGGATGAGACAATGTTGTGTGTTTCACTTCAGAAATGTAGTTAAATCCCATGCTCTGAGTCTCCCTACAAGCAAGACTTTGTTTCAGGTAAGGGCTGTCACTTTTCTGCTCTAAGGAACTACATCCTTCACGAAGCTCACACGTTTCTCATCTTAACTGACAACCATTGGATGTTAGAGGACCAGTGCATTGTATCAGTTTCAGAAGAAGATTTGGACTACATATAGTCCGTATGTGTAGGAAACACCGTTCTTTTGTTCTGGGCACACTCAGATTTCCTGCTGTATTAGAGAATCTAGAAAGCAAGAGGGTGTTTCTTGCTCTAAAGCAGAGTGTGATCCATGGATGAGAACTATGCTGTGTGTTTCCCTTCAGAAATGGAGTTAAATCCCAGGCTCTGTGTCTTCCTACAGGCAAGACTTCGTTTCAGGTAAGGGCAGTCACTTTTTTGCTCAAACGAACTACATCGTTCACGAAGCTCAAACGTTTCTCATCTTCATTGACAAGCATTGGATGTTAGAGGACCACTGCTTTGTATCAGTTTCATAAGAAGAGTTGGACTAGATATCGTCCGTATGTGTAGGAAACACCGTTCTTTTCTTCTCAGCACACTCAGGTTTCCTGCTGGCTTAGAGACTTTAGAAAGCAAGAGCGTGCTTCTCGCTCTAAAGCAGAGAGTGATCCATGGATGAGAACTATGCTGTGTGTTTCCCTTCAGAAATGGAGTTAAATCCCAGGCTCTGTGTCTTCCTACAAGCAAGACTTCGTTTCAGGTAAGGGCAGTCACTTTTCAGCTCAAACGAACTACATCCTTCACTGACCTCACACGTTTCTCATCTTAACAGACAAGCATTGGATGTTAGAGGACTAGTGCTTTGTATCACTTTCAGAAGCAGAGTTGGACTAGATATGGTCCGTATGTGTAGGAACACCGTTCTTTTGTTCTCAGCACACTCACGTTTCCTGCTGTCTTAGAGACTTTAGAAAGCAAGAGCGTGCTTCTCGCTCTAAAGCAGAGTGTCAACCATGGATGAGACCTATGCTGTATGTTTCCGTTCAGAAATGGAGTTAAATCCCAGACTCTGTGTCTTCCTACAGGCAAGACTTCCTTTCAGGTAAGCGCAGTCACTTTTCAGCTCAAACGAACTACATCATTCACAAAGCTCACACGTTTCTCATCTTAAGAGACATGCATTGGAATTTAGAGGACCAGGGTTGTGTATCAGTTTCAGATGCAGAGTTGGACTATATAATGTCCGTAAGGGTAGGAAACACTGTTCTTTTGTTCTCAGCACACTCAGATTTCCTGCTGTCTTAGAGACTCTAGAAAGCAAGAGCGTGCTTCTTGTTCTAAAGCAGAGTTTGATCAATGGATGATTACACTGCTGTGTGTTTTACTTCAGAAATGGAGTTAAATCCCAGGCTCGGAGTCTTCCTACAAGCAAGACTTCAATTCAGGTAAGGGCAGTCACTTTTCTGCTCAAACGAACTACACCGTTCACGAAGCTCACACATTTCTCATCTTAACTGACAAGCATTGGATGTTAGAGGGTCAGTGCTTTCTATCAGTTTCAGAAGCAGATTTGGACTACATATGGTCCATATGTGTAGGAAACACCGTTCTTTTGTTCTGGGCACACTCAGATTTCCTGCTGTCTTAGAGACTCTAGAAAGCAAGAGTGTGCTTCTCGCTCTAAAGCAGAGTGTGATCCATGGATGAGAACTATGCTGTGTGTTTCCCTTCAGAAAAGGAGTTAATTCCCAGGCTCTGTGTCTTCCTACAAGCAAGACTTTGTTTCAGGTAAGGGCAGTCACTTTTCAGCTCAAACGAACTACATCATTCACGGAGCTCACACGTTTCTCATCTTAACAGACAAGCATTGGCTGTTAGAGGACCAGTGCTTTGTATCAGTTTCAGAAGCAGAGTTGGACTAGATATGGTCCGTATGTGTAGGAAACACCGTTCTTTTCTTCTCAGCAACCTCACGTTTCCTGCTGTCTTTGAGACTCTAGAAAGCACGATCGTGCTTCTTGTTCTAAAGCAGAGTGTGATCAATGGATGAGAACACTGCTGTGTGTTTCACTTCTGAAATGGAGTTAAATCCCATGCTCTGAGTCTTCCTTCAAGCAAGACTTCGTTTCAGGTAAGGGCAGTCACTTTTCTGCTCAAACGAACTATATCTTTCACGAAGCTCACACGTTTCTCATCTTAACTGACAAGCATTGGATGTTAGAGGACCAGTGCATTCTATCAGTTTCAGAAGAAGATTTGGATTACATATTGTCCTTATGTGTAGGAAACACCGTTCTTTTGTTCTAGGCACATTCATGTTTTACTGCTGTATTAGAGACTCTATAAAGCAAGAGTGTGCTTCTCGCTCTAAAGCAGAGTGTGATCAATGGATGAGACAATGTTGTGTGTTTCACTTCAGAAATGTAGTTAAATCCCATGCTCTGAGTCTCCCTACAAGCAAGACTTTGTTTCAGGTAAGGGCTGTCACTTTTCTGCTCAAAGGAACTACATCCTTCACGAAGCTCACACGTTTCTCATCTTAACTGACAACCATTGGATGTTAGAGGACCAGTGCATTGTATCAGTTTCAGAAGAAGATTTGGACTACATATAGTCCGTATGTGTAGGAAACACCGTTCTTTTGTTCTGGGCACACTCAGATTTCCTGCTGTATTAGAGAACCTAGAAAGCAAGAGGGTGTTTCTTGCTCTAAAGCAGAGTGTGATCCATGGATGAGAACTATGCTGTGTGTTTCCCTTCAGAAATGGAGTTAAATCCCAGGCTCTGTGTCTTCCTACAAGCAAGACTTCGTTTCAGGTAAGGGCAGTCACTTTTCAGCTCAAACGAACTACATCCTTCACTGACCTCACACGTTTCTCATCTTAACAGACAAGCATTGGATGTTAGAGGACTAGTGCTTTGTATCACTTTCAGAAGCAGAGTTGGACTAGATATGGTCCGTATGTGTAGGAACACCGTTCTTTTGTTCTCAGCACACTCACGTTTCCTGCTGTCTTAGAGACTTTAGAAAGCAAGAGCGTGCTTCTCGCTCTAAAGCAGAGTGTCAACCATGGATGAGACCTATGCTGTATGTTTCCGTTCAGAAATGGAGTTAAATCCCAGACTCTGTGTCTTCCTACAGGCAAGACTTCCTTTCAGGTAAGCGCAGTCACTTTTCAGCTCAAACGAACTACATCATTCACAAAGCTCACACGTTTCTCATCTTAAGAGACAAGCATTGGATTTTAGAGGACCAGGGTTTTGTATCAGTTTCAGATGCAGAGTTGGACTATATAATGTCCGTAAGGGTAGGAAACACTGTTCTTTTGTTCTCAGCACACTCAGATTTCCTGCTGTCTTAGAGACTCTAGAAAGCAAGAGCGTGCTTCTTGTTCTAAAGCAGAGTTTGATCAATGGATGATTACACGGCTGTGTGTTTTACTTCAGAAATGGAGTTAAATCCCAGGCTCGGAGTCTTCCTACAAGCAAGACTTCAATTCAGGTAAGGGCAGTCACTTTTCTGCTCAAACGAACTACACCGTTCACGAAGCTCACACATTTCTCATCTTAACTGACAAGCATTGGATGTTAGAGGGTCAGTGCTTTCTATCAGTTTCAGAAGCAGATTTGGACTACATATGGTCCATATGTGTAGGAAACACCGTTCTTTTGTTCTGGGCACACTCAGATTTCCTGCTGTCTTAGAGACTCTAGAAAGCAAGAGTGTGCTTCTCGCTCTAAAGCAGAGTGTGATCCATGGATGAGAACTATGCTGTGTGTTTCCCTTCAGAAAAGGAGTTAATTCCCAGGCTCTGTGTCTTCCTACAAGCAAGACTTTGTTTCAGGTAAGGGCAGTCACTTTTCAGCTCAAACGAACTACATCATTCACGGAGCTCACACGTTTCTCATCTTAACAGACAAGCATTGGCTGTTAGAGGACCAGTGCTTTGTATCAGTTTCAGAAGCAGAGTTGGACTAGATATGGTCCGTATGTGTAGGAAACACCGTTCTTTTCTTCTCAGCAACCTCACGTTTCCTGCTGTCTTTGAGACTCTAGAAAGCACGATCGTGCTTCTTGTTCTAAAGCAGAGTGTGATCAATGGATGAGAACACTGCTGTGTGTTTCACTTCTGAAATGGAGTTAAATCCCATGCTCTGAGTCTTCCTTCAAGCAAGACTTCGTTTCAGGTAAGGGCAGTCACTTTTCTGCTCAAACGAACTATATCTTTCACGAAGCTCACACGTTTCTCATCTTAACTGACAAGCATTGGATGTTAGAGGACCAGTGCATTCTATCAGTTTCAGAAGAAGATTTGGATTACATATTGTCCTTATGTGTAGGAAACACCGTTCTTTTGTTCTAGGCACATTCATGTTTTACTGCTGTATTAGAGACTCTATAAAGCAAGAGTGTGCTTCTCGCTCTAAAGCAGAGTGTGATCAATGGATGAGACAATGTTGTGTGTTTCACTTCAGAAATGTAGTTAAATCCCATGCTCTGAGTCTCCCTACAAGCAAGACTTTGTTTCAGGTAAGGGCTGTCACTTTTCTGCTCAAAGGAACTACATCCTTCACGAAGCTCACACGTTTCTCATCTTAACTGACAACCATTGGATGTTAGAGGACCAGTGCATTGTATCAGTTTCAGAAGAAGATTTGGACTACATATAGTCCGTATGTGTAGGAAACACCGTTCTTTTGTTCTGGGCACACTCAGATTTCCTGCTGTATTAGAGAACCTAGAAAGCAAGAGGGTGTTTCTTGCTCTAAAGCAGAGTGTGATCCATGGATGAGAACTATGCTGTGTGTTTCCCTTCAGAAATGGAGTTAAATCCCAGGCTCTGTGTCTTCCTACAAGCAAGACTTCGTTTCAGGTAAGGGCAGTCACTTTTCAGCTCAAACGAACTACATCCTTCACTGACCTCACACGTTTCTCATCTTAACAGACAAGCATTGGATGTTAGAGGACTAGTGCTTTGTATCACTTTCAGAAGCAGAGTTGGACTAGATATGGTCCGTATGTGTAGGAACACCGTTCTTTTGTTCTCAGCACACTCACGTTTCCTGCTGTCTTAGAGACTTTAGAAAGCAAGAGCGTGCTTCTCGCTCTAAAGCAGAGTGTCAACCATGGATGAGACCTATGCTGTATGTTTCCGTTCAGAAATGGAGTTAAATCCCAGACTCTGTGTCTTCCTACAGGCAAGACTTCCTTTCAGGTAAGCGCAGTCACTTTTCAGCTCAAACGAACTACATCATTCACAAAGCTCACACGTTTCTCATCTTAAGAGACAAGCATTGGATTTTAGAGGACCAGGGTTTTGTATCAGTTTCAGATGCAGAGTTGGACTATATAATGTCCGTAAGGGTAGGAAACACTGTTCTTTTGTTCTCAGCACACTCAGATTTCCTGCTGTCTTAGAGACTCTAGAAAGCAAGAGCGTGCTTCTTGTTCTAAAGCAGAGTTTGATCAATGGATGATTACACGGCTGTGTGTTTTACTTCAGAAATGGAGTTAAATCCCAGGCTCGGAGTCTTCCTACAAGCAAGACTTCAATTCAGGTAAGGGCAGTCACTTTTCTGCTCAAACGAACTACACCGTTCACGAAGCTCACACATTTCTCATCTTAACTGACAAGCATTGGATGTTAGAGGGTCAGTGCTTTCTATCAGTTTCAGAAGCAGATTTGGACTACATATGGTCCATATGTGTAGGAAACACCGTTCTTTTGTTCTGGGCACACTCAGATTTCCTGCTGTCTTAGAGACTCTAGAAAGCAAGAGTGTGCTTCTCGCTCTAAAGCAGAGTGTGATCCATGGATGAGAACTATGCTGTGTGTTTCCCTTCAGAAAAGGAGTTAAATCCCAGGCTCTGTGTCTTCCTACAAGCAAGACTTTGTTTCAGGTAAGGGCAGTCACTTTTCAGCTCAAACGAACTACATCATTCACGGAGCTCACACGTTTCTCATCTTAACAGACAAGCATTGGCTGTTAGAGGACCAGTGCTTTGTATCAGTTTCAGAAGCAGACTTGGACTAGATATGGTCCGTATGTGTAGGAAACACCGTTCTTTTGTTCTCAGCAACCTCACGTTTCCTGCTGTCTTTGAGACTCTAGAAAGCACGATCGTGCTTCTTGTTCTAAAGCAGAGTGTGATCAATGGATGAGAACAATGCTGTGTGTTTCACTTCTGAAATGGAGTTAAATCCCATGCTCTGAGTCTTCCTTCAAGCAAGACTTCGTTTCAGGTAAGGGCAGTCACTTTTCAGCTCAAACGAACTACATCGTTCACGAAGCTCACACGTTTCTCATCTTAACTGACAAGCATTGGATGTTAGAGGACCAGTGCATTCTATCAGTTTCAGAAGAAGATTTGGATTACATATTGTCCTTATGTGTAGGAAACACCGTTCTTTTGTTCTAGGCACATTCATGTTTTTCTGCTGTCTTAGAGACTCTATAAAGCAAGAGTGTGCCTCTCGCTCTAAAGCAGAGTGTGATCAATGGATGAGACAATGTTGTGTTTTTCACTTCAGAAATGTAGTTAAATCCCATGCTCTGAGTCTCCCTACAAGCAAGACTTTGTTTCAGGTAAGGGCTGTCACTTTTCTGCTCAAAGGAACTACATCCTTCACGAAGCTCACACGTTTCTCATCTTAACTGACAACCATTGGATGATAGAGGACCAGTGCATTGTATCAGTTTCAGAAGAAGATTTGGACTACATTTAGTCCGTATGTGTAGGAAACACCGTTCTTTTTTTCTGGGCACACTCAGATTTCCTGCTGTATTAGAGAATCTAGAAAGCAAGAGGGTGCTTCTTGCTCTAAAGCAGAGTGTGATCCATGGATGAGAACTATGCTGTGTGTTTCCCTTCAGAAATGGAGTTAAGTCCCAGGCTCTGTGTCTTCCTACAGGCAAGACTTCGTTTCTGGTAAGGGCAGTCACTTTTCTGCTCAAACGAACTACATCGTTCACGAAACCTCAAACGTTTCTCATCTTAACAGACAAGCATTGGATGTTAGAGGACCAGTGCTTTGTATCAGTTTCAGAAGCAGAGTTGGACTAGATATGGTCCGTATGTGTAGGAAACACCGTTCTTTTGTTCTCAGCACAGTCACGTTTCCTGCTTTCTTAGAGACTCTAGAAAGCAAGAGCGTGCTTCTTGTTCTAAAGCAGAGTGTGACCAATGGATGAGACAATGCTGTGTGTTTCACTTCACAATTGGAGTTAAATCCCAGGCTCTGAGTCTCCCTACAAGCAAGACTTCATTTCAGGTAAGGGCAGTCACTTTTCTGCTCAAAGGAACTACATCTTTCACGAAGCTCACACGTTTCTCATCTTAACTGACAAGCATTGGATATTAGAGGACCAGTGCATTGTATCAGTTTCAGAAGAAGATTAGGACTACATATAGTCCGTATGTGTAGGAAACACCGTTCTTTTGTTCTGGGCACAATCAGATTTCCTGCTGTATTAGAGACTCTAGAAAGCAAGAGCGTGCTTCTTGCTCTAAAGCAGAGTGTGATCCATGGATGAGAACTATGCTGTGTGTTTCCCTTCAGAATTGGAGTTAAATCCCAGGCTCTGTGTCTTCCTACAGGCAAGACTTCGTTTCAGGTAAGGGCAGTCACTTTTCTGCTCAAACTAACTACATCGTTCACGAAGCTCACACATTTCTCATCTTAACTGACAAGCATTGGATGTTAGAGGGTCAGTGCTTTGTATCACTTTCAGAAGCAGATTTGGACTACATATGGTCCATATATGTGGGAAACACCGTTCTTTTGTTCTGGGCACACTCAGATTTCCTGCTGTCTTAGAGACTCTAGAAAGCAAGAGTGTGCTTCTCGCTCTAAAGCAGAGTGTGATCCATGGATGAGAACTATGCTGTGTGTTTCCCTTCAGAAATGGAGTTAAATCCCAGGCTCTGTGTCTTCCTACAAGCAAGACTTTGTTTCAGGTAAGGGCAGTCACTTTTCAGCTCAAACGAACTACATCATTCACGGAGCTCACACGTTTCTCATCTTAACAGACAAGCATTGGCTGTTAGAGGACCAGTGCTTTGTATCAGTTTCAGAAGCAGAGTTGGACTAGATATGGTCCGTATGTGTAGGAAACACCGTTCTTTTGTTCTCAGCAACTTCACATTTCCTGCTGTCTTAGAGACTCTAGAAAGCACGATCGTGCTTCTTGTTCTAAAGCAGAGTGTGATCAATGGATGAGAACACTGCTGTGTGTTTCACTTCAGAAATGGTGTTAAATCCCATGCTCTGAGTCTTCCTTCAAGCAAGACTTCGTTTCAGGTAAGGGCAGTCACTTTCCAGCTCAAACGAACTACATCCTTCACTGAGCTCACACGTTTCTCATCTTAACAGACAAGCATTGGATGTTAGAGGACCAGTGCATTGTATCAGTTTCAGAAGAAGATTTGGACTACATATGGGACGTATGTGTAGGAAACACCCTTCTTTTTTTCCGGGCACACTCAGATTTCCTGGTGTATTAGAGAATCTAGAAAGCAAGAGTGTGCTTCTCGATCTAAAGCAGAGTATGATCCATGGATGAGAACTATGCTGTGTGTTTCCCTTCAGAAATGGACTAAAATCCCAGGCTCTGTGTCTTCCTACAAGCAAGACTTCATTTCAGGTAAGGGCAGTCACTTTTCAGTTCAAAGGACCTACATCATTCACTAAGCTCACACGTTTCTCATCTGAAATGACAAGCATTGGATGTTAGAGGACCAGTGCTTTGTATCACTTTCAGAAGCAGAGTTGGACTAGATATGGTCCGTATGTGTAGGAACACAGTTCTTTTGTTCTCAGCACACTCACGTTTCCTGCTGGCTTAGAGACTTTAGAAAGCAAGAGCGTGCTTCTCGCTCTAAAGCAGAGTGTGATCCATGGATGAGAACTATGCTGTGTGTTTCCCTTCAGAAATGGAGTTAAATCCCATGCTCTGAGTCTCCCTACAAGCAAGACTTTGTTTCAGGTAAGGGCTCTCACTTTTCTGCTCAAAGGAACTACATCCTTCACGAAGCTCACACGTTTCTCATCTTAACTGACAACCATTGGATGTTAGAGGACCAGTGCATTGTATCAGTTTCAGAAGAAGATTTGGACTACATATAGTCCGTATGTGTAGGAAACACCGTTCTTTTGTTCTGGGCACACTCAGATTTCCTGCTGTATTAGAGAATCTAGAAAGCAAGGGGGTGCTTCTTGCTCTAAAGCAGAGTGTGATGCATGGATGAGAACTATGCTGTGTGTTTCCCTTCAAAAATGGAGTTAAATCCCAGGCTGTGTTTCTTCCTACAGGCAAGACTTCGTTTCAGGTAAGGGCAGTCACTTTTCTGCTCAAAGGAACTACGTCGTTCACGAAGCTCAAACGTTTCTCATCTTAATTGACAAGCATTGGATGTTAGAGGACCACTGCTTTGTATCAGTTTCAGAAGAAGAGTTGGACTAGATATCGTCCGTATGTGTAGGAAACACCGTTCATTTCTTCTCAGCACACTCACATTTCCTGCTGGCTTAGAGACTTTAGAAAGCAAGAGCATGCTTCTCGCTCTAAAGCAGAGTGTGATCCTTGGATGAGAACTATGCTGTGTGTTTCCCTTCAGAAATGGACTTAAATCCCAGGCTCTGTGTCTTCTTACAAGCCAGACTTCGTTTCAGGTAAGGGCAGTCACTTTTCAGCTCAAACGAACTACATCCTTCACTAAGCTCACACATTTCTCATCTTAACAGACAAGCATTGGATGTTAGAGGACCAGTGCTTTGTATCAGTTTCAGAAGCAGAGTTGGACTAGATATGGTCTGTATGTGTAGGAACACCGTTCTTTTGTTCTCAGCACACTCAATTTCCTGCTGTCTTAGAGACTTTAGAAAGCAAGAGCGTGCTTCTCGCTCTAAAGCAGAGTGTGAACCATGGATGCGACCTATGCTGTATGTTTCCGTTCAGAAATGGAGTTAAATCCCAGACTCTGTGTCTTCCTACAGGCAAGACTTCCTTTCAGGTAAGGGCAGTCACTTTTCAGCTCAAACGAACTACATCATTCACGAAGCTCACACGTTTCTCATCTTAACAGACAAGCATTGGATTTTAGAGGACCAGTGTTTTGTATCAGTTTCAGATGCAGAGTTGGACTATATAATGTCCGTAAGGGTAGGAAACACTGTTCTTTTGTTCTCAGCACACTCACATTTCCTGCTGTCTTAGAGAATCTAGAAAGCAAGAGCGTGCTTCTTGTTCTAAAGCAGAGTTTGATCAATGGATGATTACACGGCTGTGTGTTTTACTTCAGAAATGGAGTTAAATCCCAGGCTCTAAGTCTTCATACAAGCAAGGCTTCAATTCAGATAAGGGCAGTCAATTTTCTGCTCAAACGAACTACACCATTCACGAGGCTCACACGTTTCTCATCTTAACTGACAAGCATTGGATGTATTATGTTCAGTGCTTTGTATCAGTTTCAGAAGCAGATTTGGACTACATAAGGTCTATATGTGTAGGAAACACCCTTCTTTTGTTCTGGGCACACTCAGATTTCCTGCTGTATTAGAGAATCGAGAAAGCAAGAGTGTGCTTCTCGCTCTAAAGCAGAGTGTGAACCATGGAGGAGAACTATACTGTGTGTTTCCCTTCAGAAATGGACTTAAATCCCAGGTTCTGTGTCTTACTACAAGCAAGACTTCGTTTCAGGTAAGGGCAGTAACTTTTCTGCTCAAATGAACTACATCATTCACGAAGCTCACACGTTTCTCATCTTAATTGACAAGCATTGGATGTTAGAGGACCAGTGTTTTGTATCAGTTTCAGAAGAAGAGTTGGACTAGATATGGTCCATATGTGTAGGAAACACCGTTCTTTTGTTCTGGGCACACTCAGATTTCCTGCTGTATTAGAAATTCTAGAATGCAAGAGCGTGCTTCTTGTTCTAAAGCAGAGTGTGATCCATGGATGAGAACTATGCTGTGTGTTTCCCTTCAGAAATGGAGTTAAATCCCAGGCTCTGTGTCTTCCTACAAGCAAGACTTCGTTTCAGGTAAGGGCAGTCACTTTTCAGCTCAAACGAACTACATCGTTCACTGAGCTCACACATTTCTCATCTTAACAGACAAGCATTGGATGTTAGAGGACCAGTGCTTTGTATCAGTTTCAGAAGCAGAGTTGGAATAGATATGGTCCATATGTGTAGGAAACTCTGTTCTTTTGTTCTCAGCACACTCACGTTTCCTGCTGTCTTAGAGACTCTAGAAAGCAAGAGCGTGCTTCTTGTTCTAAAGCAGAGTGTGATCAACGGATGAGATAATGCTGTGTGTTTCACTTCAGAATTGGAGTTAAATCCCAGGCTCTGAGTCTCCCTACAAGCAAGACTTCGTTTCAGGTAAGGGCAGTCACTTTTCTGCTCAAAGGAACTACATCGTTCACGAAGCTCACACGTTTCTCATCTTAACTGACAAGCATTGGATATTAGAGGACCAGTGCATTGTATCAGTTTCAGAAGAAGATTAGGACTACATATAGTCCGTATGTGTAGGAAACACCGTTCTTTTGTTCTGGGCACAAGCAGATTTCCTGCTGTATTAGAGACTCTAGAAAGCAAGAGCGTGCTTCTTGCTCTAAAGCAGAGTGTGATCCATGGATGAGAACTATGCTGTGTGTTTCCCTTCAGAAATGGAGTTAAATCCCAGGCTCTGTGTCTTGCTACAAGCAAGACTTCGTTTCAGGTAAGGGCAGTCACTTTTCTGCTCAAACTAACTACATCGTTCACGAAGCTCACACATTTCTCATCTTAACTGACAAGCATTGGATGTTAGAGGGTCAGTGTTTTGTATCAGTTTCAGAAGCAGATTTGGACTACATATGGTCCATATGTGTAGGAAACACCGTTCTTTTGTTCTGGGCACACTCAGATTTCTTGCTGGATTAGAGAGTGTAGAAAGCTAGAGTGTGCTTCTCGCTCTAAAGCAGAGTGTGATCCATGGATGAGTACTATGCTGTGTGTTTCCCTTCAGAAATGGATTTAAATCCCAGGCTCTGTGTCTTACTACAAGCAATACTTTGTTTCAGGTAAGGGCAGTCACTTTTCAGTTCAAAGGAACTACATCATTCACAAAGCTCACACTTTTCTCATCTTAACTGACAAGCACTGGATGTTAGAGGACCAGTGCATTCTATCAGTTTCAGAAGAAGATTTGGACTACATATAGTCTGTATGTGTAGGAAACACCGTTCTTTTGTTCTGGCACACTCAGATTTCCTGCTGTATTAGAGAATCTAGAAAGCAAGAGCGTGCTTCTCGCTCTAAAGCAGAGTGTGATCCATGGATGAGAACTATGCTGTGTGTTTCCCTTCAAAAATGGAGTTAAATCCCAGGCTGTGTGTCTTCCTACAGGCAAGACTTCGTTTCAGGTAAGGGCAGTCACTTTTCTGCTCAAACGAACTACATCGTTCACGAAGCTCAAACGTTTCTCATCTTAATTGACAAGCATTGGATGTTAGATGACCACTGCTTTGTATCAGTTTCAGAAGAAGAGTTGGACTAGATATCGTCCGTATGTGTAGGAAACACCGTTCATTTCTTCTCAGCACACTCACATTTCCTGCTGGCTTAGAGACTTTAGAAAGCAAGAGCGTGCTTCTCGCTCTAAAGCAGAGTGTGATCCATGGATGAGAACTATGCTGTGTGTTTCCCTTCAGAAATGGACTTAAATCCCAGGCTCTGTGTCTTCTTACAAGCAAGACTTCGTTTCAGGTAAGGGCAGTCACTTTTCAGCTCAAACGAACTACATCCTTCACTGAGCTCACACGTTTCTCATCTTAACAGACAAGCATTGGATGTTAGAGGACCAGTGCTTTGTATCAGTTTCAGAAGCAGAGTTGGACTAGATATGGTCTGTATGTGTAGGAACACCGTTCTTTTGTTCTCAGCACACTCACGTTTCCTGCTGTCTTAGAGACTTTAGAAAGCAAGAGCGTGCTTCTCGCTCTAAAGCAGAGTGTGAACCATGGATGAGACCTATGCTGTATGTTTCCGTTCAGAAATGGAGTTAAATCCCAGACTCTGTGTCTTCCTACAGGCAAGACTTCCTTTCAGGTAAGGGCAGTCACTTTTCAGCTCAAACGAACTACATCATTCATGAAGCTCACACGTTTCTCATCTTAACAGACAAGCATTGGATTTTAGAGGACCAGTGTTTTGTATCAGTTTCAGATGCAGGTTGGACTATATAATGTCCGTAAGGGTAGGAAACACTGTTCTTTTGTTCTCAGGACACTCACATTTCCTGCTGTCTTAGAGAATCTAGAAAGCAAGAGCGTTCTTCTTGTTCTAAAGCAGAGTTTGATCAATGGATGATTACACGGCTGTGTGTTTTACTTCAGAAATGGAGTTAAATCCCAGGCTCTGAGTCTTCATACAAGCAAGACTTCAATTCAGATAAGGGCAGTCACTTTTCTGCTCAAACGAACTACACCGTTCACGAGGCTCACACGTTTCTCATCTTAACTGACAAGCATTGGATGTAAGATGGTCAGTGCTTTGTATCAGTTTCAGAAGCAGATTTGGACTACATAAGGTCCATATGTGTAGGAAACACCCTTCTTTTGTTCTGGGCACACTCAGATTCCCTGCTGTATTAGAGAATCTAGAAAGAAAGAGTGTGCTTCTCGCTCTAAAGCAGAGTGTGATCCATGGATGAGAACTATGCTGTGTGTTTCCATTCAGAAATGGAGTTAAATCCCAGGCTCTGTGTCTTCCTACAGGCAAGACTTCGTTTCAGGTAAGGGCAGTCAGTTTTCTGCTCAAACGAACTACATAGTTCACGAAGCTCAAACGTTTCTCATCTTAATTGACAAGCATTGGATGTTAGAGGACCACTGCTTTGTATCAGTTTCAGAAGAAGAGTTGGACTAGATATGGTCCATATGTGTAGGAAACACCGTTCTTTTGTTCTGGGCACACTCAGATTTCCTGCTGTATTAGAAATTCTAGAAAGCAAGAGCGTGCTTCTCACTCTAAAGCAGAGTGTGATCCATGGATGAGAACTATGCTGTGTGTTTCACTTCAGAAATGGAGTTAAATCTCAGGCTCTGAGTCTTCCTACAAGCAAGACTTCGTTTCAGGTAAGGGCAGTCACTTTCCAGCTCAAAGGAACTACATCCTTCACGAAGCTCACACGTTTCTCATCTTAACAGACAAGCATTGGATTTTAGAGGACCAGTGCTTTGTATCAGTTTCAGATGCAGAGTTGGACTATATAATGTCCGTAAGGGTAGGAAACACTGTTCTTTTGTTCTCAGCACACTCACCTTTTCTGCTGTCTTAGAGACTCTAGAATGCAAGAGCGTGCTTCTTGTTCTAAAGCAGAGATTGATCAATGGATGATTACACGGCTGTGAGTTTTACTTCAGAAATGGAGTTAAATCCCAGGCTCTGAGTCTTCCAACAAGGAAGACTTCAATTCAGGTAAGGGCAGTCACTTTTCTGCTCAAACAAACTACACCGTTCACGAAGCTCACACGTTTCTCATCTTTACTGACAAGCATTGGATGTAAGATGGTCAGTGCTTTGTATCAGTTTCAGAAGCAGATTTGGATTACATATGGTAAATATGTGTAGGAAACACCCTTCTTTTGTTCTGGGCACACTCAGATTTCCTGCTGTATTAGAGAATCGAGAAAGCAAGAGTGTGCTTCTCGCTCTAAAGCAGAGTGTGAACCATGGATGAGAACTATGCTGTGTGTTTCCCTTCAGAAATGGACTTAAATCCCAGGCTCTGTGTCTTACTACAAGCAAGACTTCGTTTCAGGTAAGGGCAATCACTTTTCAGCTCAAACGAACTACATCGTTCACTGAGCTCACACATTTCTCATCTTAACAGACAAGCATTGGATGTTAGAGGACCAGTGATTTGTATCAGTTTCAGAAGCAGAGTTGTACTACATATTGTCCGTATTTGTAGGAAACACCGTTCTTTTGTTCTCAGCACACTCACGTTTCTTGCTGTCTTAGAGACTCTAGGAAGCAAGAGCGTACTTCTTGTTCTAAAGCAGAGTGTCATCAATGGATGAGACAATGCAGTGTGTTTCATTTCAGAAATGGAGTTAAATCCCAGGCTCTGAGTCTCCCTACAAGCAAGACTTCGTTTCAAGTTAGGGCAGTCACTTTTCTGCTCAAAGGAACTACATCATTCACGAAGCTCACACGTTTCTCATCTTAACTGACAAGCATTGGATGTTAGAGTACCAGTGCATTGTATCAGTTTCAGAAGAAGATTAGGACTACATATAGTCCGTATGTGTAGGAAACACCGTTCTTTTGTTCTGGGCACAAGCAGATTTCCTGCTGTATTAGAGACTCTAGAAAGCAAGAGCGTGCTTCTTGCTCTAAAGCAGAGTGTGATCCATGGATGAGAACTATGCTGTGTGTTTCCCTTCAGAAATGGAGTTAAATCCCAGGCTCTGTGTCTTGCTACAAGCAAGACTTCGTTTCAGGTAAGGGCAGTCACTTTTCTGCTCAAACTAACTACATCGTTCACGAAGCTCACACATTTCTCATCTTAACTGACAAGCATTGGATGTTAGAGGGTCAGTGCTTTGTATCAGTTTCAGAAGCAGATTTGGACTACATATGGTCCATATGTGTAGGAAACACCGTTCTTTTGTTCTGGGCACACTCAGATTTCTTGCTGGATTAGAGAGTGTAGAAAGCTAGAGTGTGCTTCTCGCTCTAAAGCAGAGTGTGATCCATGGATGAGTACTATGCTGTGTGTTTCCCTTCAGAAATGGATTTAAATCCCAGGCTCTGTGTCTTACTACAAGCAATACTTCGTTTCAGGTAAGGGCAGTCACTTTTCAGCTCAAACGTACTACATCATTCACGGAGCTCACACGTTTCTCATCTTAACAGACAAGCATTGGCTGTTAGAGGACCAGTGCTTTGTATCAGTTTCAGAAGCAGAGTTGGACTAGATATGGTCCGTATGTGTAGGAAACACCGTTCTTTTGTTCTCAGCAACCTCACGTTTCCTGCTGTCTTAGAGACTCTAGAAAGCACGATCGTGCTTCTTGTTCTAAAGCAGAGTGTGATCAATGGATGAGAACACTGCTGTGTGTTTCACTTCTGAAATGGAGTTAAATCCCATGCTCTGAGTCTTCCTTCAAGCAAGACTTCGTTTCAGGTAAGGGCAGTCACTTTTCTGCTCAAACGAACTATATCTTTCACGAAGCTCACACGTTTCTCATCTTAACTGACAAGCATTGGATGTGAGAGGACCAGTGCATTCTATCAGTTTCAGAAGAAGATTTGGATTACATATTGTCCTTATGTGTAGGAAACACCGTTCTTTTGTTCTAGGCTCATTCATGTTTTCCTGCTGTATTAGAGACTCTATAAAGCAAGAGTGTGCTTCTCGCTCTAAAGCAGAGTGTGATCAATGGATGAGACAATGTTGTGTGTTTCACTTCAGAAATGTAGTTAAATCCCATGCTCTGAGTCTCCCTACAAGCAAGACTTTGTTTCAGGTAAGGGCTGTCACTTTTCTGCTCTAAGGAACTACATCCTTCACGAAGCTCACACGTTTCTCATCTTAACTGACAAGCATTGGATGTTAGAGTACCAGTGCATTGTATCAGTTTCAGAAGAAGATTAGGACTACATATAGTCCGTATGTGTAGGAAACACCGTTCTTTTGTTCTGGGCACAAGCAGATTTCCTGCTGTATTAGAGACTCTAGAAAGCAAGAGCGTGCTTCTTGCTCTAAAGCAGAGTGTGATCCATGGATGAGAACTATGCTGTATGTTTCCGTTCAGAAATGGAGTTAAATCCCAGACTCTGTGTCTTCCTACAGGCAAGACTTCCTTTCAGGTAAGCGCAGTCACTTTTCAGCTCAAACGAACTACATCATTCACAAAGCTCACACGTTTCTCATCTTAAGAGACAAGCATTGGAATTTAGAGGACCAGGGTTGTGTATCAGTTTCAGATGCAGAGTTGGACTATATAATGTCCGTAAGGGTAGGAAACACTGTTCTTTTGTTCTCAGCACACTCAGATTTCCGGCTGTCTTAGAGACTCTAGAAAGCAAGAGCGTGCTTCTTGTTCTAAAGCAGAGTTTGATCAATGGATGATTACACGGCTGTGTGTTTTACTTCAGAAATGGAGTTAAATCCCAGGCTCGGAGTCTTCCTACAAGCAAGACTTCAATTCAGGTAAGGGCAGTCACTTTTCTGCTCAAACGAACTACACCGTTCACGAAGCTCACACATTTCTCATCTTAACTGACAAGCATTGGATGTTAGAGGGTCAGTGCTTTCTATCAGTTTCAGAAGCAGATTTGGACTACATATGGTCCATATGTGTAGGAAACACCGTTCTTTTGTTCTGGGCACACTCAGATTTCCTGCTGTCTTAGAGACTCTAGAAAGCAAGAGTGTGCTTCTCGCTCTAAAGCAGAGTGTGATCCATGGATGAGAACTATGCTGTGTGTTTCCCTTCAGAAAAGGAGTTAAATCCCAGGCTCTGTGTCTTCCTACAAGCAAGACTTTGTTTCAGGTAAGGGCAGTCACTTTTCAGCTCAAACGAACTACATCATTCACGGAGCTCACACGTTTCTCATCTTAACAGACAAGCATTGGCTGTTAGAGGACCAGTGCTTTGTATCAGTTTCAGAAGCAGAGTTGGACTAGATATGGTCCGTATGTGTAGGAAACACCGTTCTTTTCTTCTCAGCAACCTCACGTTTCCTGCTGTCTTTGAGACTCTAGAAAGCACGATCGTGCTTCTTGTTCTAAAGCAGAGTGTGATCAATGGATGAGAACACTGCTGTGTGTTTCACTTCTGAAATGGAGTTAAATCCCATGCTCTGAGTCTTCCTTCAAGCAAGACTTCGTTTCAGGTAAGGGCAGTCACTTTTCTGCTCAAACGAACTATATCTTTCACGAAGCTCACACGTTTCTCATCTTAACTGACAAGCATTGGATGTGAGAGGACCAGTGCATTCTATCAGTTTCAGAAGAAGATTTGGATTACATATTGTCCTTATGTGTAGGAAACACCGTTCTTTTGTTCTAGGCACATTCATGTTTTACTGCTGTATTAGAGACTCTATAAAGCAAGAGTGTGCTTCTCGCTCTAAAGCAGAGTGTGATCAATGGATGAGACAATGTTGTGTGTTTCACTTCAGAAATGTAGTTAAATCCCATGCTCTGAGTCTCCCTACAAGCAAGACTTTGTTTCAGGTAAGGGCTGTCACTTTTCTGCTCAAAGGAACTACATCCTTCACGAAGCTCACACGTTTCTCATCTTAACTGACAACCATTGGATGTTAGAGGACCAGTGCATTGTATCAGTTTCAGAAGAAGATTTGGACTACATATAGTCCGTATGTGTAGGAAACACCGTTCTTTTGTTCTGGGCACACTCAGATTTCCTGCTGTATTAGAGAACCTAGAAAGCAAGAGGGTGTTTCTTGCTCTAAAGCAGAGTGTGATCCATGGATGAGAACTATGCTGTGTGTTTCCCTTCAGAAATGGAGTTAAATCCCAGGCTCTGTGTCTTCCTACAAGCAAGACTTCGTTTCAGGTAAGGGCAGTCACTTTTCAGCTCAAACGAACTACATCCTTCACTGACCTCACACGTTTCTCATCTTAACAGACAAGCATTGGATGTTAGAGGACTAGTGCTTTGTATCACTTTCAGAAGCAGAGTTGGACTAGATATGGTCCGTATGTGTAGGAACACCGTTCTTTTGTTCTCAGCACACTCACGTTTCCTGCTGTCTTAGAGACTTTAGAAAGCAAGAGCGTGCTTCTCGCTCTAAAGCAGAGTGTCAACCATGGATGAGACCTATGCTGTATGTTTCCGTTCAGAAATGGAGTTAAATCCCAGACTCTGTGTCTTCCTACAGGCAAGACTTCCTTTCAGGTAAGCGCAGTCACTTTTCAGCTCAAACGAACTACATCATTCACAAAGCTCACACGTTTCTCATCTTAAGAGACAAGCATTGGATTTTAGAGGACCAGGGTTTTGTATCAGTTTCAGATGCAGAGTTGGACTATATAATGTCCGTAAGGGTAGGAAACACTGTTCTTTTGTTCTCAGCACACTCAGATTTCCTGCTGTCTTAGAGACTCTAGAAAGCAAGAGCGTGCTTCTTGTTCTAAAGCAGAGTTTGATCAATGGATGATTACACGGCTGTGTGTTTTACTTCAGAAATGGAGTTAAATCCCAGGCTCGGAGTCTTCCTACAAGCAAGACTTCAATTCAGGTAAGGGCAGTCACTTTTCTGCTCAAACGAACTACACCGTTCACGAAGCTCACACATTTCTCATCTTAACTGACAAGCATTGGATGTTAGAGGGTCAGTGCTTTCTATCAGTTTCAGAAGCAGATTTGGACTACATATGGTCCATATGTGTAGGAAACACCGTTCTTTTGTTCTGGGCACACTCAGATTTCCTGCTGTCTTAGAGACTCTAGAAAGCAAGAGTGTGCTTCTCGCTCTAAAGCAGAGTGTGATCCATGGATGAGAACTATGCTGTGTGTTTCCCTTCAGAAAAGGAGTTAAATCCCAGGCTCTGTGTCTTCCTACAAGCAAGACTTTGTTTCAGGTAAGGGCAGTCACTTTTCTGATCAAACGAACTACATCATTCACGGAGCTCACACGTTTCTCATCTTAACAGACAAGCATTGGCTGTTAGAGGACCAGTGCTTTGTATCAGTTTCAGAAGCAGAGTTGGACTAGATATGGTACGTATGTGTAGGAAACACCGTTCTTTTGTTCTCAGCAACCTCACGTTTCCTGCTGTCTTTGAGACTCTAGAAAGCACGATCGTGCTTCCTGTTCTAAAGCAGAGTGTGATCAATGGATGAGAACACTGCTGTGTGTTTCACTTCTGAAATGGAGTTAAATCCCATGCTCTGAGTCTTCCTTCAAGCAAGACTTCGTTTCAGGTAAGGGCAGTCACTTTTCTGCTCAAACGAACTATATCTTTCACGAAGCTCACACGTTTCTCATCTTAACTGACAAGCATTGGATGTTAGAGGACCAGTGCATTCTATCAGTTTCAGAAGAAGATTTGGATTACATATTGTCCTTTTGTGTAGGAAACACCGTTCTTTTGTTCTAGGCACATTCATTTTTTCCTGCTGTATTAGAGACTCTGTAAAGCAAGAGTGTGCTTCTCGCTCTAAAGCAGAGTGTGATCAATGGATGAGACAATGTTGTGTGTTTCACTTCAGAAATGTAGTTAAATCCCATGCTCTGAGTCTCCCTACAAGCAAGACTTTGTTTCAGGTAAGGGCTGTCACTTTTCTGCTTAAAGGAACTACATCCTTCACGAAGCTCACACGTTTCTCATCTTAACTGACAACCATTGGATGTTAGAGGACCAGTGCATTGTATCAGTTTCAGAAGAAGATTTGGACTACATATAGTCCGTATGTGTAGGAAACACCGTTCATTTGTTCTGGGCACACTCAGATTTCCTGCTGTATTAGAGAATCTAGAAAGCAAGAGTGTGCTTCTTGCTCTAAAGCAGAGTGTGATCCATGGATGAGAACTATGCTGTGTGTTTCCCTTCAGAAATGGAGTTAAATCCCAGGCTCTGTGTCTTCCTACAAGCAAGACTTCGTTTCAGGTAAGGCCAGTCACTTTTCAGCTCAAACGAACTACATCATTCACTAAGCTCACACGTTTCTCATCTTAACAGACAAGCATTGGCTGTTAGAGGACCAGTGCTTTGTATCAGTTTCAGAAGCAGAGTTGGACTAGATATGGTCCGTATGTGTAGGAAACACCGTTCTTTTGTTCTCAGCACAGTCACGTTTCCTGCTTTCTTAGAGACTCTAGAAAGCAAGAGCGTGCTTCTTGTTCTAAAGCAGAGTGTGACCAATGGATGAGACAATGCTGTGTGTTTCACTTCAGAATTGGAGTTAAATCCCAGGCTCTGAGTCTCCCTACAAGCAAGACTTCATTTCAGGTAAGGGCAGTCACTTTTCTGCTCAAAGGAACTACATCTTTCACGAAGCTCACACGTTTCTCATCTTAACTGACAAGCATTGGATATTAGAGGACCAGTGCATTGTATCAGTTTCAGAAGAAGATTAGGACTACATATAGTCCGTATGTGTAGGAAACACCGTTCTTTTGTTCTGGGCACAATCAGATTTCCTGCTGTATTAGAGACTCTAGAAAGCAAGAGCGTGCTTCTTGCTCTAAAGCAGAGTGTGATCCATGGATGAGAACTATGCTGTGTGTTTCCCTTCAGAATTGGAGTTAAATCCCAGGCTCTGTGTCTTCCTACAGGCAAGACTTCGTTTCAGGTAAGGGCAGTCACTTTTCTGCTCAAACTAACTACATCGTTCACGAAGCTCACACGTTTCTCATCTTAACTGACAAGCATTGGATGTTAGAGGGTCAGTGCTTTGTATCACTTTCAGAAGCAGATTTGGACTACATATGGTCCATATGTGTGGGAAACACCGTTCTTTTGTTCTGGGCACACTCAGATTTCCCGCTGTCTTAGAGACTCTAGAAAGCAAGAGTGTGCTTCTCGCTCTAAAGCAGAGTGTGATCCATGGATGAGAACTATGCTGTGTGTTTCCCTTCTGAAAAGGAGTTAAATCCCAGGCTCTGTGTCTTCCTACAAGCAAGACTTTGTTTCAGGTAAGGGCAGTCACTTTTCAGCTCAAACGAACTACATCATTCACGGAGCTCACACGTTTCTCATCTTAACAGACAAGCATTGGCTGTTAGAGGACCAGTGCTTTGTATCAGTTTCAGAAGCAGAGTTGGACTAGATATGGTCCGTATGTGTAGGAAACACCGTTCTTTTGTTCTCAGCAACCTCACATTTCCTGCTGTCTTAGAGACTCTACAAAGCACGATCGTGCTTCTTGTTCTAAAGCAGAGTGTGATCAATGGATGAGAACACTGCTGTGTGTTTCACTTCAGAAATGGTGTTAAATCCCATGCTCTGAGTCTTCCTTCAAGCAAGACTTCGTTTCAGGTAAGGGCAGTCACTTTCCAGCTCAAACGAACTACATCCTTCACTGAGCTCACACGTTTCTCATCTTAACAGACAAGCATTGGATGTTAGAGGACCAGTGCATTGTATCAGTTTCAGAAGAAGATTTGGACTACATATGGGACGTATGTGTAGGAAACACCCTTCTTTTTTTCCGGGCACACTCAGATTTCCTGGTGTATTAGAGAATCTAGAAAGCAAGAGTGTGCTTCTCGATCTAAAGCAGAGTATGACCCATGGATGAGAACTATGCTGTGTGTTTCCCTTCAGAAATGGACTAAAATCCCAGGCTCTGTGTCTTCCTACAAGCAAGACTTCATTTCAGGTAAGGGCAGTCACTTTTCAGTTCAAAGGAACTACATCATTCACTAAGCTCACACGTTTCTCATCTGAACTGACAAGCATTGGATGTTAGAGGACCAGTGCTTTGTATCACTTTCAGAAGCAGAGTTGGACTAGATATGGTCCGTATGTGTAGGAACACCGTTCTTTTGTTCTCAGCACACTCACGTTTCCTGCTGGCTTAGAGATTTTAGAAAGCAAGAGCGTGCTTCTCGCTCTAAAGCAGAGTGTGATCCATGGATGAGAACTATGCTGTGTGTTTCCCTTCAGAAATGGAGTTAAATCCCATGATCTGAGTCTCCCTACAAGCAAGACTTTGTTTCAGGTAAGGGCTGTCACTTTTCTGCTCAAAGGAACTACATCCTTCACGAAGCTCACACGTTTCTCATCTTAACTGACAACCATTGGATGTTAGAGGACCAGTGCATTGTATCAGTTTCAGAAGAAGATTTGGACTACATATAGTCCGTATGTGTAGGAAACACCGTTCTTTTGTTCTGGGCACACTCAGATTTCCTGCTGTATTAGAGAATCTAGAAAGCAAGGGGGTGCTTCTTGCTCTAAAGCAGAGTGTGATGCATGGATGAGAACTATGCTGTGTGTTTCCCTTCAAAAATGGAGTTAAATCCCAGGCTGTGTTTCTTCCTACAGGCAAGACTTCGTTTCAGGTAAGGGCAGTCACTTTTCTGCTCAAACGAACTACATCGTTCACGAAGCTCAAACGTTTCTCATCTTAATTGACAAGCATTGGATGTTAGAGGACCACTGCTTTGTATCAGTTTCAGAAGAAGAGTTGGACTAGATATCGTCCGTATGTGTAGGAAACACCGTTCATTTCTTCTCAGCACACTCACATTTCCTGCTGGCTTAGAGACTTTAGAAAGCAAGAGCATGCTTCTCGCTCTAAAGCAGAGTGTGATCCATGGATGAGAACTATGCTGTGTGTTTCCCTTCAGAAATGGACTTAAATCCCAGGCTCTGTGTCTTCTTACAAGCAAGACTTCGTTTCAGGTAAGGGCAGTCACTTTTCAGCTCAAACGAACTACATCCTTCACTAAGCTCACACATTTCTCATCTTAACAGACAAGCATTGGATGTTAGAGGACCAGTGCTTTGTATCAGTTTCAGAAGCAGAGTTGGACTAGATATGGTCTGTATGTGTAGGAACACCGTTCTTTTGTTCTCAGCACACTCAATTTCCTGCTGTCTTAGAGACTTTAGAAAGCAAGAGCGTGCTTCTCGCTCTAAAGCAGAGTGTGAACCATGGATGAGACCTATGCTGTATGTTTCCGTTCAGAAATGGAGTTAAATCCCAGACTCTGTGTCTTCCTACAGGCAAGACTTCCTTTCAGGTAAGGGCAGTCACTTTTCAGCTCAAACGAACTACATCATTCACGAAGCTCACACGTTTCTCATCTTAACAGACAAGCATTGGATTTTAGAGGACCAGTGTTTTGTATCAGTTTCAGATGCAGAGTTGGACTATATAATGTCCGTAAGGGTAGGAAACACTGTTCTTTTGTTCTCAGCACACTCACATTTCCTGCTGTCTTAGAGAATCTAGAAAGCAAGAGCGTGCTTCTTGTTCTAAAGCAGAGTTTGATCAATGGATGATTACACGGCTGTGTGTTTTACTTCAGAAATGGAGTTAAATCCCAGGCTCTGAGTCTTCATACAAGCAAGACTTCAATTCAGATAAGGGCAGTCACTTTTCTGCTCAAACGAACTACACCGTTCACGAGGCTCACACGTTTCTCATCTTAACTGACAAGCATTGGATGTAAGATGGTCAGTGCTTTGTATCAGTTTCAGAAGCAGATTTGGACTACATAAGGTCCATATGTGTAGGAAACACCCTTATTTTGTTCTGGGCACACTCAGATTTCCTGCTCTATTAGAGAATCTAGAATGCAAGAGCGTGCTTCTTGTTCTAAAGCAGAGTTTGATCAATGGATGATTACACGGCTGTGAGTTTTACTTCAGAAATGGAGTTAAATCCCAGTCTCTGAGTCTTCCAACAAGGAAGACTTCAATTCAGGTAAGGGCAGTCACTTTTCTGCTCAAACAAACTACACCGTTCACGAAGCTCACACGTTTCTCATCTTAACTGACAAGCATTGGATGTAAGATGGTCAGTGCTTTGTATCAGTTTCAGAAGCAGATTTGGATTACATATGGTAAATATGTGTAGGAAACACCCTTCTTTTGTTCTGGGCACACTCAGATTTCCTGCTGTATTAGAGAATCGAGAAAGCAAGAGTGTGCTTCTCGCTCTAAAGCAGAGTGTGAACCATGGATGAGAACTATGCTGTGTGTTTCCCTTCAGAAATGGACTTAAATCCCAGGTTCTGTGTCTTACTACAAGCAAGATTTCGTTTCAGGTAAGGGCAGTAACTTTTCTGCTCAAATGAACTACATCATTCACGAAGCTCACACGTTTCTCATCTTAATTGACAAGCATTGGATGTTAGAGGACCAGTGCTTTGTATCAGTTTCAGAAGAAGAGTTGGACTAGATATGGTCCATATGTGTAGGAAACACCGTTCTTTTGTTCTGGGCACACTCAGATTTCCTGCTGTATTAGAAATTCTAGAAAGCAAGAGCGTGCTTCTTGTTCTAAAGCAGAGTGTGATCCATGGATGAGAACTATGCTGTGTGTTTCCCTTCAGAAATGGAGTTAAATCCCAGGCTCTGTGTCTTGCTACAAGCAAGACTTCGTTTCAGGTAAGGGCAGTCACTTTTCTGCTCAAACTAACTACATCGTTCACGAAGCTCACACATTTCTCATCTTAACTGACAAGCATTGGATGTTAGAGGGTCAGTGCTTTGTATCAGTTTCAGAAGCAGATTTGGACTACATATGGTCCATATGTGTAGGAAACACCGTTCTTTTGTTCTGGGCACACTCAGATTTCTTGCTGGATTAGAGAGTGTAGAAAGCTAGAGTGTGCTTCTCGCTCTAAAGCAGAGTGTGATCCATGGATGAGTACTATGCTGTGTGTTTCCCTTCAGAAATGGATTTAAATCCCAGGCTCTGTGTCTTACTACAAGCAATACTTTGTTTCAGGTAAGGGCAGTCACTTTTCAGTTCAAAGGAACTACATCATTCACAAAGCTCACACTTTTCTCATCTTAACTGACAAGCACTGGATGTTAGAGGACCAGTGCATTCTATCAGTTTCAGAAGAAGATTTGGACTACATATAGTCTGTATGTGTAGGAAACACCGTTCTTTTGTTCTGGCACACTCAGATTTCCTGCTGTATTAGAGAATCTAGAAAGCAAGAGCGTGCTTCTCGCTCTAAAGCAGAGTGTGATCCATGGATGAGAACTATGCTGTGTGTTTCCCTTCAAAAATGGAGTTAAATCCCAGGCTGTGTGTCTTCCTACAGGCAAGACTTCGTTTCAGGTAAGGGCAGTCACTTTTCTGCTCAAACGAACTACATCGTTCATGAAGCTCAAACGTTTCTCATCTTAATTGACAAGCATTGGATGTTAGATGACCACTGCTTTGTATCAGTTTCAGAAGAAGAGTTGGACTAGATATCGTCCGTATGTGTAGGAAACACCGTTCATTTCTTCTCAGCACACTCACATTTCCTGCTGGCTTAGAGACTTTAGAAAGCAAGAGCGTGCTTCTCGCTCTAAAGCAGAGTGTGATCCATGGATGAGAACTATGCTGTGTGTTTCCCTTCAGAAATGGACTTAAATCCCAGGCTCTGTGTCTTCTTACAAGCAAGACTTCGTTTCAGGTAAGGGCAGTCACTTTTCAGCTCAAACGAACTACATCCTTCACTGAGCTCACACGTTTCTCATCTTAACAGACAAGCATTGGATGTTAGAGGACCAGTGCTTTGTATCAGTTTCAGAAGCAGAGTTGGACTAGATATGGTCTGTATGTGTAGGAACACCGTTCTTTTGTTCTCAGCACACTCACGTTTCCTGCTGTCTTAGAGACTTTAGAAAGCAAGAGCGTGCTTCTCGCTCTAAAGCAGAGTGTGAACCATGGATGAGACCTATGCTGTATGTTTCCGTTCAGAAATGAAGTTAAATCCCAGACTCTGTGTCTTCCTACAGGCAAGACTTCCTTTCAGGTAAGGGCAGTCACTTTTCAGCTCAAACGAACTACATCATTCACGAAGCTCACACGTTTCTCATCTTAACAGACAAGCATTGGATTTTAGAGGACCAGTGTTTTGTATCAGTTTCAGATGCAGAGTTGGACTATATAATGTCCATAAGGGTCGGAAACACTGTTCTTTTGTTCTCAGGACACTCACATTTCCTGCTGTCTTAGAGAATCTAGAAAGCAAGAGCGTTCTTCTTGTTCTAAAGCAGAGTTTGATCAATGGATGATTACACGGCTGTGTGTTTTACTTCAGAAATGGAGTTAAATCCCAGGCTCTGAGTCTTCATACAAGCAAGACTTCAATTCAGATAAGGGCAGTCACTTTTCTGCTCAAACAAACTACACCGTTCACGAGGCTCACACGTTTCTCATCTTAACTGACAAGCATTGGATGTAAGATGGTCAGTGCTTTGTATCAGTTTCAGAAGCAGATTTGGACTACATAAGGTCCATATGTGTAGGAAACACCCTTCTTTTGTTCTGGGCACACTCAGATTCCCTGCTGTATTAGAGAATCTAGAAAGAAAGAGTGTGCTTCTCGCTCTAAAGCAGAGTGTGATCCATGGATGAGAACTATGCTGTGTGTTTCCATTCAGAAATGGAGTTAAATCCCAGGCTCTGTGTCTTCCTACAGGCAAGACTTCGTTTCAGGTAAGGGCAGTCAGTTTTCTGCTCAAACGAACTACATAGTTCACGAAGCTCAAACGTTTCTCATCTTAATTGACAAGCATTGGATGTTAGAGGACCACTGCTTTGTATCAGTTTCAGAAGAAGAGTTGGACTAGATATGGTCCATATGTGTAGGAAACACCGTTCTTTTGTTCTGGGCACACTCAGATTTCCTGCTGTATTAGAAATTCTAGAAAGCAAGAGCGTGCTTCTCACTCTAAAGCAGAGTGTGATCCATGGATGAGAACTATGCTGTGTGTTTCACTTCAGAAATGGAGTTAAATCTCAGGCTCTGAGTCTTCCTACAAGCAAGACTTCGTTTCAGGTAAGGGCAGTCACTTTCCAGCTCAAAGGAACTACATCCTTCACGAAGCTCACACGTTTCTCATCTTAACAGACAAGCATTGGATTTTAGAGGACCAGTGCTTTGTATCAGTTTCAGATGCAGAGTTGGACTATATAATGTCCGTAAGGGTAGGAAACACTGTTCTTTTATTCTCAGCACACTCACCTTTTCTGCTGTCTTAGAGACTCTAGAATGCAAGAGCGTGCTTCTTGTTCTAAAGCAGAGTTTGATCAATGGATGATTACACGGCTGTGTGTTTTACTTCAGAAATGGAGTTAAATCCCAGGCTCTGAGTCTTCATACAAGCAAGACTTCAATTCAGATAAGGGCAGTCACTTTTCTGCTCAAACGAACTACACCGTTCACGAGGCTCACACGTTTCTCATCTTAACTGACAAGCATTGGATGTAAGATGGTCAGTGCTTTGTATCAGTTTCAGAAGCAGATTTGGACTACATAAGGTCCATATGTGTAGGAAACACCCTTATTTTGTTCTGGGCACACTCAGATTTCCTGCTCTATTAGAGAATCTAGAATGCAAGAGCGTGCTTCTTGTTCTAAAGCAGAGTTTGATCAATGGATGATTACACGGCTGTGAGTTTTACTTCAGAAATGGAGTTAAATCCCAGTCTCTGAGTCTTCCAACAAGGAAGACTTCAATTCAGGTAAGGGCAGTCACTTTTCTGCTCAAACAAACTACACCGTTCACGAAGCTCACACGTTTCTCATCTTAACTGACAAGCATTGGATGTAAGATGGTCAGTGCTTTGTATCAGTTTCAGAAGCAGATTTGGATTACATATGGTAAATATGTGTAGGAAACACCCTTCTTTTGTTCTGGGCACACTCAGATTTCCTGCTGTATTAGAGAATCGAGAAAGCAAGAGTGTGCTTCTCGCTCTAAAGCAGAGTGTGAACCATGGATGAGAACTATGCTGTGTGTTTCCCTTCAGAAATGGACTTAAATCCCAGGTTCTGTGTCTTACTACAAGCAAGATTTCGTTTCAGGTAAGGGCAGTAACTTTTCTGCTCAAATGAACTACATCATTCACGAAGCTCACACGTTTCTCATCTTAATTGACAAGCATTGGATGTTAGAGGACCAGTGCTTTGTATCAGTTTCAGAAGAAGAGTTGGACTAGATATGGTCCATATGTGTAGGAAACACCGTTCTTTTGTTCTGGGCACACTCAGATTTCCTGCTGTATTAGAAATTCTAGAAAGCAAGAGCGTGCTTCTTGTTCTAAAGCAGAGTGTGATCCATGGATGAGAACTATGCTGTGTGTTTCCCTTCAGAAATGGAGTTAAATCCCAGGCTCTGTGTCTTGCTACAAGCAAGACTTCGTTTCAGGTAAGGGCAGTCACTTTTCTGCTCAAACTAACTACATCGTTCACGAAGCTCACACATTTCTCATCTTAACTGACAAGCATTGGATGTTAGAGGGTCAGTGCTTTGTATCAGTTTCAGAAGCAGATTTGGACTACATATGGTCCATATGTGTAGGAAACACCGTTCTTTTGTTCTGGGCACACTCAGATTTCTTGCTGGATTAGAGAGTGTAGAAAGCTAGAGTGTGCTTCTCGCTCTAAAGCAGAGTGTGATCCATGGATGAGTACTATGCTGTGTGTTTCCCTTCAGAAATGGATTTAAATCCCAGGCTCTGTGTCTTACTACAAGCAATACTTTGTTTCAGGTAAGGGCAGTCACTTTTCAGTTCAAAGGAACTACATCATTCACAAAGCTCACACTTTTCTCATCTTAACTGACAAGCACTGGATGTTAGAGGACCAGTGCATTCTATCAGTTTCAGAAGAAGATTTGGACTACATATAGTCTGTATGTGTAGGAAACACCGTTCTTTTGTTCTGGCACACTCAGATTTCCTGCTGTATTAGAGAATCTAGAAAGCAAGAGCGTGCTTCTCGCTCTAAAGCAGAGTGTGATCCATGGATGAGAACTATGCTGTGTGTTTCCCTTCAAAAATGGAGTTAAATCCCAGGCTGTGTGTCTTCCTACAGGCAAGACTTCGTTTCAGGTAAGGGCAGTCACTTTTCTGCTCAAACGAACTACATCGTTCACGAAGCTCAAACGTTTCTCATCTTAATTGACAAGCATTGGATGTTAGATGACCACTGCTTTGTATCAGTTTCAGAAGAAGAGTTGGACTAGATATCGTCCGTATGTGTAGGAAACACCGTTCATTTCTTCTCAGCACACTCACATTTCCTGCTGGCTTAGAGACTTTAGAAAGCAAGAGCGTGCTTCTTGCTCTAAAGCAGAGTGTGATCCATGGATGAGAACTATGCTGTGTGTTTCCCTTCAGAAATGGACTTAAATCCCAGGCTCTGTGTCTTCTTACAAGCAAGACTTCTTTTCAGGTAAGGGCAGTCACTTTTCAGCTCAAACGAACTACATCCTTCACTGATCTCACACGTTTCTCATCTTAACAGACAAGCATTGGATGTTAGAGGACCAGTGCTTTGTATCAGTTTCAGAAGCAGAGTTGGACTAGATATGGTCTGTATGTGTAGGAACACCGTTCTTTTGTTCTCAGCACACTCACGTTTCCTGCTGTCTTAGAGACTTTAGAAAGCAAGAGCGTGCTTCTCGCTCTAAAGCAGAGTGTGAACCATGGATGAGACCTATGCTGTATGTTTCCGTTCAGAAATGGAGTTAAATCCCAGACTCTGTGTCTTCCTACAGGCAAGACTTCCTTTCAGGTAAGGGCAGTCACTTTTCAGCTCAAACGAACTACATCATTCACGAAGCTCACACGTTTCTCATCTTAACAGACAAGCATTGGATTTTAGAGGACCAGTGTTTTGTATCAGTTTCAGATGCAGAGTTGGACTATATAATGTCCGTAAGGGTAGGAAACACTGTTCTTTTGTTCTCAGCACACTCACATTTCCTGCTGTCTTAGAGAATCTAGAAAGCAAGAGCGTGCTTCTTGTTCTAAAGCAGAGTTTGATCAATGGATGATTACACGGCTGTGTGTTTTACTTCAGAAATGGAGTTAAATCCCAGGCTCTGAGTCTTCATACAAGCAAGACTTCAATTCAGATAAGGGCAGTCACTTTTCTGCTCAAACGTTCTACACCGTTCACGAGGCTCACACGTTTCTCATCTTAACTGACAAGCATTGGATGTAAGAGGGTCAGTGCTTTGTATCAGTTTCAGAAGCAGATTTGGACTACATAAGGTCCATATGTGTAGGAAACACCCTTCTTTTGTTCTGGGCACACTCAGATTCCCTGCTGTATTAGAGAATCTAGAAAGAAAGAGTGTGCTTCTCGCTCTAAAGCAGAGTGTGATCCATGGATGAGAACTATGCTGTGTGTTTCCATTCAGAAATGGAGTTAAATCCCAGGCTCTGTGTCTTCCTACAGGCAAGACTTCGTTTCAGGTAAGGGCAGTCAGTTTTCTGCTCAAACGAACTACATAGTTCACGAAGCTCAAACGTTTCTCATCTTAATTGACAAGCATTGGATGTTAGAGGACCACTGCTTTGTATCAGTTTCAGAAGAAGAGTTGGACTAGATATGGTCCATATGTGTAGGAAACACCGTTCTTTTGTTCTGGGCACACTCAGATTTCCTGCTGTATTAGAAATTCTAGAAAGCAAGAGCGTGCTTCTCACTCTAAAGCAGAGTGTGATCCATGGATGAGAACTATGCTGTGTGTTTCACTTCAGAAATGGAGTTAAATCTCAGGCTCTGAGTCTTCCTACAAGCAAGACTTCGTTTCAGGTAAGGGCAGTCACTTTCCAGCTCAAAGGAACTACATCCTTCACGAAGCTCACACGTTTCTCATCTTAACAGACAAGCATTGGATTTTAGAGGACCAGTGCTTTGTATCAGTTTCAGATGCAGAGTTGGACTATATAATGTCCGTAAGGGTAGGAAACACTGTTCTTTTATTCTCAGCACACTCACCTTTTCTGCTGTCTTAGAGACTCTAGAATGCAAGAGCGTGCTTCTTGTTCTAAAGCAGAGATTGATCAATGGATGATTACACGGCTGTGAGTTTTACTTCAGAAATGGAGTTAAATCCCAGGCTCTGAGTCTTCCAACAAGGAAGACTTCAATTCAGGTAAGGGCAGTCACTTTTCTGCTCAAACAAACTACACCGTTGACGAAGCTCACACGTTTCTCATCTTAACTGACAAGCATTGGATGTAAGATGGTCAGTGCTTTGTATCAGTTTCAGAAGCAGATTTGGATTACATATGGTAAATTTGTGTAGGAAACACCCTTCTTTTGTTCTGGGCACACTCAGATTTCCTGCTGTATTAGAGAATCGAGAAAGCAAGAGTGTGCTTCTCGCTCTAAAGCAGAGTGTGAACCATGGATGAGAACTATGCTGTGTGTTTCCCTTCAGAAATGGACTTAAATCCCAGGCTCTGTGTCTTACTACAAGCAAGACTTCGTTTCAGGTAAGGGCAATCACTTTTCAGCTCAAACGAACTACATCGTTCACTGAGCTCACACATTTCTCATCTTAACAGACAAGCATTGGATGTTAGAGGACCAGTGATTTGTATCAGTTTCAGAAGCAGATTTGGACTACATATGGTCCATATGTGTAGGAAACACCGTTCTTTTGTTCTGGGCACACTCAGATTTCTTGCTGGATTAGAGAGTGTAGAAAGCTAGAGTGTGCTTCTCGCTCTAAAGCAGAGTGTGATCCATGGATGAGTACTATGCTGTGTGTTTCCCTTCAGAAATGGATTTAAATCCCAGGCTCTGTGTCTTACTACAAGCAATACTTCGTTTCAGGTAAGGGCAGTCACTTTTCAGTTCAAAGGAACTACATCATTCACAAAGCTCACACTTTTCTCATCTTAACTGAGAAGCACTGGATGTTAGAGGACCAGTGCATTCTATCAGTTTCAGAAGAAGATTTGGACTACATATAGTCTGTATGTGTAGGAAACACCGTTCTTTTGTTCTGGGCACACTCAGATTTCCTGCTGTATTAGAGAATCTAGAAAGCAAGAGCGTGCTTCTCGCTCTAAAGCAGAGTGTGATCCATGGATGAGAACTATGCTGTGTGTTTCCCTTCAAAAATGGAGTTAAATCCCAGGCTGTGTGTCTTCCTACAGGCAAGACTTCGTTTCAGGTAAGGGCAGTCACTTTTCTGCTCAAACGAACTACATCGTTCACGAAGCTCAAACGTTTCTCATCTTAATTGACAAGCATTGGATGTTAGATGACCACTGCTTTGTATCAGTTTCAGAAGAAGAGTTGGACTAGATATCGTCCGTATGTGTAGGAAACACCGTTCATTTCTTCTCAGCACACTCACATTTCCTGCTGGCTTAGAGACTTTAGAAAGCAAGAGCGTGCTTCTTGCTCTAAAGCAGAGTGTGATCCATGGATGAGAACTATGCTGTGTGTTTCCCTTCAGAAATGGACTTAAATCCCAGGCTCTGTGTCTTCTTACAAGCAAGACTTCTTTTCAGGTAAGGGCAGTCACTTTTCAGCTCAAACGAACTACATCCTTCACTGATCTCACACGTTTCTCATCTTAACAGACAAGCATTGGATGTTAGAGGACCAGTGCTTTGTATCAGTTTCAGAAGCAGAGTTGGACTAGATATGGTCTGTATGTGTAGGAACACCGTTCTTTTGTTCTCAGCACACTCACGTTTCCTGCTGTCTTAGAGACTTTAGAAAGCAAGAGCGTGCTTCTCGCTCTAAAGCAGAGTGTGAACCATGGATGAGACCTATGCTGTATGTTTCCGTTCAGAAATGGAGTTAAATCCCAGACTCTGTGTCTTCCTACAGGCAAGACTTCCTTTCAGGTAAGGGCAGTCACTTTTCAGCTCAAACGAACTACATCATTCACGAAGCTCACACGTTTCTCATCTTAACAGACAAGCATTGGATGTTAGAGGACCAGTGATTTGTATCAGTTTCAGAAGCAGAGTTGTACTACATATTGTCCGTATTTGTAGGAAACACCGTTCTTTTGTTCTCAGCACACTCACGTTTCTTGCTGTCTTAGAGACTCTAGGAAGCAAGAGCGTACTTCTTGTTCTAAAGCAGAGTGTCATCAATGGATGAGACAATGCAGTTTGTTTCATTTCAGAAATGGAGTTAAATCCCAGGCTCTGAGTCTCCCTACAAGCAAGACTTCGTTTCAAGTTAGGGCAGTCACTTTTCTGCTCAAAGGAACTACATCATTCACGAAGCTCACACGTTTCTCATCTTAACTGACAAGCATTGGATGTTAGAGTACCAGTGCATTGTATCAGTTTCAGAAGAAGATTAGGACTACATATAGTCCGTATGTGTAGGAAACACCGTTCTTTTGTTCTGGGCACAAGCAGATTTCCTGCTGTATTAGAGACTCTAGAAAGCAAGAGCGTGCTTCTTGCTCTAAAGCAGAGTGTGATCCATGGATGAGAACTATGCTGTGTGTTTCCCTTCAGAAATGGAGTTAAATCCCAGGCTCTGTGTCTTGCTACAAGCAAGACTTCGTTTCAGGTAAGGGCAGTCACTTTTCTGCTCAAACTAACTACATCGTTCACGAAGCTCACACATTTCTCATCTTAACTGACAAGCATTGGATGTTAGAGGGTCAGTGCTTTGTATCAGTTTCAGAAGCAGATTTGGACTACATATGGTCCATATGTGTAGGAAACACCGTTCTTTTGTTCTGGGCACACTCAGATTTCTTGCTGGATTAGAGAGTGTAGAAAGCTAGAGTGTGCTTCTCGCTCTAAAGCAGAGTGTGATCCATGGATGAGTACTATGCTGTGTGTTTCCCTTCAGAAATGGATTTAAATCCCAGGCTCTGTGTCTTACTACAAGCAATACTTCGTTTCAGGTAAGGGCAGTCACTTTTCAGTTCAAAGGAACTACATCATTCACAAAGCTCACACTTTTCTCATCTTAACTGACAAGCAGTGGATGTTAGAGGACCAGTGCATTCTATCAGTTTCAGAAGAAGATTTGGACTACATATAGTCTGTATGTGTAGGAAACACCGTTCTTTTGTTCTGGGAACACTCAGATTTCCTGCTGTATTAGAGAATCTAGAAAGCAAGAGCGTGCTTCTCGCTCTAAAGCAGAGTGTGATCCATGGATGAGAACTATGCCGTGTGTTTCCCTTCAAAAATGGAGTTAAATCCCAGGCTGTGTGTCTTCCTACAGGCAAGAATTCGTTTCAGGTAAGGGCAGTCACTTTTCTGCTCAAACGAACTACATCGTTCACGAAGCTCAAACGTTTCTCATCTTAATTGACAAGCATTGGATGTTAGATGACCACTGCTTTGTATCAGTTTCAGAAGAAGAGTTGGACTAGATATCGTCCGTATGTGTAGGAAACACCGTTCATTTCTTCTCAGCACACTCACATTTCCTGCTGGCTTAGAGACTTTAGAAAGCAAGAGCGTGCTTCTCGCTCTAAAGCAGAGTGTGATCCATGGATGAGAACTATGCTGTGTGTTTCCCTTCAGAAATGGACTTAAATCCCAGGCTCTGTGTCTTCTTACAAGCAAGACTTCGTTTCAGGTAAGGGCAATCACTTTTCAGCTCAAACGAACAACATCCTTCACTGAGCTCACACGTTTCTCATCTTAACAGACAAGCATTGGATGTTAGAGGACCAGTGCTTTGTATCAGTTTCAGAAGCAGAGTTGAACTAGATATGGTCTGTATGTGTAGGAACACCGTTCTTTTGTTCTCAGCACACTCACGTTTCCTGCTGTCTTAGAGACTTTAGAAAGCAAGAGCGTGCTTCTCGCTCTAAAGCAGAGTGTGAACCATGGATGAGACCTATGCTGTATGTTTCCGTTCAGAAATGGAGTTAAATCCCAGACTCTGTGTCTTCCTACAGGCAAGACTTCCTTTCAGGTAAGGGCAGTCACTTTTCAGCTCAAACGAACTACATCATTCACGAAGCTCACACGTTTCTCATCTTAACAGACAAGCATTGGATTTTAGAGGACCAGTGTTTTGTATCAGTTTCAGATGCAGAGTTGGACTATATAATGTCCGTAAGGGTAGGAAACACTGTTCTTTTGTTCTCAGCACACTCACATTTCCTGCTGTCTTAGAGAATCTAGAAAGCAAGAGCGTGCTTCTTGTTCTAAAGCAGAGTTTGATCAATGGATGATTACACGGCTGTGTGTTTTACTTCAGAAATGGAGTTAAATCCCAGGCTCTGAGTCTTCCTAAAAGCAAGACTTCAATTCAGATAAGGGCAGTCACTTTTCTGCTCAAACGAACTACACCGTTCACGAGGCTCACACATTTCTCATCTTAACTGACAAGCATTGGATGTAAGAGGGTCAGTGCTTTGTATCAGTTTCAGAAGCAGATTTGGACTACATAAGGTCCATATGTGTAGGAAACACCCTTCTTTTGTTCTGGGAACACTCAGATTCCCTGCTGTATTAGAGAATCTAGAAAGAAAGAGTGTGCTTCTCGCTCTAAAGCAGAGTGTGATCCATGGATGAGAACTATGCTGTGTGTTTCCATTCAGAAATGGAGTTAAATCCCAGGCTCTGTGTCTTCCTACAGGTAAGAATTCGTTTCAGGTAAGGGCAGTCACTTTTCTGATCAAACGAACTACATCGTTCACGAAGCTCACACATTTCTCATCTTAACAGACAAGCATTGGATGTTAGAGGACCAGTGCTTTGTATCAGTTTCAGAAGCAGAGTTGGAATAGATATGGTCCGTATGTGTAGGAAACTCCGTTCTTTTGTTCTCAGCACACTCACGTTTCCTGCTGTCTTAGAGACTCTAGAAAGCAAGAGCGTGCTTCTTATTCTAAAGCAGAGTGTGATAAATGGATGAGATAATGCTGTGTGTTTCACTTCAGAATTGGAGTTAAATCCCAGGCTCTGAGTCCCCCTTCAAGTAAGACTTCGTTTCAGGTAAGGGCGGTCACTTTTCTGCTCAAAGGAACTACATCGTTCACGAAGCTCACACGTTTCTCATCTTAACTGACAAGCATTGGATGTTAGAGGACCAGTGCTTTGTATCACTTTCAGAAGCAGAGTTGGAGTAGATATGGTCCCTATGTGTAGGAAACTCCGTTCTTTTGTTCTCAGCAAACTCACGTTTCCTGCTGTCTTAGAGACTCTAGAAAGCACGATCGTGCTTCTTGTTCAAATCAGAGTGTGATCATTGGATGAGAACACTGCTGTTTGTTTCACTTCAGATATGGAGTTAGATCCCATGCTCTGAGTCTTCCTACAAGCAAGACTTCGTTTCAGGTAAGGGCAGTCACTTTTCTGCTCAAATGAACTACATCTTTCACAAAGCTCACACGTTTCTCATCTTAACTGACAATCATTGGATGTTAGAGGACCAGTGCATTCTATCAGTTTCAGAAGAAGATTTGGATTACATATTGTCCTTATGTGTAGGAAACACCGTTCTTTTGTTCTGGGCACACTCAGATTTCTTGCTGGATTAGAGAGTGTAGAAAGCTAGAGTGTGCTTCTCGCTCTAAAGCAGAGTGTGATCCATGGATGAGTACTATGCTGTGTGTTTCCCTTCAGAAATGGATTTAAATCCCAGGCTCTGTGTCTTACTACAAGCAATACTTCGTTTCAGGTAAGGGCAGTCACTTTTCAGTTCAAAGGAACTACATCATTCACAAAGCTCACACTTTTCTCATCTTAACTGACAAGCACTGAATGTTAGAGGACCAGTGCATTCTATCAGTTTCAGAAGAAGATTTGGACTACATATAGTCTGTATGTGTAGGAAACACCGTTCTTTTGTTCTGGGCACACTCAGATTTCCTGCTGTATTAGAGAATCTAGAAAGCAAGAGCGTGCTTCTCGCTCTAAAGCAGAGTGTGATCCATGGATGAGAACTATGCTGTGTGTTTCCCTTCAAAAATGGAGTTAAATCCCAGGCTGTGTGTCTTCCTACAGGCAAGACTTCGTTTCAGGTAAGGGCAGTCACTTTTCTGCTCAAACGAACTACATCGTTCACGAAGCTCACACGTTTCTCATCTTAACTGACAATCATTGGATGTTAGAGGACCAGTGCATTCTATCAGTTTCAGAAGAAGATTTCGATTACATATTGTCCTTATGTGTAGGAAACACCGTTCTTTTGTTGTGGGCACACTCAGATTTCCTGCTGTATTAGAGAATCTATAAAGCAAGAGTGTGCTTCTCGCTCCAAAGCAGAGTGTGATCCATGGATGAGAACTATGCTGTGTGTTTCACTTCAGAAATGGAGTTAAATCCCAGGCTCTGAGTCTTCCTACAAGCAAGACTTCAATTCAGGTAAGGGCAGTCACTTTCCAGCTCAAACGAACTACATCCTTCACTGAGCTCACACGTTTCTCATCTTAACTGACAACCATTGGATGTTAGAGGACCTGTGCTTTGTATCAGTTTCAGAAGAAGAGTTGGACTAGATATGGTCCATATGTGTAGGAAACACCGTTCTTTTGTTCTGGGCACACTCAGATTTCCTGCTGTATTAGAAATTCTAGAAAGCAAGAGCGTGCTTCTTGCTCTAAAGCAGAGTGTGATCCATGGATGAGAACTATGCTGTGTGTTTCCCTTCAGAAATGGACTTAAATCCCAGGCTCTGTGTCTTCCTACAAGCAAGACTTCGTTTCAGGTAAGGGCAGTCACTTTTCTGCGCAAACTAACTACATCGTTCACGAAGCTCACACATTTCTCATCTTAACTGACAAGCATTGGATGTTAGAGGGTCAGTGCTTTGTATCAGTTTCAGAAGCAGATTTGGACTACATATGGTCCATATGTGTAGGAAACACCGTTCTTTTGTTCTGGGCACACTCAGATTTCCTGCTTGATTAGAGAGTCTAGAAAGCTAGTGTGTGCTTCTCGCTCTAAAGCAGAGTGTGATCCATGGATGAGTACTATGCTGTGTGTTTCCCTTCAGAAATGGATTTAAATCCCAGGCTCTGTGTCTTACTACAAGCAATACTTCGTTTCAGGTAAGGGCAGTCACTTTTCAGTTCAAAGGAACTACATCATTCACAAAGCTCACACTTTTCTCATCTTAACTGACAAGCACTGGATGTTAGAGGACCAGTGCATTCTATCAGTTTCAGAAGAAGATTTGGACTACATATAGTCTGTATGTGTAGGAAACACCGTTCTTTTGTTCTGGGCACACTCAGATTTCCTGCTCTATTAGAAATTCTAGAAAGCAAGAGCGTGCTTCTCACTCTAAAGCAGAGTGTGATCCATGGATGAGAACTATGCTGTGTGTTTCACTTCAGAAATGGAGTTAAATCTCAGGCTCTGAGTCTTCCTACAAGCAAGACTTCGTTTCAGGTAAGGGCAGTCACTTTCCAGCTCAAAGGAACTACATCCTTCACGAAGCTCACACGTTTCTCATCTTAACAGACAAGCATTGGATTTTAGAGGACCAGTGCTTTGTATCAGTTTCAGATACAGAGTTGGACTATATAATGTCTGTAAGGGTAGGAAACACTGTTCTTTTTTTCTGAGCACACTCACCTTTTCTGCTGTCTTAGAGACTCTAGAATGCAAGAGCGTGCTTCTTGTTCTAAAGCAGAGATTGATCAATGGATGATTACACGGCTGTGAGTTTTACTTCAGAAATGGAGTTAAATCCCAGGCTCTGAGTC